>CM065681.1:32920215-32922715 GCA_017654935.2 Phymorhynchus buccinoides | reverse complement strand
CAGTGGCCAATAGCTGTCTCTTAATTGTTATTATACAAAGGGACGTACATGTTGTTTCATGAACCCGTATGGGAAGGTTAGGGTCTTAGACCTGTGAGAAACCTTCTAAGAGTAAGTTGTATTTGGTATATTCTAGTCACAGAGAATTATCTCTGTGAAATTCGGGCTGCTCTCCCCAGGAGAGCGCGTCAACGCAAGTGCAACGCCTACCCAATTTTTACTTGAGGGGGGGGGGGGGGGGGCACAGGGTGAGGAGGGGGTGTGGGTACACTTGGAAAACCTAGCTATCAATTTGGCCATACCAGGCAGCGGGATTTCTCCCTGCTCTTACCGACTTTCAACTGCCGTGGGATTTTTACGTGCGTAGTGCGCACGGGTCAGACTAGTTTTAAGTCCCCATCCGAAGGACTCGACATTCAGTTCGATTTTCCTGTCAAACTAGAAAGAAAGGGCGAGGCCGGGATTCGAACCCGAGTCACTCACGCTGCAGTCACGCATTACATTTGGCAAGCGAGCGTCTTATCCACTCTGCCACCTTTTTCCCATTCTTGTGAATCTACTTTTTAAAGTTGACGCAGAATTACTTCTCCCTCTCCAGGCAATGTTGCCAATAATTGCCCAGGCGCCTCTTTATTAAGTTGTATGTGTATAGACATAGACGTGCACATGCGCACAAAATGCACTTAAACGTCTCTCTCTCTCTCTCTCTCTCTCTCTCTCTCTCTCTCTCTCTCTCTCTCTCTCTCTCTTCTCTCTCTCTCTCTCTCTCTCTCTCTCTCTCTCTCTCTCTCTCTCTCTCTCTCTCTCTCTCTCTCTCTCTCTCACCCCCCCTCTCTCTCCTTTCTCTCTCTCTCTCTCTCTCTCTCTCTCTCTCTCTCTCTCTCTCTCTCTCTCTCTCTCTCTCTCTGCTCCCTCTCATTTCCGCTCTCTCTCTCTCTCTCTCTCTCTCTCTCTCTCTCTCTCTCTCTCTCTCGTCTCTCTCTCTCTCTCTCTCTCTCTCTCTCTCTCACACACACGCACGCGCACGCACACAGACAAACATACACACACACGCACGCACGCACGCACGCACACGCACACACACACACACACACACACACGCACACACTTTGAACTGATATAATAACCTTACATATCGGCTTTGCGACGGACATGGGAAATGACCCCTTGATGTTGCTAGTACTGTATTAGCTTGCCTAGAACGAGCACTCCAGAATCCAATAGACGATTTTTGGAGAGAAAAAAAACTAGGGAAGAAACACTTCGTGAAAATTATAGTTGATTACCTCGACTTACTCGGTCAAAACCACGGCAACCATGGCGGCATGGCGTCGAAGCTTGAAACCACAGGATGCTAGTCAGCGACTTGCAAACATTTTTTTTAAAGAATAATACGGGGTGGCCAGTTGCTACAAAGTGATAGAACTCGCAAACTGTGGCGTAAACATATAAATGACATCAATTTTAGAATGACGCACTGCGTTCTACATGTTGTGTGTCGCCTCAAACACACGAGGCGACGGCTGGGGATCTACCTGAAAGTAGAGTAACTTAGGTTTAAATGTGTGTTCATCGTGTTAACAGAAACTATGCATGCTTATCCTTAGACGTGTATGTATCCACATATAATCTGTATCTTTAAGTGTGTATTATGTGTAACTTTTGCTCCTATTCATGCATGCTGAATGTCGATGTCCTTGTTATTCTGGCACCTGAACAAAATTTCTCCTTGGGAGATAATAAAGTGAAATTTGATTTGATTTGATTTGATTTGATTCCCCTGTTTGACCGATTGAATTAGGCGAGATCACTCCCACACACCATGAAATTACTCCCCTTAATTATTTCCTACAGTTCCTATTGACCATGTTTTCAACTCGGGCGAGGCATCAGGAAGGCTATTCATTCGACAAGGGTGCGCTGATCAAGTGTTCCATGTTCTGATACAAGTACGATGTACGTCTTCATAATTATCAGGCAATCAAGGGCTGTCTTAACCCTTTCGCCGTCAGCCATTTTTCTGCCCCAAAATACCATTAAATTTAACTGGGTAGAGAAATATTTTTTCTGCAATATTGGGAATTTATCTGTGACATGTATAACATTAGGCCTATCCTTACCTCGCAAAGTTAAGAAAACAGGGCCTTCGAATAACAGACCCTGATTGGATGCCTTTTAGTGACATGTGAAACCTTTGTGGTGCATAAATGCGACATTGGCGGTGAAAGGGTTAATAAGCCTGTACTATAAGTATAAGTATAAGTATAAGTATTATTATAGTCACAGAGGCGTCTCTGTGAAATTCGGGTTGCTCCCACCCGGAGAGCGCGTCGCAGCCAGAGGCGCGCCACCCAATTTTTTAATTCTTTTTTGTTTTTTGCATGCGATTTTTGTCACTGATGAGGGGGGGGGGGGGGGGTTTTTTACCAAATGCCAACTTTTTTGTTGCCACTGGGTTTAACGTATGCTAAGTGCATGGGCACACGGGACCTCGGTTTAT
>CM065681.1:32912715-32917715 GCA_017654935.2 Phymorhynchus buccinoides | reverse complement strand
AAGCTTTCCAGTGTCCAGTGACTCTCTCTCGCTCTCTCTCGCTCTCTCTCTCTCTCTCTCTCTCTCTCTCTCTCTCTCTCTCTCTCTCTCTCTCTCTCTCTCTCTCTCTCTCTCTCTCTCTCTCTCTCTCTCTCTCTCTCTCTCTCCCTTAAAATCTTTATTCTTGCTAAATAAAGTTTTCCAGTGTCCAGTGTCCAGTGTCCAGTCTCTCTCTCTCTCTCTCTCTCTCTCTCTCTCTCTCTCTCTCTCTCTCTCTCTCTCTCTGTCTCTCTCTCTCTCTCTCTCTCTCTCTCTCTCTCTCTCTCTCTCTCTTAAATCTTTATTCTTGCTAAATAAAGTTTTCCAGTGTCCAGTGTCCAGTGTCCAGTCTCTCTCTCTCTCTCTCTCTCTCTCTCTCTCTCTCTCTCTCTCTCTCTCTCTGTCTCTCTCTCTCTCTCTCTCTCTCTCTCTCTCTCTCTCTCTCTCTCTCTCTCTCTTAAATCTTTCTCTCCTATTCTTGCTAAATAAAGCTTTCCAGTGTCCAGTGACCTCTCTCTCTCTCTCTCTCTCTCTCTCTCTCTCTCTCTCTCTCTCTCTCTCTCTCTCTCTCTCTCTCCTCTCTCTCTCTCTCCTTAAAAATCTTTATTCTTGCTAAATAAAGTTTTCCAGTGTCCAGTGTCCAGTGTCCAGTGTCCAGTCTCTCTCTCTCTCTCTCTCTCTCTCTCTCTCTCTGTCTCTGTCTCTGTCTCTCTCTCTCTCTCTCTCTCTCTCTCTCTCTCTCTCTCTCTCTCTCTCTCTCTCTCTCTCTCTCTCTCTCTCTCTCTCTCTCTCTCTCTCTCTCTCTCTCTTCTGCTCGGCTCTGCGTATGCGTATACTTGTATATTGTAGTGGTGTCAGAGAGGTGTGTGTGTGTGCGTGCGCGTGCGTGCGCGCGCGTGTGTGTGTGTTTATTTATTTGTGCGCGCGCGCGTGCGTACGCGCGCGCCTGTGCATGAATGTATGCATACGTATGTGTGTGTAAGTGTGTGGAACGTGCGCGCGCGCGCGCGCGCGCATGTAAGGCCTATGTAGTGCAAAAGTGCAGAGAGCCAAAGGGAACACTATATGGAGTTAATCCAAATTCGGTGGTAAACACACCGGGGGACAAGTAGGGAGCGTTTCCAAATTGCACCCTCTGTTTTCCGCCAAGCTGTTTATTCCATGCTTCGTGGAACGAATTCCGGATCCATGCCTCAGGTCTTCAATTCATGTTTTTTTGTTTTTCTATCCAATTATGTGGAGAGAGAGAGAGAGAGAGAGAGAGAGAGAGAGAGAGAGAAGAGAGAGAGAGAGAGAGAGAGAGAGAGAGTATGTGTATGTATGCGTGCGCGCGTGTGTGTATTTGTGTGTGAATGTGTATTTGTGTGCATAACTGTATATTTGTGTGTGTTTGTGTGAATGTAGGTATGTGTGTTTATGTATGTATGTGTGTGGAACCTGGTGAAGAGGGTTAAAAAGGGAACAAGAGAGGAATAGCAAAGGGAACTTGGTGAAGAGGGTTAAAAAGGGAACAAGAGAGGAATAGCAAAGGGAACCTGGTGAAGAGGGTTAAAAAGGGAACAAGAGAGGAATAGCAAAGGGAACCTGGTGAAGAGGGTTAAAAAGGGAACAAGAGAGGAATAGCAAAGGGAACTTGGTGAAGAGGGTTAAAAAGGGAACAAGAGAGGAATAGCAAAGGGAACCTGGTGAAGAGGGTTAAAAAGGGAACAAGAGAGGAATAGCAAAGGGAACCTGTTGAAGAGGGTTAAAAAGGGAACAAGAGAGGAATAGCAAAGGGAACTTGGTGAAGAGGGTTAAAAAGGGAACAAGAGAAGAATAGCAAAGGGAACTTGGTGAAGAGGGTTAAAAAGGGAACAAGAGAGGAATAGCAAAGGGAACTTGGTGAAGAGGGTTAAAAAGGGAACAAGAGAGGAATAGCAAAGGGAACCTGGTGAAGAGGGTTAAAAAGGGAACAAGAGAGGAATAGCAAAGGGAACTTGGTGAAGAGGGTTAAAAAGGGAAAAGAGAGGAATAGCAAAGGGAACTTGGTGAAGAGGGTTAAAAAGGGAACAAGAGAGGAATAGCAAAGGGAACCTGGTGAAGAGGGTTAAAAAGGGAAGCAAGAGAGGAATAGCAAAGGGAACCTGGTGAAGAGGGTTAAAAAGGGAACAAGAGAGGAATAGCAAAGGGAACCTGGTGAAGAGGGTTAAAAAGGGAACAAGAGAGGAATAGCAAAGGGAACTTGGTGAAGAGGGTTAAAAAGGGAACAAGAGAGGAATAGCAAAGGGAACCTGGTGAAGAGGGTTAAAAAGGGAACAAGAGAGGAATAGCAAAGGGAACCTGGTGAAGAGGGTTAAAAAGGGAACAAGAGAGGAATAGCAAAGGGAACCTGGTGAAGAGGGTTAAAAAGGGAACAAGAGAGGAATAGCAAAGGGAACCTGGTGAAGAGGGTTAAAAAGGGAACAAGAGAGGAATAGCAAAGGGAACCTGGTGAAGAGGGTTAAAAAGGGAACAAGAGAGGAATAGCAAAGGGAACTTGGTGAAGAGGGTTAAAAAGGGAAAAGAGAGGAATAGCAAAGGGAACTTGGTGAAGAGGGTTAAAAAGGGAACAAGAGAGGAATAGCAAAGGGAACCTGGTGAAGAGGGTTAAAAAGGGAACAAGAGAGGAATAGCAAAGGGAACCTGGTGAAGAGGGTTAAAAAGGGAACAAGAGATGAACAGCAAAGGGAACTTGGTGAAGAGGGTTAAAAAGGGAACAAGAGAGGAACAGCAAAGGGAACCTGGTGAAGAGGGTTAAAAAGGGAACAAGAGAGGAAAAGCAAAGGGAACTTGGTGAAGAGGGTTAAAAAGGGAACAAGAGATGAAAAGCAAAGGGAACTTGGTGAAGAGGGTTAAAACAAAGGAACAAGAGAGGAAAAGAACATGAAACCTGAGAGAGAGGGTTAAAAATTACCGAGAGAGCAAGACAAATAAAAATGCAAAAGAAACTCGAAGAAGAGTGCCAACAAAATGGAGCTAGATAGGAACAGCAAAGGAAGCTTGTAAAAGAAGATTTTAAAAAAAGAAGGCTAAACGAGGAAAAAGACATAAAACACGGTTTTACGCAACAACACAAAAAAGAGAGAAACTATTCAAAAGAGAGACATGAAGAGGGGGGGGGGGGGGGGGGGGGAGAACAAAGCAGAAAACCAGCACAAGAGTAGAACAAACAAGAGGATAAGAAGAAGGTAAAAACAAAAACAAAACAAACAAGGGCGTCGCCGAGCGGCAGACATGTCCGTCACCAGCAATGCCACGCACTTGCGACACCCCGTAGAGTGTCACATCCTGACACAAAATTGGAAGGGATTCTGTCTTCTAGTTCACGAGATACAGCTTGAAGAAGAAACATATAGCGCAAAGAAGGAAATTTCGGTTTTCAAGGTCACACTTCAAGGTCAAGGTCAGCATGGTGATAATTTATGCTCGGATGTTTTCTTCTCTAGGGTATACAGTACCACACACAATCTGAAGCGCTTCTGTCAAGTACCAATGTGGAAAATATGGCTTAAAACCCAATTTGTAGACCCCTACCACTTTCAAGGCCTACGGATCGCCCGGACCGTGACCTTGACCTTGATCGGTATGCCACCATCAGAACGGGCATAAGCCAAAGTACCTACATGCCAAATTTGAAGACTCTAACACCAACGGTGTGGGAGTTATGGCCCCTGAAAGATTTTCGGTTTTCAAGGTCGTACGCCAAGGTCAAGGTCACGACGGCAAAATGGTTTGCGCGGATGCCTTCCTCTCAAGGTGACACACACAGCACACAAAATTTGACGCGATTCTGTCAACCCGTTCGAAAGATATCCTTGGGACAGACAGAAGGAAAAAAAATGACCCTCCGATTTTCAGGCTCCAGCGATCTTTTTGACCTTGACCTTGACCTTGATCGGTATGCCATCATCAGAACGGGCATAAGCCAAACCACCTTCATACCAAGTTTCAACATCCTATGTTGATCGGTGCCCGAGATATGGCTAAAAAATAGATTTTCGGTTTTTTCAAGGTCGTACGTCAAGGTCAAGGTCACGACGGCAAAATGGTTTGCGCCGATCTCTTCCTATTAAGGAGGCACACCTTCACACAAAATGTGACGCGATTCGGTCAAGCGGTTCGGGAGTTATCCTTGGGACAGACAGAAAAACAAACAAAAAAACAACAAAACAAACAAACAAACAAACAAACAAAAATACAAACCAGCCCATCGCAGTAGTCCGTCTTGGTGACGGACTAAAAAACGAAGAAGAGAGAAAGAGAACAATGGAAATGACTAAAGATTGAACAAACGCCAACAGGGATTAAACGGGGTAGGAACAAAACAAAGCAAACAAGTTGGGACACGGAATGCAAAAGACAATGAAGAGGTCGACACAAAATGCAGCATTTATAAAGAAGAGAAAACGTTAGTGTAAAGAAAGAATACAATTCATGAAAGGGTTGGAGAATGAGGTACATCCAAGAAACAAACGAGGTCGGTACATGAATGTCAGTCTGTCGTTTCCGACTATGGCCTCCAGATAGCAGCAGAAACTATTCTAGACAGGTGGGATAAAAAAAACGTTTAGAGTGGAGATCCCTCGCCCAGGTTACACTCCCACCCTCTCGTCCAGAAGGACTTTAGAGTAGATGGCTTTGGGCACGATCCCCCCAAAAGGCCAGCTAACTCCTCTTGGCTGCAGAGGCCGGTGACAAAGGACAAACGAAAGAGAAGGGGAAAAAAAAAAACATGAAAGAAGGGGAAGAAGAAGAAGGGGAAGAAGAAGAAGAAGAGAGAGGAAGAAGAAGAAGAAGAAGAAAAAAAAGAAGAAGAAGAAGAAGAAGAAGAAGAAGAAGAAGAAGAAAGATTTCGTTAAACAAAGTGCAAAACGTTAAAATACTGCTGCAGCTTCCAGTACAAGGTAAGAGAATTAGAGGAAGACAAAGTACCTTTGGGAATGGAGGCACTATATTTCAATTCG
>CM065681.1:32904638-32912215 GCA_017654935.2 Phymorhynchus buccinoides | reverse complement strand
AATAGCAAAGGGAACTTGGTGAAGAGGGTTAAAAAGGGAACAAGAGAGGAATAGCAAAGGGAACCTGGTGAAGAGGGTTAAAAAGGGAACAAGAGAGGAATAGCAAGGGAACAAGAGAGGAATAGCAAAGGGAACCTGGTGAAGAGGGTTAAAAAGGGAACAAGAGAGGAATAGCAAAGGGAACCTGGTGAAGAGGGTTAAAAAGGGAACAAGAGAGGAATAGCAAAGGGAACCTGGTGAAGAGGGTTAAAAAGGGAACAAGAGAGGAATAGCAAAGGGAACTTGGTGAAGAGGGTTAAAAAGGGAACAAGAGAGGAATAGCAAAGGGAACCTGGTGAAGAGGGTTAAAAAGGGAACAAGAGAGGAATAGCAAAGGGAACCTGGTGAAGAGGGTTAAAAAGGGAACAAGAGAGGAATAGCAAAGGGAACTTGGTGAAGAGGGTTAAAAAGGGAACAAGAGAGGAATAGCAAAGGGAACCTGGTGAAGAGGGTTAAAAAGGGAACAAGAGAGGAATAGCAAAGGGAACCTGGTGAAGAGGGTTAAAAAGGGAACAAGAGAGGAATAGCAAAGGGAACCTGGTGAAGAGGGTTAAAAAGGGAACAAGAGAGGAATAACCTGGTGAAAAAAAAGGGAACAAGAGAGGAATAGCAAAGGGAACTTGGTGAAGAGGGTTAAAAAGGGAACAAGAGAGGAATAGCAAAGGGAACTTGGTGAAGAGGGTTAAAAAGGGAACAAGAGAGGAATAGCAAAGGGAACTTGGTGAAGAGGGTTAAAAAGGGAACAAGAGAGGAATAGCAAAGGGAACCTGGTGAAGAGGGTTAAAAAGGGAACAAGAGAGGAATAGCAAAGGGAACTTGGTGAAGAGGGTTAAAAAGGGAACAAGAGAGGAATAGCAAAGGGAACCTGGTGAAGAGGGTTAAAAAGGGAACAAGAGAGGAATAGCAAAGGGAACCTGGTGAAGAGGGTTAAAAAGGGAACAAGAGAGGAATAGCAAAGGGAACTTGGTGAAGAGGGTTAAAAAGGGAACAAGAGAGGAATAGCAAAGGGAACCTGGTGAAGAGGGTTAAAAAGGGAACAAGAGAGGAATAGCAAAGGGAACCTGGTGAAGAGGGTTAAAAAGGGAACAAGAGAGGAATAGCAAAGGGAACCTGGTGAAGAGGGTTAAAAAGGGAACAAGAGAGGAATAGCAAAGGGAACCTGGTGAAGAGGGTTAAAAAGGGAACAAGAGAGGAATAGCAAAGGGAACCTGGTGAAGAGGGTTAAAAAGGGAAAAGAGAGGAATAGCAAAGGGAACCTGGTGAAGAGGGTTAAAAAGGGAACAAGAGAGGAATGGTGAAGAGGGTTAAAAAGGGAACAAGAGAGGAATAGAAGGGAACTTGGTGAAGAGGGTTAAAAAGGGAACAAGAGAGGAATAGCAAAGGGAACTTGGTGAAGAGGGTTAAAAAGGGAACAAGAGAGGAATAGCAAAGGGAACTTGGTGAAGAGGGTTAAAAAGGGAACAAGAGAGGAATAGCAAAGGGAACTTGGTGAAGAGGGTTAAAAAGCAAGAGGGAACAAAGGGAACTGGTGAAGAGGGTTAAAAAGGGAAGAGGGTTAAGAGAGGAAATAGCAAAGGGAACAAGAGAGGAATAGCAAAGGGAACCTGGTGAAGAGGGTTAAAAAGGGAACAAGAGAGGAATAGCAAAGGGAACCTGGTGAAGAGGGTTAAAAAGGGAACAAGAGAGGAATAGCAAAGGGAACCTGGTGAAGAGGGTTAAAAAGGGAAGAAGGAATAGAAAGGGAACCTGGTGAAGAGGGTTAAAAAGGGAAAGAGAGGAATAGCAAAGGGAACTTGGTGAAGAGGGTTAAAAAGGGAACAAGAGAGGAATAGCAAAGGGAACCTGGTGAAGAGGGTTAAAAAGGGAACAAGAGAGGAATAGCAAAGGGAACCTGGTGAAGAGGGTTAAAAAGGGAACAAGAGAGGAATAGCAAAGGGAACCTGGTGAAGAGGGTTAAAAAGGGAACAAGAGAGGAATAGCAAAGGGAACCTGGTGAAGAGGGTTAAAAAGGGAACAAGAGAGGAATAGCAAAGGGAACCTGGTGAAGAGGGTTAAAAAGGGAACAAGAGAGGAATAGCAAAGGGAACCTGGTGAAGAGGGTTAAAAAGGGAACAAGAGAGGAATAGCAAAGGGAACTTGGTGAAGAGGGTTAAAAAGGGAACAAGAGAGGAATAGCAAAGGGAACAAAGGGAACTTGGTGAAGAGGGTTAAAAAGGGAAAAAGAGAGGAATAGCAAAGGGAACCTGGTGAAGAGGGTTAAAAAGGGAACAAGAGAGGAATAGCAAAGGGAACCTGGTGAAGAGGGTTAAAAAGGGAACAAGAGGGAACAAGAAAGGGAACCTGAAGAGGGTTAAAAAGGGAACAAAGAGGAATAGCAAAGGGAACTTGGTGAAGAGGGTTAAAAAGGGAACAAGAGAGGAATAGCAAAGGGAACTTGGTGAAGAGGGTTAAAAAGGGAACAAGAGAGGAATAGCAAAGGGAACCTGGTGAAGAGGGTTAAAAAGGGAACAAGAGAGGAATAGCAAAGGGAACTTGGTGAAGAGGGTTAAAAAGGGAACAAGAGAGGAATAGCAAAGGGAACCTGGTGAAGAGGGTTAAAAAGGGAACAAGAGAGGAATAGCAAAGGGAACCTGGTGAAGAGGGTTAAAAAGGGAACAAGAGAGGAATAGCAAAGGGAACCTGGTGAAGAGGGTTAAAAAGGGAACAAGAGAGGAATAGCAAAGGGAACCTGGTGAAGAGGGTTAAAAAGGGAACAAGAGAGGAATAGCAAAGGGAACCTGGTGAAGAGGGTTAAAAAGGGAACAAGAGAGGAATAGCAAAGGGAACTTGGTGAAGAGGGTTAAAAAGGGAACAAGAGAGGAATAGCAAAGGGAACCTGGTGAAGAGGGTTAAAAAGGGAACAAGAGAGGAATAGCAAAGGGAACCTGGTGAAGAGGGTTAAAAAGGGAACAAGAGAGGAATAGCAAAGGGAACCTGAGGAATAGAAGAGGGTTAAAAAGGGAACAAGAGAGGAATAGCAAAGGGAACCTGGTGAAGAGGGTTAAAAAGGGAACAAGAGGGTTAAAAAGAACAAGAGGGAATAGCAAAGGGAACCTGGTGAAGAGGGTTAAAAAGGGAACAAGAGAGGAATAGCAAAGGGAACCTGGTGAAGAGGGTTAAAAAGGGAACAAGAGAGGAATAGCAAAGGGAACCTGGTGAAGAGGGTTAAAAAGGGAACAAGAGAGGAATAGCAAAGGGAACCTGGTGAAGAGGGTTAAAAAGGGAACAAGAGAGGAATAGCAAAGGGAACCTGGTGAAGAGGGTTAAAAAGGGAACAAGAGAGGAATAGCAAAGGGAACCTGGTGAAGAGGGTTAAAAAGGGAACAAGAGAGGAATAGCAAAGGGAACCTGGTGAAGAGGGTTAAAAAGGGAACAAGAGAGGAATAGCAAAGGGAACAAGAGAGGAATGGTGAAGAGGGTTAAAAAGGGAACAAGAGAGGAATAGCAAAGGGAACCTGGTGAAGAGGGTTAAAAAGGGAACAAGAGAGGAATAGCAAAGGGAACCTGGTGAAGAGGGTTAAAAAGGGAACAAGAGAGGAATAGCAAAGGGAACCTGGTGAAGAGGGTTAAAAAGGGAACAAGAGAGGAATAGCAAAGGGAACCTGGTGAAGAGGGTTAAAAAGGGAACAAGAGAGGAATAGCAAAGGGAACCTGGTGAAGAGGGTTAAAAAGGGAACAAGAGAGGAATAGCAAAGGGAACCTGGTGAAGAGGGTTAAAAAGGGAACAAGAGAGGAATAGCAAAGGGAACTTGGTGAAGAGGGTTAAAAAGGGAACAAGAGAGGAATAGCAAAGGGAACTTGGTGAAGAGGGTTAAAAAGGGAACAAGAGAGGAATAGCAAAGGGAACCTGGTGAAGAGGGTTAAAAAGGGAACAAGAGAGGAATAGCAAAGGGAACCTGGTGAAGAGGGTTAAAAAGGGAACAAGAGAGGAATAGCAAAGGGAACTTGGTGAAGAGGGTTAAAAAGGGAACAAGAGAGGAATAGCAAAGGGAACCTGGTGAAGAGGGTTAAAAAGGGAAAAAGGAATAGCAAAGAACCTGAAGAGGAAAAAGGGAACAAGAGAGGAATAAGCAAAGGGAGGGGGTTAAAAAGGGAACAAGAGAGGAATAGCAAAGGGAACTGGTGAAGAGGGTTAAAAAGGGAACAAGAGAGGAATAGCAAAGGGAACCTGGTGAAGAGGGTTAAAAAGGGAACAAGAGAGGAATAGCAAAGGGAACCTGGTGAAGAGGGTTAAAAAGGGAACAAGAGAGGAATAGCAAAGGGAACCTGGTGAAGAGGGTTAAAAAGGGAACAAGAGAGGAATAGCAAAGGGAACTTGGTGAAGAGGGTTAAAAAGGGAACAAGAGAGGAATAGCAAAGGGAACCTGGTGAAGAGGGTTAAAAAGGGAACAAGAGAGGAATAGCAAAGGGAACCTGGTGAAGAGGGTTAAAAAGGGAACAAGAGAGGAATAGCAAAGGGAACCTGGTGAAGAGGGTTAAAAAGGGAACAAGAGAGGAATAGCAAAGGGAACCTGGTGAAGAGGGTTAAAAAGGGAACAAGAGAGGAATAGCAAAGGGAACCTGGTGAAGAGGGTTAAAAAGGGAACAAGAGAGGAATAGCAAAGGGAACCTGGTGAAGAGGGTTAAAAAGGGAACAAGAGAGGAATAGCAAAGGGAACCTGGTGAAGAGGGTTAAAAAGGGAACAAGAGAGGAATAGCAAAGGGAACCTGGTGAAGAGGGTTAAAAAGGGAACAAGAGAGGAATAGCAAAGGGAACCTGGTGAAGAGGGTTAAAAAGGGAACAAGAGAGGAATAGCAAAGGGAACCTGGTGAAGAGGGTTAAAAAGGGAACAAGAGAGGAATAGCAAAGGGAACCTGGTGAAGAGGGTTAAAAAGGGAACAAGAGAGGAATAGCAAAGGGAACCTGGTGAAGAGGGTTAAAAAGGGAACAAGAGAGGAATAGCAAAGGGAACCTGGTGAAGAGGGTTAAAAAGGGAACAAGAGAGGAATAGCAAAGGGAACCTGGTGAAGAGGGTTAAAAAGGGAACAAGAGAGGAATAGCAAAGGGAACCTGGTGAAGAGGGTTAAAAAGGGAACAAGAGAGGAATAGCAAAGGGAACCTGGTGAAGAGGGTTAAAAAGGGAACAAGAGAGGAATAGCAAAGGGAACCTGGTGAAGAGGGTTAAAAAGGGAACAAGAGAGGAATAGCAAAGGGAACTTGGTGAAGAGGGTTAAAAAGGGAAGAGAGGAATAGCAAAGGGAACCTGGTGAAGAGGGTTAAAAAGGGAACAAGAGAGGAATAGCAAAGGGAACCTGGTGAAGAGGGTTAAAAAAGAGAGGAACAAGAGAGGAATAGCAAAGGGAACCTGGTGAAGAGGGTTAAAAAGGGAACAAGAGAGGAATAGCAAAGGGAACTTGGTGAAGAGGGTTAAAAAGGGAACAAGAGAGGAATAGCAAAGGGAACTTGGTGAAGAGGGTTAAAAAGGGAACAAGAGAGGAATAGCAAAGGGAACCTTGGTGAAGAGGGTTAAAAAGGGAACAAGAGAGGAATAGCAAAGGGAACCTGGTGAAGAGGGTTAAAAAGGGAACAAGAGAGGAATAGCAAAGGGAACCTGGTGAAGAGGGTTAAAAAGGGAACAAGAGAGGAATAGCAAAGGGAACCTGGTGAAGAGGGTTAAAAAGGGAACAAGAGAGGAATAGCAAAGGGAACCTGGTGAAGAGGGTTAAAAAGGGAACAAGAGAGGAATAGCAAAGGGAACCTGGTGAAGAGGGTTAAAAAGGGAACAAGAGAGGAATAGCAAAGGGAACCTGGTGAAGAGGGTTAAAAAGGGAACAAGAGAGGAATAGCAAAGGGAACCTGGTGAAGAGGGTTAAAAAGGGAACAAGAGAGGAATAGCAAAGGGAACTTGGTGAAGAGGGTTAAAAAAGAGAGGAATAGCAAAGGGAACTTGGTGAAGAGGGTTAAAAAACAAGAGAGGAATAGCAAAGGGAACTTGGTGAAGAGGGTTAAAAAGGGAACAAGAGGAGCAAAGGGAATAGCAAAGGGAACCTGGTGAAGAGGGTTAAAAAGGGAACAAGAGAGGAATAGCAAAGGGAACTTGGTGAAGAGGGTTAAAAGGGAAAGAGGGAATAGCAAAGGGAACTGGTGAAGAGGGTTAAAAAGGGAACAAGAGAGGAATAGCAAAGGGAACTTGGTGAAGAGGGTTAAAAAGGGAACAAGAGAGGAATAGCAAAGGGAACTTGGTGAAGAGGGTTAAAAAGGGAACAAGAGAGGAATAGCAAAGGGAACTTGGTGAAGAGGGTTAAAAAGGGAACAAGAGAGGAATAGCAAAGGGAACTTGGTGAAGAGGGTTAAAAAGGGAACAAGAGAGGAATAGCAAAGGGAACCTGGTGAAGAGGGTTAAAAAGGGAACAAGAGAGGAATAGCAAAGGGAACCTGGTGAAGAGGGTTAAAAAGGGAACAAGAGAGGAATAGCAAAGGGAACTTGGTGAAGAGGGTTAAAAAGGGAACAAGAGAGGAATAGCAAAGGGAACCTGGTGAAGAGGGTTAAAAAGGGAACAAGAGAGGAATAGCAAAGGGAACTTGGTGAAGAGGGTTAAAAAGGGAACAAGAGAGGAATAGCAAAGGGAACCTGGTGAAGAGGAAAAAGGGAACAAGAGAGGAATAGCAAAGGGAACCTGGTGAAGAGGGTTAAAAAGGGAAGAGAGGAAAAGCAAAGGGAACAAGAGAAAAAGGGAACAAGAGAGGAATAGCAAAGGGAACTTGGTGAAGAGGGTTAAAAAGGGAACAAGAGAGGAATAGCAAAGGGAACCTGGTGAAGAGGGTTAAAAAGGGAACAAGAGAGGAATAGCAAAGGGAACTTGGTGAAGAGGGTTAAAAAGGGAACAAGAGAGGAATAGCAAAGGGAACCTGGTGAAGAGGGTTAAAAAGGGAACAAGAGAGGAATAGCAAAGGGAACCTGGTGAAGAGGGTTAAAAAGGGAACAAGAGAGGAATAGCAAAGGGAACTTGGTGAAGAGGGTTAAAAAGGGAACAAGAGAGGAATAGCAAAGGGAACCTGGTGAAGAGGGTTAAAAAGGGAACAAGAGAGGAATAGCAAAGGGAACTTGGTGAAGAGGGTTAAAAAGGGAACAAGAGAGGAATAGCAAAGGGAACTTGGTGAAGAGGGTTAAAAAGGGAACAAGAGAGGAATAGCAAAGGGAACCTGAGGGTTAAAAAGGGAACAAGAGAGGAATAGCAAAGGGAACCTGGTGAAGAGGGTTAAAAAGGGAACAAGAGAGGAATAGCAAAGGGAACCTGGTGAAGAGGGTTAAAAAGGGAACAAGAGAGGAATAGCAAAGGGAACCTGGTGAAGAGGGTTAAAAAGGGAACAAGAGAGGAATAGCAAAGGGAACTTGGTGAAGAGGGTTAAAAAGGGAACAAGAGAGGAATAGCAAAGGGAACCTGGTGAAGAGGGTTAAAAAGGGAAGAGGGTTAAAAAGGGAACAAGAGAGGAATAGCAAAGGGAACTTGGTGAAGAG
>CM065681.1:32887138-32892138 GCA_017654935.2 Phymorhynchus buccinoides | reverse complement strand
TTAACGCTGTTTTTAAATATTTCCCATGGTAGCTGCATCCTTAACGCTGTTGTTAAATGTTTCCCCATGGTAACTGCATCCATAACGCTGTTTGTAAATGTTTCCCCATGGTAACTGCATCCATAACGCTGTTTGTAAATGTTTCCCCATGGTAGCTGCATCCATAACGCTGTTTGTAAATATTTCCCATGGTAGCGGCATACATAACGCTGTTTTTAAATGTTTCCCCATGGTAGCTGCATCCATAACGCTGTTCTTAAATGTTTCCCCATGGTAGCTGCATCCTTAAAGCTGTTGTTAAATGTTTCCCCATGGTAGCTGCATCCATAACGCTGTTTTTAAATGTTTCCCATGGTAGCTGAATCCATAACGCTGTTTATAAATGTTTCCCCATGGTAGCTGCATCCATAACGCTGTTTATAAATGTTTCCCATGGTAGCTGCATCCATAACGCTGTTTTTAAATGTTTCCCATGGTAGCTGCATCCATAACGCTGTTTTTAAATGTTTCCCCATGGTAGCTGCATCCATAACGCTGTTTATAAATGTTTCCCATGGTAGCTGCATCCATAACGCTGTTTATAAATGTTTCCCATGGTAGCTGCATCCATAACGCTGTTTTTAAATGTTTCCCCATGGTAGCTGCATCCATAACGCTGTTTCTAAATGTTTCCCCATGGTAGCTGAATCTTTAACGCTGTTGTTAACGCTGCATCCTTAATGCTGTTTTTAAATATTTCCCCATGGTAGCTGCATCCATAACGCTGTTTTTAAATGTTTTCCACATGGTAGCTGGTAGCTGCATCCATAACGCTGTTTCTAAATGTTTTCCACATGGTAGCTGGTAGCTGCATCCATAACGCTGTTTCTATATGTTTTCCACATGGTAGCTGGTAGCTGCATCCATAACGCTGTTTCTATATGTTTTCCACATGGTAGCTGGTAGCTGCATCCTTGGCGCTTTAAAAAATATTTTCTGACGCATCATTCTAATGTAATATTTCAACCCTGTTTTGGCGGGGGTAATTGGATTTTTCCTATCTGTTGATGCAGAAACGAACAAAGAAAAAAAAGAAAGAAACAAACAAACAAAGATGAAAACAAAACACAAAAATATCACATATAATGTTGCTTTTATCAGTGTTTCCTATCATTATTGTTTCTGTTAAGTTCGTATTCAAGAATAAACGTGTACGCGCAATTACAAACCTATCGCAAACAAACAAACAAACAAACAAACAAAACCATAACAGACAAAGCTTAATGTGTTTCACTGAATGTGCATCTGGTAACACACTTACGATTATGTTGGCTAAACCCCCCTTTTTTTTTTTACAAGAAATATTATTTTTCCGTAATAAAAACAAAAGGAAAGGAACAAATGCGGGGAAAAATAGCCGAAGGCAACGATTAATAAAATCTTAACTACACACAGAACAAACAAAAGCCATAAAATGTTGTCCTGTTCTTTAATTTGGAATCACATTTTCGTTTGATTATGATATCGGAAATATAACACAAAACATACAAAACAACAACAAACTAGCTGCTTGAATACTCCAAATAAGAAAAAAGCAAAAAAACAAACAAAAAAACCCTCCAAATAAGGTTAATGGACGGAACAGAAGAATAAAAGTTTCACCGCGCAATACTTAAACTTTCTTTTTCTTTCTATTTTTTGTGTGTCTGTGTGTGATGATGATGATTGATTTAATTTAATGTCTGTTCACACAATGGTGATATTAGACTGGGGGGGGGGGGGAAACAAACAAACCAGTGTGTGTGCGTGTGTGCGCGCGCGCGTGTGTATGAGTGTGTCTGCAACAAATCCCTAACAAATTAATAACAACAAATAAATAAAAATGTGAAAAAGAAAACAAAATTAAAGTTAGATTAACTCATGAACTAAAGTAATCTTGCAATTCCAGAGCTGGATATGACTAGCAATTTTGATCATTTCATGACTGTAAAGTACATCTTTTAAAGTTCCAATTTGTGCAACTTGTATCCCAGATGTGTGTGTGTGTGTGTGTGTGTGTGTGTGTGTGTGTGTGTGTGTGTGTGTGTGTGTGTGTGTGTGTGCGTGTGCGTGTGCGTGCGCGTGCGTGTGCGTGTGCGTGTGTGTGCGTGTGATAATTCCACACACACTTGTTGGGAGGGGGGCAAAATCACATAAGAAAGAAAGAAAAAAATCCAAACAACAGCAGCAGCAAGAACACATACACAAAAATCACAACAACAAAACATACACCAACCTGTCATCTCACACGAGAGCGATGGAGCCAGACAACGTCAGTCACAAGTCAAGTCAGGTCACACAATTTATTGTCCAAAAAACATGGATATACATCGTAAACGTTGCCATTAAAAACACACACAAAAACACATTTTCTGAACCAGACCCAGTAATATGAACAATCCGGCCAGAACTTGTCACGTGAAAAAAAAAACCACCAACACTTTCCTAATCACCAGTATCCCTCCAACATCACAACTACGCATATTAAAACTAGGACTACTAGAAACACCATAAAGCGCTCTTTTTGTCCCGCTTGTCTTTGCCCCTCGCACAGCCAGGACCCCGATGCTCACGTGCGTACAATGCGCGTGCGTGTGTCTGTCGGTCTGTGCCCTCCCACCCCGACTTTTCTGGGAGTCACAAGCTCGTAGGAGATTAATACGCCAGTCATTGCTCCTCTGTACCTTTCTCTCGCCCCAGGTCCCTGCGCTTTTCCGATGCCATTGGAGATTAATACGCCAGTCTTTGCTCCTCTGTACCTTTCTCTCGCCCCAGGTCCCTGCGCTTTTCCAATGCCATTGGTTCTGTGCAAGGCGGCTCAAGAGGGTAGCTCGGGGTCGAGTTTCTCTAGACGACGGTCGCCGCGCGCATAACTGTTACGCCCAAAAGGGGTCTAAGAAACACTTTAGAAAACGTTTGCGGAAGAATATTACAAGCTCTTGTCTGATTGGTCCAAAGAAATAGAGTATTATTTTAACATCAAACTTTAATGGACCAATCAACAACAAGAAATGTATTCAGGGCCCCCCCTACTAGTTCCGGATAGTTCGCCGCTTGCTCGGTGTTTGGCAAGAACAAAACGTCACGCGAACTATTGGCAAACGAAGGGTGTTTCTTAGACCGGTTTTGCCGATTTGAGCGAGCGCAACGTAACGTTAACCCTTGTGAAACGGTCCTCCCCAGGTGTGCCAGCCAATGGAGCCGACTTCCTATTCTTCCGGTTCTTCTGCTTTTGGTTTGTTGTATGTCGTTGCACCTCCCCCCCTTTCACGCCCCCCCCCTCCCCAATTAAGATAGTTCTTTACAAATGGAACTGCCCAATTATAACGCCTGTGCGTTTCCTTCCCCGCCTGTGTATGTTTGTGGCATAAACAAATACGTGCTTCCTATCAAGGCTACCGCAGCATAACTTCATGAACCGACACTAACAAAAAACCGGCAGCTTTTTCTCCCTGCTGTTTTGGCGACAATGTTGAACAGACTAGTATATTTACTTTCAGCGCAAATCGTGTAAACGCCTCCCCCCCCCCCCCCCCCCCCCCCCCCCCCCCCCCCCCCCCCCCCCCCCCCCCCCCCACTCCTCCCCAATCCCAAGCACCTAGGCGTGTAATCACGAGTGCGCGTCTTAGCCAGCCAACACGGGTAGTAGTATGTAAATTAGACTAAGCTCCCCAAACGACTGGCTGTTTAGCCTAATTTTACATACCACTACCCGTGTTGACTGTCTAAGACGCACTCATGAATACACGCCCTAGTGACTTCGAGTTTATGAGTATTTAAAGCCGCTTCACGCTATCCAATTTTTTTGTTCTCAAAACTTTCACTTAATATCTGCATTGTTAAAAATTCGGGACTTTTCTGTTGTTGCACTGCCTCCGGGCATCGCCTCCAGGATCGTTCCCACCATCTTTATATCTACACTAATGTCCCATATGTGTTTGTTCCAGACCGGAGAACGTTAAACAGATGTTCATTCATTCCAACATTTTTCTTTTGAAGAAAATTCAGTTGTGAACTCTATATGTGGCCGTGTGCCGGCTTCGCTATCAGCAAGCATTGGCCGTATTCCCACAACTGTCTGAGTGAGTTGGAAGTAAATGGTACAGTCGCCAAATCCTTTCTGACCTGGGGTGAGTTTCTCTAGATAGCGGTCGCCGAGCGAATAACGCTTACGCCAAACGGGACCTAAGAAACACTTTAGAAAGCGTTTGCGGAAGAATATTACAAGCTCTTGTCTGATTGGTCAAAATATGTTATTATTTTAAGCAAACTGTAATGGACCAATCGACAACAAGAAATGTATTCACTCCATGCTAGTCACGTGATAGTTCGCCACGAGTCAGTATCGGAGTAGCCACAAAACGTTTTTGGGAAACGTCGGCGAAAGAGGTGTTTCTTAGTACCGTTTTTGCCGATTTGCGCTCACGCTACGTAACGTTAGCCCTTGTGAAACTCGCCCCTGGCTGGAAGCGTTTCATCCGACCAAAATTTGCATTTGTGATTTCTACTCACTCTGTCAAAAGAAAGGAAAACTGTGGAAAGGTCACAACCGTTTTCATCCGACTCGGTTGGATAGTGTGAGGCGGCTTTCACAATACGGAACCGATTATAGCAAAAATGGACAGATGTATTTCTTCAGCAATAATCGTCCCACCGAATGTGTGATTATAATCAGTTGACTCAAAATAGTAAGCTATATAAATGTACTCCAACTGAGGTCGATCTTTAAAAAGAAAGAAAAAAGTGCGCTCCAATCACAATCCCTCAACTACTGAACTAATCATGATGCACATGGGCATCATACCAACAATGACGCGATTGGCTTAGCAAAAAGCCTGATATAGTTATTTTTCCTATTCGTGTTTTCAAAACAAAAAAAATCAATTTCATCCAAATGATAAGCCATATAAATACACCTGAAATGAGTTCCATTTTTTCACATTTGTGTTGTAGCTTATTGTTACTTTGTGTTTCTAGTTCTA
>CM065681.1:32867138-32882138 GCA_017654935.2 Phymorhynchus buccinoides | reverse complement strand
CTATAATGATAGTGAATAATTTGCATAGCGCACTCCTCCACCAAATGTGGAGCTCTATGCGCTTAACAACAACAAAAATTAAAAGCAAGAAATTCAAAAACAAAAACAAGTAATCGCTCACACACATGCAAAATAGGCATGGATACACCCACCACCACCCACCCACACATACACTCAGGCACGCACGTACGCACATATCCACACACACACACGCACTCACACACACACACCGTTACCATCACCACCACTCACCGCACCCAAGAACACAATACAAAATACAATCAGTTGAAGAAAGCATCAACACTCTCTCTCTCTCTCTCTCTCTCTCTCTCTCTCTGACTCTCTCGCAACAAAGCTGACGTAGACATTGCAACTATCATACTATAGACTCACTTCGGGCGTAATTATTTTCATGTGCACGTAGGCGCACACAGGAATCATCAAGAAGTCTAATCCTTTGACTCCGTTTGAGGTACAATGGAATCTCACTGATAAGACCTCCCATTATAAGACTCCCTCCCACATAAGACGTATTTCTCTGAGACATTTTTGCCCTTCTTTGTAAGTATTAAAATTAGCTCCCTTATAAGACCCCTCCCTTATAAGACCTCATTTGGGATGATTTGTGAAGGTCTTATAAGGGAGGTTCCACTGATAGAGAAAGAAGAAAAAGAGATAAATAATCGAACAATCCAATAATACATACAGTAATCACGTTGAAAGGACATTACTGGTATATCCAGTAAAATACAACGATGAACGTAATTACTGGGTGAGACATTCACAGAATTGAATCAGAACAAGCGCGAAATCGCAATAGTTTGTGGCACGCGGTCTATTTTTACCACTCCAATCATGAGTTACCTCCCCTGGCTTTTCAATAATTTTAATCTGTAAACCAGAATGTTATCTCTGCACCATTTCGTAACTTTTTATATCTTTTGGAAAACATTTAAAACTATGTATCCTACTTATACTCATCAAAAGAAGCACCGCATACTCGTCGTGTCTTTTGTAGTGTCTGTATTACGTATGTTTATTATTTTGTACGCTTTTAAAATACATCATTTTAAAGAGCGGCCAGAAGTGTAGCCTCGATTTGAAGTGCGACAATTTTGTCAAAATGTGCGACAATTTTGGACCGACAGACCGACCGACAGACCGACAGACAGACCGACCGACCGACCGACCGACAAAGTGAGATATAGGTTTGTGGCTTGAGCCACAAACAAAAAGACCACCAACTAAAAAAAATAATCAACGAACCCCCTCCCGAATCCGAAGATGAGAAAAGGAAAAAAGGAGGTGGGGGTGACGGAAGAGGGTGAGATAGTAAAAGGGGAGAGGGCGGTAAGGGACGGAGGGGAGGAGGGTTAACACGAGAAAACAAAATGAATGGTCTGGTGTGTCGTGCAGCTATGTCATGAGCTGGTTTGTTGGCTGTCTTCCCCTGTTACGAAGGACATTTGTTTGCTTTTCTGTTTCGATCGCTCAGACAGTTTCCTGTCAACTATGAGTGCAGATGCGTCATGCTGCCGTTATGCGCCTAACTAAAGAAAATAGTTAGTTGCCCAGCAAATCCGACTTCGGCCGGAGGGAATCTTTTTGAAAGTGTTTATCGAAAACAAAAAAGAAGGCAGGAGAATGGACCAGGTAAGGCAGAAAGATAGTAGATGACAGCAAGCAAAGGGAAAAGTCAGAGTCAAAGAGAGTGACAGATTAGAGGAAGTTACAAGCACAGAACTTTCAGAATGTGGGGGAACTATTTATGCAAAAGACACCCCCCGGTGGGGTGGGGTGCGTAGGACACGAGTTCCACAGAGGGAAGCATCCTCTGCCTCAGTAGTCAAATGACCAGTGATAAGAAATGATTGCTTCGAGGGCCAACACTAACATGAGAGTGAGAGCTGTAAGGTAAACGTCTGTGTACACGTTAACACTATTCACGAGATATTTATATCCCCCATGGCAACACAGTAATAACCCACTCTTACTATGACTTACATCTAACTGTGTTGCCATGGGGGAATAGAAATATCTTGTGAATAGTGTGAACGTGCACACAGACCTTTACCGATTTTCTACAGCAATGGAAAGTAAGACTGATAGCCCATCTGTTTGTGTTATTGTGTACTTAACGACTATGACTTTTACGCTGCATCATTGAATTGTAACAATCGACAAAAAGAATGAGATCAGATACTTCTTTAGATTCACCTCAAGTTATTCTGACCAAGTCATCATTTTGATGTTATTGCTGTGTGCGATTTGTGCATACAAATGATTATATAGGTTTAGATGGACGCTAGATATTGGTTTTGTTGTGTAATATGTTATGTTGGGGTGGGTGGGGGTATAATATTGTTTGGATATGTTACTGTCTTTAAAGTGTGAAGCCTTCGGGGCTAGAAGTTTTTAATAAAACTTGATACGCGCGCCTGTGTGTGTCAAGCCAAGAGCACGTTATTATCTGGTGAAAAGAAATTACTATTGTGGTCTCATGCAAGCGCAGTACACCACAGTGTGTGTGTGCGTGTGCGCGTGCGCGCGCGCGCGTGTGTCTGTATGTGTGTGTGTGTGTGTGTGTGCGTGTGTGTGTGTGTGTGCGTGCGCGTGTGCGTGCGCGTGCGTGTGCGTGTGCGTGCGCGCGCGTGTGTGTGATCCTTGTATTCATTCAATTTTGGATGGTAGCTTTATTATAATAATAAACTGTTTTTCACAGCAGACAGTTAATGGAGTCAATGAAGTCAATAAACTTCTCTTCGTGACATTACTAATGTGCTCTTGGTGTTATAATAAAGAAGAATCATGCTTGAGATCAAAACAAGGACTGCCTAATTTGTAAACTAGGCACTCTGCCTAATCCACAGACTAGGCTGTCTATTCTACAAATTAGGCTGCCTAGTCTGTAGAGTAGGCACTTCTGAAAAGTTAGTTTACAAGTTAGGCAGCCCGGGTGCCTAGTTCACAAACTAGGCAAAGTGGCTGCCTAATCTACAGACTAGGCAATTCTGTAAGTTAGGCACGACATGTATATGTGGTATGGGTATATGTATTTCTGTGTGCATGCGTATATGTGTGCCTGTGTGTTTGCGTGTGCGTGTCCCCCCCCCCCCCCCCACCAGCAATAAAGAAACTAGAGTGCAAGCACGCTAAACACCAATCTATTATTTCTAGAAAACAACACAAAAGAGCAACCCAAAGATAGATGGTACAAACAAACGCAAGAACAGAACCTTTAAGCCTACCCACCCACACATGCTTGAAGATACACACAGAAACACACAAACGAACACGTTGACAGAGTTGAGAGAGAGCAGGAAAGAGAGAGAGAGAGAGAGAGAGAGAGAGAGAGAGAGAGAGAGAGAGAGAGAGAGAGAGAGAGAGAGAGAGAGAGAGAGAGAGAGAGAGAGAGAGAGAGAGAGAGAGAGGGGGAGGGGGATGGAGAGAGGAGGGAGAGAGAGAGAGAAACCATAAGCATAGAAAATAATACGAAGACAGATGACGTTAATGGAAGACTTTAAGCAAGAGAAGACCAAAAAATGCAACCCCCCCCCCCCCCACACACACACGTTTATCAGTTATTCTTTTATTTCTTTTTCAGACTTTTGTTTTAACATGATAAAGATTCTGTTTCATTTGTTGAATGGATGCAAATTTTAAAACAGAACCGAAGGATAAAAATACATTACACACATCTATTACATACTACGCTTGTTGTTGGGAGTGGGGGTGCGGGGAGGGGTGTAATTTTCAACTAAAAAAAAACCACACGCCTGAACGTTTAGATAGAAATATATATGCTTTAGTGATAACAAAAGACGAGCTGCTAAATATAGTTGGTATTCATTTGAAAACATAGTCAAACAGAAAGACAATTAGAGCAACAACAAGCTCGAAGCTTATACTTATGCTCCTTAAATTAACAATCATGATTTGCACAATTGATTGAACAGATGATTGAGACTGCATTTAAACCAAGTAATGTAATGATGAACAAAATTAAAGGTATTATTAATCAATATCATTTAGAAACTTATTACAACTGTGAATAATAAAGAAACATTTAAGAGTGAACAAAATAGAAGTACTACTACTACTATTACTGTTCACTCTTACTACTACTACTACTACTACTACAGTTCTACTACTTACTACTACTACTACTACTACTGACTACTACTACTACTACTTACTACTACTACTATCTAGTATTAGTAGTAGTAATAGGGTCTTTACTACTACTACTACCTACTACATACTACTACTACTACTACTACCATACTACTACTACTAATGTACTATATGTGTACTACTTCTACTACTACTACGTACTACTACTACTACAACAACAACAACAACACTACTCACTAACACCAACATACAACAACAACTACGGTGCCTACTACTACTACTACCGACTACTACTACTACTACTACTACTACTACTACTACTACTACTACTAAAACTACTACTAACTACTGGTACTACTACTGCCTACGGGCTACTACTACTACTACTCCCTACTACTACTACTACTACTACTACCATATGTACTACTACTCAGACTACTACTACTAAAACTACATACTACTAGTCTACTACTACTACTACTACTACTACTACTACTACTACTACTACTACTACTACTACTACTACTACTACTACTACTACTACTACTACTACTACTACTACTACTACTACTACCAATCAATCACTACATTTACAAATGTGTGAATTTGGGAGAGACCAAGGGGAAACAAAACACAAAACAATAAACGATCCATATCACAACATGAGCTATATTTGACATCTTCAGTCTTTTCCTTTCGTAGCCCCCCCCCCCCCCCCTCCCCCTTCCTACCCCTCCCCACTAATCATAACCCTCCTCCGACACCCTCCCTCTTCTACTCACCTCCCGAATAAAAGCAAACGCTCGGTACAGTTGGCACCGTTATCGGCCGCTACCCTGATAACCATCGATTTAGCCACACGCACAGCAAATATACATCGAGTCGAGCGTCATTTGTGCTTATTTGTGTTGAAGGAGGGGGGGGGGGGGAGGAAATCTGCCCTGAATGGATGGGTGTTATTTCCGAATGGGGTGTGGTTGGGTGGTTGGAGGAAAATACAGTGCAGCCTCCCTTATAAGACCTCATTTTGGATTATTTTTTGAAGGTCTTATAAGGGAGGTTCCACTGTGTTCCCTCAACCACCCAACCACCCCATTCGGAAATAACACGGTCTTAAAGGGAGGTAATTTTAATACTTACGACGAAGGGCAATGTCTCGGAGAAGTAGGTCTTACGTGGGAGGGAGTCTTATAATGGGAGGTCTTATAAGGGAGGCTCCACTGTATATGTACCTGTGAAGCAAAGGATTAAGGGTAATGGTCTCAATACACGTGAACACGTTTGACTCTTTCCCCATGGCAACACAGTAATGAGCCAGTCATGATATGACTTGCATGCCACTATGTTGCCATGGCAAAAGGGTGAAAAATGTTCACGTGCGCGCACAGATACCTTAAGATTACCTTAAGTGTTGCTATGGGGGAAAGAGTGACAAATATTCACGTGTTCAGATACCTCAAAGGAAGGTTACAGTTGTATCATTTGGTAAGGAGGCTGCTCTTATGTTGGCAGGGCATGTTTGGGCTAGTGTGTTCCTCTGGGTCCCATTATACGAATGTCCACGTCTTTCTTTATCAGGTATATGATTTGTAAGGAAAGGCAAAGAGGGAAGAACGTGTAAGGTGTGGTACAACAACAAGAAAAAACCCAAGATGACAAAGCCATAGAAACGTAGTCCCAGTTACCAGCAATACCCCCACCACTTTCACGGTCTACCGATGTCCTTGACCTTGACCTTGAGCGGTAACCCATCGTCAGAATTGCCACAAGCCAATGTACCTACATGCCAAGTTTGAAGATTGTAAGCCCAGCGCAATGCACAACACACACACCCAACTTACCACAAACGTTATACTACCACTGGTTATTTTCCCTGTAGAGAGCTTTTGGTGGTACCCTTCTTTTTATCCTTTGTAAATAATTATAATAAATTTATACCTTTGTAAATACGACACAAATAGTAGTACTTGGTGCCCTATTTTTTATCTTTTGTAAATAATAATACTAAATGTATACCTTTGTGAATAAGGCACAAATAGTGGGTCCGTTATTTAAATGTCGGGCCCGTGCGGTGGTCTCCCCATTGAGGGGACGGGCCCACTGCTGGTTGTTAACACGAGGGTGTCTTGCGTATACCTCCTTCAGAGGGTGCGCCCCCTCTCGGCGCGTTGAGAATCCCCGGGTCGCTCTCCCTCCCCACCCCGTCCTTCCCCCCCCCCCCTCCCTAGCCCGTGAGCTGGTCTCCCCCTTGAGGAGGCGGGCCTACTGTTGGTTGCTGACGCGAGGATGTCTTGCGTATACCTCCTTCAGTGGGCTCGCCCTCACTCGGCGCGTTGAGATCCTCCGGGTCACCCACTCCCCCCCCCCCCCCCCGTTAGGACCCTAAACAAATTACTATATCTCTTTTAACTTTTTGTAAAATATTTATAATAAGATTATATTTTCGTAAATATAACACACATTTTTGTAAATGCATTCATTTATTTTAATTAAGGGCCAAATTTGGTTTTTTAATAATAAAATATATTTTTGAACTTTTAGACTAGGTAGCCCTGGATTTTAATTTACAACTGGGGGGTTGTAACTTTGGCAACTGCCAAATAACTTTGCATATACATATTTTACATCACCTCAACTATTTTTGCAATGTATCAACCTACATGCTATATCAATTTTTAAAATTTTAAATCATTTCAATGAAAATGCATATATGTAGCTTGCGTAATAGAGAATGCCCTCCATTATCATTTCTATGTAGTCCTTGTTGTTGTAACGTCTGCTTACGTTCGTTTTGTGTTTGTTTTATTTTTGTTCCATAACTAACAAGGCAAGGCAAGGCAAGGCAAATGTTTTATTTCATACCCACTTGGGGCACAGACATATAAAACAAAGTACACACATAGTTAAACAATCGAACATCAAAACAGAGTGATGTCTATATTATGAAAAACGACAAGTAGATAATTATATAACCAAAACAAATGTCCCATATGTGCCTTCCCAGGTCGAGAGGACGTTAAGCCCAAATTTTCGTTCGTTGTGTGGGCTGTTTTAACCAGCCGCGAGCGAAGTCGCGAAAGCTGGTTAGTGTTTTGAAGGCTGTCTGTCTGTTCCTCGCTGGCTGACACTCTATCTGTCTATGTCGCCACGATAGCGTTTGAACGGAGGCACGCAAGAGGGTGACATTTTGCGCGCGGGGAGGTAGTTACGATATCTAGGCCAAGTTCGAACATAAAGGTCATTGGTTAAAGGTACAAAAAATACATTGGACCCGAGAATGCTGCTGCGCGGCTGATTGATCTAGCGTTTCACGCTGTAGTTATTTGTTTGCTTATTTGCTAGTTTGTTTCGTTGCGTATGTTTTTGGTCACGCGTTTGTTTGCTCCCCTGCTGTCTGTTCGAGTTTCTGAAAGACATTTCGGTAAGTTGTATTATTGTATCTATCTATTTGGCCTTGGTAATGGTTGATTTGTGTCGTCACGAACATGGTTTCGGTTGGCTGTCACGACGTGTTAGGTGTGACACTGAACTCCACAGAGTGAAGGAGAAGCCCTCCTGTTTGTGACACTGCTCCAATGACAAGCGAGGATTGCTTCATTCTGCGGGCCCCATTCTCTCGAGACGTGCATCTCGTGTTTTGGTGTTTTTTTTTGTTCGAATAATTTTCAGCAACCGCGAAGCGAAAGCTGCTTAACCCTTTCACTGCCGGCCATTTTGCAACACAAAATCTCCATTAAACTTACCTGGGTAGCGAAACACATGTCTGTAATATTGGGGATTCCTCTGTGACATATTTAAAGAAAGGCCTATCCTTACCTCACAAAATAAAGAAAATAGGGTCTTCAGATAACAGACCCTGATTTGATGCCTTTTAGTGTGACATGGGTGTTAAACCGTGCATGCTGAGTACTTAGGATATCTAGGCCATGTTCGAACATGAAGGTAATTGGTTAAAGGTCAAGGTCACTGGAGCCGAAAATGCTGCCGCGCGGGTGCTTGATCTTTTACCTGTCTTTACGTGAGGGAATGAATGAAAGGGCAAATAAAAAATGGATTAAGGTGCAGTTTAACACCCCCTCCCCCCCCGCCCCCCAATCAATGTCTCCGTTCTTTCCGTTGCTTTTTTCAGTCTTGCCTTTAACCCTTTCAACGCCAATGTCGCATTTATTCACCACACCGCTGTCTGTCCCTTCTTTAATACTGAAAGAAATAGATATCTTCCACGGTACTTTTTTGTGCGACCAAATGCGTATAAATTTAATGCTTTGTTTTCCTCAAAAAATAAGAAACTTTTGATTAAACTTAAGCACTTTGTTACAGTTATAAACAGTTATTTTCGATGACTTGTATGGACAAAATGTAACATGTTTTGTTTTTTGTAATATGGTATAAGTATATTTGTCCTAGTTATTTACTTGTCGTTCATAATATAGACATCACTCTGTTTTGATGTTCGATTGTTTAACTATGTGTGTACTTTGTTTTATATTTCTGTGCCCCAAGTGGGTATGAAATAAAACATTTGCCTTGCCTTGCCTTGCCAATGTCGCACTTCTGCACCACAATGGTTTAACACCCATGTCACTAAAAGGCATCAAATCAGGGTCTGTTATCTGAAGACCCTATTTTCTTTATTTTGTGAGGTAAGGATAGTCCTTGCTTTAAATATGTCACAGAGGAATCCCCGATATTACAGACATATGTTTTTCTCTACCCAGGTAAGCTTAATGGAGATTTTGTGTTGCAAAATGTCTGGCAGTGAAAGGGTTATTACTGCAGATTGAGCACTTAAACCTCTATCGTTTCTATATTTAACGTTAATTTTCACACATTTAAAATGGTCCGGTTATGGCTGTCCCGTCTTTTTGACTAAATAAATGCCGTATGATTGAATGAATTATGATCTACCTCACAATGATTATGGCCCTCACGATGATTATTGAAATAATAATTATATAAACAGCTAAAAATGTTGATGAAATACCGCTTAACGTTCGCTAAGAAAGGCAAGACTGAAAACAAAAAAACCGAAAACAAAAACAGAAAGAACCATAATGTTAATCTACATAAATTCCGAAAAATGTGTTGCGATTCCTAAGGCCTATGGCTCCCCCCCCCCCACCTGCGTGCGCATCTCGACCCTTCCAACGGAAGTGTCGCCATCTTAGTCCTTATTTGTGTGTAAACAGCATCGATCTGGCATTTTTCAAACAAAGTTACTGACTAAGATGGCGGTCTCCCATAATATGGCGTGCTCCTTGTGGCCGGATATGACGACACGTGGGTACAAGCCATACACTTTTTGTGTGTTTTTGTTTGGTACTACGAACTTTGTTCGTGCTCAACATCTTATCCACAATCCTCATTTCCCCCCAAATCCTCCGAGGCTCGACTGGTTTGTGTTGCGCAGTGTTTTCACGAACTTGTTTGTTGGCTGTCTTTCTGTGTTAGACGGGACATGGATTCCAGCCTGTGCCCTGGATCTTGTCTTTGGAGTATTTTGTTGAGTACCTTTCATAAATCTGGGCTCGTTGTACTCAATGACACGCTACTTTGTAGCTGCAATTAAATAAAAACATTTTTTTTGTTGCTGTCCCATCTTCTGGGTCGTACAGTGGCGTTGCTCCCACGCCGCTAACAGTGCTTTTTTTTTCTTCGTTTTTTTATTTTTTATTTTTTAGCCAATAGATGATTTTCGAGAAAAACAACAACTAGGGAGAGCATTTCGTGAAAATTAGATTTGGTTACCTCCATCACTCGGTCAAATACCATAGCAAACAATGCAACAATGGCGTCGAAGCTTGAAACCGCAGGATGCGAGTCAGCGACTTGCAAACATTTAAAAAAAAAGAAAAATTATGAGTGATAAAACTGATAGAACTTGCCAAATGTGAGGTAAAAAATATAAATGACATCAATTTGAGAATGACGCACGGTGTTCCAAGTGCTGTGTGTCTGCTCAGACGCACGAGGCGAGAGCTGGGGATCTAACCTGATGGTAGAGTGACTTCCCCCGTTTGACCGATTGAATTAGGCAAGATCACTCCCACGCACCATGAAATTACTCCATTTAAGTATTTCCGAACAATTCCTATTTCTGGCGACGGTTGCCGCATTCGCACAACTGCCCACCGAGAAGTGAGTTTTTGAAGAACGAGCAAAGCTTCCCCCCCCCCCCCCCCCCCCCCCCCCCCAGACAACGCCCCCCCAAATGATGTATGTGCGTATGTGCATGCTTCCGCGCGTGTGCGTACATGTGTGCGCGCATGTGTGTGTATGCGTGCGTGCGCGTGAGTATGTGTGCTTATGTACGCTTATGTACGCGTGCGCATGCATGTGTGCATATGTTTATGTGTATGCGTATGTGTGTGTGTATGTGTGTGTTAAAACATCCATAGGGGAAGACGGGGTAAAAAGCGCATGGGCGGGTAAGAAGCCCACCCCAATTATCTCATGAAATGAAGCAAATTTCAGTCTCATTTTGCCCATGAGACGAGCGTTAATGTCTAGCATTCGTCTCATGGGCAAATTGGACTGAAATTTTCTTTATTGCATGAGATCATTGGGGTGGGCTTCTTACCCGCCCATGCGCTTTTTACCCCGTCTTCCCCTACCATTATTTAAAAGTACGCGTGAAGTGCTAATTTTCTCTTCTTTTTTTCAGCTACGAGAATCTCTTCACATGTTTACTAGGATGCAAAAGGCATGCCTTTTTTTTCCTTCACCCTTCGCACACAAGAGTATGGAAAATACAGTTTGAAAACGAAGGAGTAGAAAGCAAGATTTGTTTGCTATTTACAGGTAACACATCAAATAATTCATGGATTTGTAGCAGCGTCCAATATGCAGACAAAGCATTTGAAAACTTATATTGCTAAGACATAAAAAAACAAGCGCGAAATCGCAATAGTTTGTGGCACGCGGTCTATTTTTACCACTCCAATCATGAGTTACCTCCCCTGGCTTTTCAATAATTTTAATCTGTAAACCAGAATGTTATCTCTGCACCATTTCGTAACTTTTTATATCTTTTGGAAAACATTTAAAACTATGTATCCTACTTATCCTCATCAAAAGAAGCACCGCATACTCGTCGTGTCTGTTGTAGTGTCTGTATTACGTATGTTTATTATTTTGTACGCTTTTAAAATACATCATTTTAAAGAGCGGCCAGAAGTGTAGCCTCGATTTGAAGTGCGACAATTTTGTCAAAATGTGCGACAATTTTGGACCGACAGACCGACAGACCGACAAAGTGAGTTATAGGTTTGTGGCTTGAGCCAAAAAACAACAACGTTGTTTTTGGAAAATAAAAACACTCATACACGTCACTTGCCCGCACTCACACATATAAACTTACACAGGGCAGGATGAAAAAAAGCCTTGTGAGCGTATTCTTTAACCCTCAATAAAGATCATTTTGACTTGACTTGACTTGGCACACATTTTCATGAAAACTTTGCCACTTTCATACAAGGACTACCCTGTGCTACCTCTGCAGATCCAGACCGTTTCCTTTCTTCAGCCTGGGGTTCTTCTTCTTCTCCTTCTTCTGCGTTCCCAGGCCATATGGCCATAATGGGTAAGGTACGCATGTGTCCGGTTTTCAGTTTTCACTGGTCTCTCCGCTGCGTACAGCCGACGCATTCCGATTTCGGAGCAGCTCAAAGGAGAACACTTATTTGGAAGAGTTTTTGATGGGGAAAAAAGGCAGGAGAATGGACCAATAAGTCAGAAAGATAGTAGATGACAGTAAACAAAGGGAAAAGGCAGAGCCAAAGAGAGTGTCAGATTAGAGGAGGTTGCAAGCACAGAACTTCAAGGAGGGGTGGGGGGTGGGGATTATTTTTTACGAAAGACCCCCCACCCCCACCCCGGTATCCCACGGGGAGAGACTCGTGGAGGGGGCGAGGTCGCCCAGCTCCCCGTACGGAGGCACGAGGCATCCACCCCCACTGCCTCGAGCCTGGAGTCAAATTTCATCTCTATCACCAGGACTGCCAGGCAGAGAAGGTAGTCAGTGGCGCTGAGCCATCATCCTTGATTTAAAGGAGCACACCTGCTTAAAGGGACACCCTGACGGATGAGTTTTTGCAAGGAACACGTCGAGATCACCAGAAAGACAACCTTTTTTCAAGGATAGGAACACTCACTTTGCTCTGGTTTCCTCGAAATCAAACCGTCAAAAACGGCGATTCCTCCTTGGCGGAGATGCCGGAGAGAGAAGCCATTTTAGATGGGGTGGATGGAGGCCAATCCCATTGTGGTTGAAACGTTTTATTTTTGTAGTGCAGTAACAAATAATTGAAGCTATTTCCGTTGTTATGAGCGAAACTCCTTTAGATAAACTGTATAACATTAAAAAAACCTAAAACTAAAAAGGCTTGTATTGCAAACATTTCGTGCAAACAATTTGGTGTAAACTCAGGCTGCCATTAGAAAAGAGACAACACACGCCTTCTCTTTTAGTGAAATAATTTGACTTCCAGCACCCCCGCCAAGGAGGAATCGCCGTTTTGACGGTTTGATTTATAGGAAACCAGGGCAAAGTGAGTGTTCCGACCCTTGAAAAGGCTGTCTTTCTGGTGCTCTTGACGTATTTCTTGCAAAAACTCATCCGTCAGGGTGTCCCTTTAAACTGCAGGGAAATGCAGGCCTACACTTCAGATTAAAATGAAATAACCAACCCAGCAGAGGAGCCAACGGGAAATGAAATGAAGGAAATAGCCATGAGACAAAGAACAGACAGATAGATAGATAGATAGATAGAGAGAGAGAGAGAGAGAGAGAGAGAGAGAGAGAGAGAGAGAGAGAGAGAGAGAGAGAGAGAGAGAGAGAGAATGAAAGAGAGAGAGAGAGAGCGAGAGAGAGAGAAAGAGATAGGATAATAATAATTTATAAAGAAAATAGAAAAGGGGTCCCCCCCCCTCTCTCTCTCTCTCTCTCTCTCTCTCTCTCTCTCTCTCTCTCTCTCTCTCTCTCTCTCTCTCTCTCTCTCTCTCTCTCTCTCTCACCTAGATATATCTGTAATTTCTCCCTGTCCAATGTTTGATTTTTATAAAGAAGATGATAATTATACACTTTTTATTTTGTTGTAAAAAGTATGATGCGATTATAAAGAAGTTTTTAATTTTACCTTTTCTTTTGCTCAAATATCAAGTATAAATGATGTAATTTGTACTTACACAGTCTGTCCTTCACCAAATATTCGTCACGAAATATTTGAGGAGCACGCTATAAGCGCTAGCGTGTTGATGCTCTCTTTTGCTTTCTGTAATAATATGTGTTGTTTGGAAATATTAAAGATTTGTTTAAACCAAGTGTAAAATGTTTGAAAAACGTGTTGCAGTATAAATAGTTGGAGTGTTGAAAATGAACTATGATGATGAATCTATCAAATCCCTTGCTAAATATATTGCAGAAGCTTATAATATTAGAACAAAGCAAAAGCAATTGCAAGAAGAACATGGACAAAACATTAGTTCTTAACTAAAAGTCTTGAATAACTTAGTTCACATGTGTTATAAGAGAGTGATATGCTTAACTTGATGTAGGATTGGATGATCGAGATAAACGTTATTTTGCTTTTATTTCCTTTGAACAACTTAGTCCACATATGGTGCAAGTATGTGATATGTTTGTTTTGATATATAATTGGATGATCGAGATGGACAATATTTTGCTTTTGTTGATTTTCTTTCTCATTGAATAATTTAACTCACATATGGTTGTGATATGCTTGATTGATTATAATATTATGATTGGATAGTCGAGATAGACATTATTTTGTTTTTTATTTTATTTTTCGCTCCTTAATTGATATTTTGTTCTATGCGCACCCCCATGTCATCTAAGCTATGTAAGCCAATGCCATTAAAACAGTTCAGTGTTCAGTGTGTTCAGTGTTCTCTCTCCCCCCCCCCCCCCCTCCCACCTCTCTCTGTGTACTCATGCCAGGGCATTTAAAAATCACCAACTATTCCTTAGAACCCTCTGTTTCTTACATATCGCATAATATGATACATACCACCACATTCAGAACCACCCTATTCTTCATATCACACCGCTCACCCCCACCCCACCTTCCCTCCAACGTGCACCCCCGATTTCGTTTCCCCACAGCCCCCCCACCACCACCCCCCACCCCTCTTCTTCATATATATATATATATATATATATCCTATTATATATATATATATATATATATATATATATATGTCCTTTTTTTTCTCCCCCCAAAAAAACAAAAAAAATCAAAATATGAAGAAAGAAAAAAATCCGTCTGTACGCCTGGCAGACAACAGCTGTTGGAACAAAGCAGCTGCCAAGAGAGCTGATGGGTGAACCACTTTGAAAAATGCATCGTGCATAACGTTACCCGGATGATGAATGACAGAACCGAAGTCTGACACTTTAGACCAGGATTGTCTTTCTTTTCTTGTTTTCTCTTCTTTTTTTTTAGTCCCCGAGCCGAAGGTTCGGAGAGCTATTGTGTTTTGTTTCGGGTTTTTTCTCCATAGACAGATGGTAGAACAATTAAAGACACACTGACGCACCACGATTATTAAGTCCCTTGGTGCGTTTTCCTGGGTAGCTGCATGTGACCAACATACAAATGTCCCCAACCTCAAATTGAGGCCGCTCTTTAAAATGTTTGGTTTTCAATGTGGGTACATTTTTTATGGGAGTCAAACCTGGTTTAAAACAAGATTTCTTGCCAGCTATTAGAGGGAAAACACGTGAAACACCCGTGATTTTGACACGTGACCTGGCGGGTCTTTTAACGAATGAACGCGTTGCCAACAGCGTATTGCTTTCGCTTTCCCTCTTCTTTTCTCCAGTCGTGTGTAATATGTGTAACGGCTT
>CM065681.1:32844638-32859638 GCA_017654935.2 Phymorhynchus buccinoides | reverse complement strand
GGGCCAGCGGGGGTGGGGGTTCTGGAGCTCAGGGAACAGGGGCATAGGGGGGGGGGGGAGAGGAGGGGTGGTGGTTCAGATATGGGTTTTGAAGACCTCCACCGAGGCTGATGAAATTGCCTCAGATGGAAGACTGTTGCATTCGCACACGGCTCTTGGGAAGAAACAGAACTTCCTGTAGTTTGTCTTAGAAACAGAACTTCCTGTAGTTTGTCTTAGTAGCAGGATGCAGGTACGCTGCCGAGTGCAACTGTCTCATCTGTCTGGTTGGTGGGTGAGGGACCGGCCTATGTTGACTATTTGATGGCCACCTCTCCATCTCTAGTCTAAGAGTTGAGTTGAGTTTAAAATTCTTCCAGTTGCGCTTTAAACCCTCCTAGTAGAAATCAAAATGGAAACGTTTATGTGTTTCATTTCGAAGAAAGAGCAAAGCCTGTACTACCTCTGTTACTATCAATAGAGCAAAGCTTCTTTTGTACCTAAAGTGACTGTAATTGACTGACATTAGCAAATGACTCTTTGTCTCCACCCACATAGAAATGACTATGTACCCTTTCTGTGTGTAGTTTTGTTTTCCTTTCTCCTTTTTGTTTGTTTAGGTTTTCTTTGCGTCCATACTTTGAAATGATAAAAGACAATCTTTCTATGTTCAAAAAAAGTTATTTCTTTAGATGTATGTGACAACTAGCAGACTTCGTGGTTTTGTTTTAAGTTTACAGTTACAGTTGTTGTTAAAAATAAGTTGGATGAGAGATACTTTATACATTTACGAAGAAAGTTAAATTGATGAGTAGAAAAGTCTATGCGAAGTGTGGTTGTTGTTGTTGTTGTTGTTGTTGTTGTTGTTGTTGTCGTTCCCTGGTTTAAAGACTACAGGGATAATCCCAATAGCCGAAGCACTTGAACACTATGGTACAAATGCACCAGCTAGGAAAGAGAGCATTACGTATGTGAGCGGTTTTGATTACACCGCCAAGTGAGCATCCACATTCCGACTTTGAAGGATTTAAAATTTTGATGATGTTATGCTAGGAGCTTGTCATGGCTTAAGACAATCCCCGCACAACCATGCAGAGCATAACAACATTTTGATGTAGCCTTGGCGTTCTAGCTTATGTCAACTGGTCTGACAGCCTCATGCCATGGCGAGCGAAGTGTGGTCAAATACAGGACTATTCAAGCAACACATTTTTTTGGGGGGAAACAGAAATCACTCTTGATCTTTGATCTGCGAGTAATCTCCGGTAGCAGCAAATGTGTTAAAAAAAGAAGTCACAACTATTCGTCGGGTGGTCAAAACTCGACAGCACTACAATAGGCTACCGCCTACCGATCAGTCAGGAAATGAAGAGCAGTGGAAATCTACCACATCCCAAATGAACGCAACGCTGTATTTCTCAAAGTCACACTGGTAGCTGACTAGGGGGGATATGACTGTCACTCACAGAGTGTCAGCATCCAATTTGACAATAAGGTGAGGGACTATACCTGTAAGGAGAAAGTCATAAAGGATAGCTAGAGAGAGATAGAGAGAGAGAGAGAGAGAGAGAGAGAGAGAGAGAGAGAGAGAGAGAGAGAGAGGAAAGGGACACAGAGGGGGTGTGAGTGGTAGAGAGGGAGAGAGAGAGAGAAACGAAACGAAACGAAACGAAATGATTTTCTTAAATATATATACAGGGTAATGAGATAAGCATTGAGAGAGAGAGAGAGAGAGAGAGAGAGAGAGAGAGAGAGACTGAGAGAGAGACAGAGACGAGAGACACAGGGAGAGAGAGACAGAAATGAAACGAAACGAAACGAATGTTATTTATACAGGGTGATGAGATAAGCATCAGTAGACAGAGAGAGAGAGAGAGAGAGAGAGAGAGAGAGAGAGAGAGAGAGAGAGAGAGAGAGAGAGAGAGAGAGAGAGAGAGAGAGAGAGAGAGAGAGAGAGAGAGAGAGAGAGAGAGAGAGAGAGAGAGAGAGAGAGAGAGAGAGAGAGAGAGAGAGAGAGAGAGAGAACTTGAAAACTTGAAAACTTGTAAACTTTATTTTCCAAGGATATAGATTTTAGGCAACGCCTATTCTTCCAATCTGTCCTTGATACATAATTATATACTTAACACAAAAGACAAACATGGCAAGGCATACTATTACGCTGAATACAAAGGTAGCAAAGCAGTTGATATTATGAAACATAGATAGGCTGAAATATGGGATTATAACAGTTGCATAATTTTTAATACTCGCGCGTGCAAGCATGCAACCATACTTACACACTTGCGCGCATGTATATAAAGGAAACACATTATATAACAGGGCAATATATATACATTCATCATCTAGGGTATGTAACAGGTAACAATTTGAGAGAGAGAGAGAGAGAGAGAGAGAGAGAGAGAGAGAGAGAGAGAGAGAGAGAGAGAGAGAGAGAGAGAGAGAGGAGAGAGATAATTTATAGATAAGAGTATTTTTACTAGTTTCTGTCTCTTTTTCTCTCTCATCCTCACCCAGCTGGCTCTCTCGCTTTGTCTCTCTCTCTCTCTGTCTCTCTCTCTCTCTCTCTCTCTCTCTCTCTCTCTCTCTCTCTCTCTCTCTCTCTCTCTCTCTCTCTCTCTCTCTCTCTCTCTCTCTCTCTCTCTCTCTCTCTCTCTCTCTCTCTCTCTCTGAATGTATCGATAATGTATGACATGAAATTACTTAACCAAGGAATGCCTTGTACGTTCTCTTATGATTTGATGTATAGTGTTTATTTGTTTTAAGTCTGAATTCTATTTCATGAATGTTAGTTTTGTGTTCTAAGGGTCGCTGGCCTATGGAATTAAACCACTATTGTCATTGTCATTGTCACTGTCATTCATTCTCTCTCTCTCTCTCTCTCTCTCTCTCTCTCTCTCTCTCTCTCTCTCTCTCTCTCTTTCTCTCTCTTCTCTCTCTCTCTCTCTCTCTCTCTCTCTCTCTCTCTCTCTCTCTCTCTCTCTCTCTCTCTCTCTCTCTCTCACTCACACAATACATACACATACAGGTAATGTGTTAGTGAGGAGGGAGGTGAGCGGATGGCTCCTATTACGGGCGGGCAGAGAGAAAGACAGCAACAAACATAGCATGAAACAAACAAACACAGAGCAAGTCATTGTTGGTGCAAATGAAACAGTCAGATGCTTTTCCGCCCCATTTCCTCATTTTTTCTTGAAATATCTACTTAAGCATCACTTAGAAAACAAATACTACAAAGTCGAGCTATATAGGGGAAGACGGGGTAAAAAGCGCATGGGCGGGTAAGAAGCCCACCCCAATTATCTCATGAAATAAAGAAAATTTCAGTCAAATTTGCCCATGAGACGAATGCTAGACATTAACGCTCGTCTCATGGGCAAAATGAGACTGAAATTTGCTTCGTTTCATGAGATAATTGGGGTGGGCTTCTTACCCGCCCATGCGCTTTTTACCCCGTCTTCCCTAAGCCGTGTAACGTATACTCTTCTCATCGAGACAAACCAAAGAGGCAGTCAGACGATAAATATACTTCCAGGAATAGACCTGATGCCAACGTCCTTTTACAAAGAAAACAAAGCAAGCAAGCAGAAAAAAGGTATTTCGAGTGTATTCGTATTCTCCAAGTTCGTTCCTTCCTAACCACTGTCCATTTAAAAAACCACACATATCTAAGTTAAAATAGACCCTTGCGACATGTGCTGACGAAAGGTTAATAACTTTGAAAATAGGGTGAACAAGGGTAAAGTACTAACGGTCTGTCAAACGTTCACACGGTTTGTACTTGATTATTGTGTTGTGAAAATATCACAAATAAGGAACAAAATATTGATGATCCTAATGACGATGACCTCGGTGATCGTGATGATGACCTCGGTGATCGTGATGATGACAATGATGATGATGGTGATGGTGATGGTGGTGGTGGTGGTGGTGGGGGTGATGATGATGATGATGATGATGATGATGATTATAGTCATGAGGATTTTGAGGATGATGATGAGGATTGATGATGATGCTGGTTGATGATGGTGATGATGCTCATTGATGAGGATGATGAGGATGGTTGTTGATTATTGATAATTGATGATGATGATTATGATGATGATGATGATGATGAGGATGGTTGATGATAGTAATGATGATGATTGATGATGATGATGATGATGAGGATGATGATGATCGTTGATGATGATGATGATGATGATGGTCGATGATGGTGATGATGATGATGATGATGATGATGATTGATGATGATGATGATGATGATGATGATGATGATTGGTGATGATGATGGTGATTGATGATGATGATGATTGGTGATGATGATGATGATGATGATGATGATGATGATTGGTGATGATGATGATTGGTGATGATGATGATGATGATGATGATTGATGATGATTCACGATTATGATGATGATATTGGTAATGAAGCCATACTAGACTAAGAAAAACGCGTTCAAGGTGACGATGTGTCTAGCAGCTGGTTATCTTGTTTGCATTAAGATATAGTTGAAATATGAAACAATATACTATGTGAGAAGAAGTGGAAGTATGCGTAGGGGTGTTTCTAAGTTAAAGGGGCACCCTGACGGATGAATTATTGCAAGAAACACGTCGAGCTCACCAGGAAAACACCCTTTACAGAGATCGCAATACACACTTTGCTCTGGTTTCCTAGAAATCAAAAACCGTCAAATCGGCGATTCCTCCTTGGCAGAGGTGCTGGTAAATATTTTGTATTTCTTTTCAAATGGCCGCCTGCTTTTAGACCAAATCGTTTGCACGACATTTTCGCAATACAAGCCTTTTTTTCTTTAAAAACAAAGTTAAACATATTATCTAAAGGAGTTTCGCTCACAACAAAGGAAACAGCTCCAGTTTTCTTTTTTACTGCACTACAAAAAAAGAAAACGCTTCAACCACAATGAGTGACCTTCACCCACCTCATCCAAAATGGCTACTCTCTCCGGCATCTCCGCCAAGGAGGAATCGCCGTTTTGACGGTTTGATTTCTAGGAAACCAGAGCAAACTGAGTGTTCCGATCCTTGAAAAGTCTGTCTTTCTGGTGATCTCGACGTGTTTCTTGCAAAAAAAACCTCATCCGTCAGAGTGTCCCTTTAAGAACATGGAAACATGAGACATTTTAGAGGGGAAATATTACACTGAATCCTTTAACCATCTTTATTTCACTCATTTCCCAGGGCTCGTCACCTTGGCAGACGGTTGAAGTGTAAGACATACTTTGTCACTCAGATATACAATCAGACATCAATGAGAGAGAGAGAGAGAGAGGGAGAGAGAGAGAGAGAGAGAGAGAGAGAGAGAGAGAGAGAGAGAGAGAGAGAGAGAGAGAGAGAGAGAGAGAGAGAGAGAGAAAGTGTAGGCCTAAGATATTAAGAGAGAGAGAGAGAGAGAGAGAGAGAGAGAGAGAGAGAGAGAGAGAGAGAGAGAGAGAGAGAGAGAGAGAGAGAGAGAGAGAGAGAGAGAGAGAGAGAGAGAGAGAGAGAGAGAGAGAGAGAGAGAGAGAGAGAGAGAGAGAGAGAGAGAGAGAGAGAGAGAGAGGAGAATTCAGAATTCTAATTCTACTCTGTTAGACCCTCAGATTGGGGATATACAAAGATAAGAGAGAGAGACAGAGAGAGAGACTCTCTCACACACACACACACACACACACACACACACACACACACACACACACACACACACACACACACACACACACACACACACACACACACACACACACACACAGAGAGAGGGTGGGGGGGTGGGGAGAAGAAGAAAAAAAGAGAGAGAGATACAAGTCAGAAAGAGAGAAAGAGAAAGAGAGAGAGAGAGAGAGAGAGAGAGAGAGAGAGAGAGAGAGAGAGAGAGAGAGAGAAAGAGAGAGACAGAGCAAAAAAATAAAGACAGAGAGAGAAAGAGGAGCATAGAACCTAAGTCGTGGTGTGTATATGGGTATGTGTGTGTTAGAGAGAGAGAGAGAGAGAGAGAGAGAGAGGAGAGAGAGAGAGAGAGAGAGAGAGAGAGAGAGAGAGAGAGATTGATTGATTGATTGATTTAATTTTATTTATAGAGGGTAATACAGTAAGCAATAACATGCTTTTTTTTACATCCAGCCCTCAGAGAGAGAGAGAGAGAGAGAGAGAGAGAGAGAGAGAGAGAGAGAGGAGAGAGAGAGAGAGAGAGAGAGAGAGAGAGAGAGAGAGAGAGAGAGAGAGAGAGAGAGAGAGAGAGAGAGAGAGAGAGAGAGAGAGATGTGTATGTGTGTGTGGGGGGAGGGCAAAACAATAATTTTGAATAACTCGAAAACGGCTGCACAGAATACTTTCATATTTTCCGTATTTACTAAAGAGTTATAAATTCGAACCGGAAGTGGGGACGAACATGGCCAAAATTAATTATAATATTGAATAACTTGCAAACGGCTGTTTGAGGGGAGAATCCTGTCATGTTTGTTCTCAAAGGGAAACATAAGCCCTCTAGTTTAAATTACTCCTCTTGTTTGTTGTCGCATGGGATTATTTGTCTTCTCTTTTTTTTGCTGCTGATGTTTTTCTGTTTTCTGAAATTTGAATAACTTCCAAACTATTTAACATTTCATCACCAAACTCCTTTCTGAGCTGGGCCAACATAAGAGCTACAATATTCAGTAGTTAGTGTGGTGCGTCACTTCCGGTTTTGGCTATTCCGTGAGCCAAATGAAAGCTGCAGGTCCCTAGCTGGACCACTTCCGGTTCGTACTTCCGGTTCGGTTTCATACCGGAAGTGTTGAAAATTTAATTAATTTTGAAAAATTCAGCCGTTTTTGAGATATTCAAGATTGAAATATTGCCGATTTCGCGCTTTTTCGGGGATATTTTGCCGAAAATTCGACGAAATCATTTCATATTTCACATTTCTAATACCCACATGGTTCTGCAATTTTCCTGAAAATGTTAGGCAAATCGGACCAAAAAAGGGGAAGAAAATGAGAAAAGTAGAAGTTTTACTAGGGGACAATCCTAATGAAAACAATGTAATGTTAGTTATAATTCTCGTTTGATGCAAATTTGAGCTTATTATTTTATCATTCATAAATAAGAACTTACAAAAATAATATATATATTCGTCAGAGGTTTCCATTAAAGGGACACCCTGACGGATGGGCTTCTGCAAGAAACACGTCGAGATCACCAGAAAGACAGGCTTTTCAAGGATCGGAACACTCACTTTGCTCTGGTTTCCTATAACTCAAACCGTCAAAACGGCGATTCCTCCTTGGCGGAGTTGCCGGAGAGAGAAGCCATTTTGGACAGGGTGGGTGGAGGACACTCAGAGTGGTTGAAGCTTTTTTCTTTTTTGTTGTGCAGTAAGACAAAATTGGATCTATTTCCTTTGTTGTGAGCGAAAGTCCTTTTGGTAAACTGTAAATAAAAAGGCTTTTGAAACTAGCTCTTTTGAAACTAGCCTGACAACACAATTAAAAGAAATAATATCCCATTCGTCTCGTTATGCACCCCTTTGTCCTACTAACCACCAACCCACTCTCTAATAAAACCTCTTTACCAAAGGTTACTGCATCAAAAGCAAAAAGATCAGACCGGGTTATCTCTTTTTGTCTGGCATCTTGGGGCAGTGGGCGGATGCCTCGTGCCTCCGTACAGGGAGCTGGACGACCCCACCCCCTCCACGGGTCTCTCCTCGTGGGGATACTGGGGGGTCTTTCGCATAAATAGTTCCCCCACCTTCTTGAAGTTATGTGCTTGTAACGTCCTCTAATCTGCCACTCTCTTTGATTCTGCCTTTTCCCTTTGCTTTCTATCATCTTCTATATTTCTGACTTATTGGTCCATTCTCCTGCCTTAAAAAAAATCTTCCAAATAATGTTCCTCCTTTGAGCTCCTCCGAAATCGGAATGTGTCGGCTGTACGCAGCGGGGAGACCAGTGAAAACTGAAAACCGGACACATACGTACCTTACCCATTATGACAATATGGTCTGGGAACACAGAAGAAGAAGAAGAAGAAGAAGAAGAAGAAGAAGAAGAAGAAGAAGAAGAAGAAGAAGAAGAAGATGTCGTTGAATGTTCACAAAAGAGTAAGTAAGAAAAGGTTTATTCACCAAACGAAGTGTTTTGACCAAGTTTCGTGATTGGCTCGGGTGCACCTTTAAACATCCAAAGTGAAATATTAAAAAAAAGTACGCGTTCCTTTTAGGATGCTATATTTAGTAATAGTTGCATGATGAAATAGGCCTACTATGGCATGGTAGTTGTAGTGATTAGTACGTATTCTTGTAATAATGCCATTCACGATAATGCAATAGAAAACCCAGCTATCCTAGCACTGTTGTGGTAATGCTCTACAATAGTGGAAACATTTGCGTGACAAATCCAATTGTTGTTCCAGATAAAACTAGACATTCCTTGTGTCCAGTCGTGAAAGTTTCAGACAAGTAAGTCTGACAAAATGGAGACAGCCAGTACCCCGTATCCCTACTGTTATCAAGATAATCAGCACACTGACAGTGTGGTTCTGTCACGTGGGAACACGTACATTATATGGAGATGGGAATAATTACGTTGAGAGAAAGGGGAAGGGAGAGAGAGAGAGAGAGAGAGAGAGAGAGAGAGAGAGAGAGAGAGAGAGAGAGAGAGAGAGAGAGAGAGAGAGTGAGAGAGTGAGAGAGAGAGAGAGAGAGAGCGTGACACACAGAGACAGACACAAACAGATAAAGAGAGACAGAGACAGGAAGACAGAGACAGAAACATAAGGAAAGACAGACAGAACGAGAGAGAGAGAGAGAGAGAGAGAGAGAGAGAGAGAGAGAGAGAGAGAGAGAGAGAGAGAGAGAGAGAGAGAGAGAGAGAGAGAGAGAGAGAGAGAGAGAGAGAGAGAGAGAGAGAGAGAGAGAGAGAGAGAGAGAGAGAGAGAGAGAGAGAGAGACAGACAGACGGAGAAAGAAAGAGACAGAGAGACATAGACAGAGACAGTTAAAGAGAGAAAGAGACAGGGAGACAGAGACAGAAACATAGAGACAAAGACAGAAGACAGAGACAGAGAGAGCGAGAGAGAGAGAGAGAGAGAGAGAGAGAGAGAGAGAGAGAGAGAGAGAGACAGAGAGAGAGAGAGAGAGAGAGAGAGAGAGAGAGAGAGACAGACAGACAGACACAGAGAGACAGACACAGAGAGAAAGAGACAGGGAGACAGAAAGAGAGGGGAAGGGGGGATAGAGTATTCGGGAATGACTGTGTGCATTTTATTTCAAAAGAGTATTCTGGCAAACACATCCGTTTTCTTCTTTCTCTGTATGAGACAAACGTTTAGGATAACAAAATCAACATTTTTGTTTTGTTTCATACATATTTTTCCATAAATCCGTAATTCACGATAAAGAGGTCAGACGAATGAACAGACATACTATGCGAGGTCAATGGACGCAAAACATACACAGTTGTATAACTTTGGTCAAGATGTGCCACCCCCCCCCCCCATTTCTCGGTTAATTCTATGTTTCCGTTTTTGCCTTTCTTACCAAACATGAAGCTGTATTTTATGAACATTTTCAGCTAATTATCTTTGTTCAATGATTAATTGCAGTCATGATAAAGGCCATTTTCTAATGGGACCCCCCCCCCCCTATGTAGTGCAGTACACCGCGGCATTTGTCACAGTCGTAGTCCATTGCGTTTTCGCGTCTTATTGTGGGGGGGTAGGGTTAGGGATAGAGTTAGGTTAGGGTTAGGGTTATTATTCCAAAAAGATAATTAGCTGAAAAGGTTAATAAAATACAGCTTTATGCTTGATAAGAAAGGCAAAAACGGAAAAATGGAATTAGCCGAGAAATGCAGGGGGGGTGGCACATCTTTACCTTTACCGTCCTTTTTTTTTTTACATTAGCGTCGCTTTTGTTTTTGCTGTCCCATCTTCTGGGCCATACTACATTATAGTTCCTTGGCTATGAATGTTTTACTAGTATTGCTGCTTATGCAGTATAATATAAACGGAGTTAAAGAACTAAACATCTCTCAGGGGATACAGTACACTCCGCTTATAAGGAACTCGAAGGGAGCCAAATTTTTTGTTCCTTATAAGCGGCTTTCCTTGTAACCGAACTTCGGTTATAAGGACACTATATTCATTTTGTTTCTTATAACCCATATTGTGAAATAAAAAGAAAGAACAAATATAATATGAACAGCACCAGAACTTGTTATTAGTTTTATTATTAAGGATTCCAGTGAGGGTTTAATGTTTTAGCTCGTTTTGGGTTTTTTCCTTAAATTTCTTTTTGCGTGCTACTTTTTTTTTGTATCTCAAGGGACGAATTCACAGTTCTTTTACAGAATCGAATGAATGCCATGCAGAATACCGTGTGCTGGAGAAAAACAAAGTGCAGCATTTATCTTTATTTCGGAAAGTTGAATTCCCGCCAGAGCATTATCAGCGCATTGACATCAGAGTGTAGAGTGGCACAGTGGTAGCGCGTTCGCCTCGTGTCAAGTAAACCCGAGTTCGAACCTGGGCACAGGGGATTTTTCCTCTCACTTTGCACTAGGCCTTACGGTCTGAACGTGGAGTCTTTCGGATGAGACGATAAACCGAGGTCCCGTGTGCCCATGCACTTAGCACACGTTAATCCCAGTGGCAACGAAAAAGTTGTCATTTGGTCCAAATTTACCCACCCACCCTTTCCCTCCTCATCAGTCAAGCAATTGGCTGCGACGCGCTCTCCAGGTGCGAGCAACCCGAATTTCACAGAGACGCCTCTGTGACTATAAAGTACCTAATACCTAATAATACCTAATAATAATTTCATAACTTTTTTGTGGGCTGTCATACAACTAACGGTCTGAATACGTTTTCGATCCAACGTCAACAATGTCTGTCGTGAGTCATGCAAAATATTGTTTTATTTTTATTTTTATTTTTATTAAACATTTACTCATAAGTAAAGTGCAGTAGTATTCTCTATGTTTGCATATGAAAAGCAGTTGATATGTTGGACGCCCCCTCACTTGAGCGAAGCTACATCAATGTACCTGGCATACACAGAGGAAAAGAAAAGATGCTTTTTTCCTTGTATATTCTAATGTATTTTTTTCTCGGGTTGCTCCCACCTGGAGAGCGCGTCGCCGACAGCGCAGCGCCACCCGTTTGGGGGGTGAGGTTGGGGTGGGGGGGTGCGAGGGGGGGGGATGAGAGGAGGGGGTGGGGCAGACTTGGGAAACCTAGCTATCAATTTGGTGGGCTATCAATTATCGGCGAATTGCCATATTTGGTGATGCAAAGTAGTGCAGAACCATGTTAAATCAGTTCTGGAAATAGTATGCTTGCTGAATCATCTTTTTTGTTTGTTTTGGTTTTGTTCTGCGACACAATGGAATGATTCATTTCCTTAAATACTATTCGCTTTTTCTCTGCAGCTATCTTGATAATTATGCCTGTGTCTGGGCTTAATTTTATGAAGTTCTACCAAAGCTTAAGTGGGAAACTAAACGTTGTTACTTTCTAATTTATCAGTAAATCGGTTTACTTAATTTAGAAAGTAACAACGTTTAGTTTCCCCACTTAAGCTTCAGTAGAACTTCATAAAATGAAGGGCTGGCTCCCGCGCCCCTGGCAAAGGATTGATTTGATGTTTCCTATTTCGACACGTTACAAAAACACAACACCACTGTATTACACGGTGGCAACAATATCTTTCAGTATAATGTTTGTTTGTGAAAGCATGTCAAGTGATATAGGCTACCTCGGTCGCTAGAATATATATGCGCGGGTGTATGTTGGGAAAGGGTGCGGGAAATGAACATATTATTATGTAGAGTGTGTGGGGAAAAGTAATGGTTTGTTTGCATTTTTTTTTATGGACTAGCATGTTTGTTATAAAGCTAGTAACACGTTATACCATCAGTTTAATATTACAATGCCATGTGTTTAGTAGTGTCAATGTTGCGTGTTTATTGTTATTGTAAAGCAAACACATGAAAAAGGATTGATTTAAACAAAGAAAAACATGTGTTGTGGCCCATAAAGATGTACCCATTTAAAAAAAAAAAAGACGTGTGTTAAGTCCGTCCTTTCGCGAACATTTTGTCCTCTCGCGGATACCATGATCTACAAATAAGCCAAGGGTCTCCCACAACCATATCTATTCTTGATCAGCATGTCACAACCCTATTCAGATCCTGAATTTTGAACCGCCAGTGCAAACCTCCGCCAAGAAAGACTCACGAAACCGAAATTTTTCCTTCCTTCATGTCCGAGCTGTATCTCATGAACCAGTGGGTAGAATGGCTTCACATTTTGTGTGGTAATGCAATATGGCGAGTAATGAAATAAAGAATTGCAGTAAATACACACACACAAAGTAGAAACAGGATCCTTTCAGACTAATGTCTGCATAAGGTCAAAAAATAAACGAGAGGACTTAACAGAGGTGATTCAAACACCTTTTTGCTTGACTGGAAAAACGAACAGTGGGTCCTTTTTATGGACGGCTTTAAAGACCCACCAGATCACGTGTCAAAATCACGGGTTTTACTTGTTTTCCCACTTATAGCTGGTACGAAATCTTGTTTTGACCAGGTTTGACTCCCATAGAAATGCCCCCAAATTGAAAACGAAACATCATTTTAAAGAGTAGCCTCGATTTCAGGTTTGGGGGCATTTGTATATGGGTCACAGCTACCCAAAAAAAAACCAAGGGACTTAATCGTGGTGGGTCAGTGTATCTCTAAATAAGTGGGTGGTGTAGAAAGCTGAATGAATAGAGAATGAGCAGACACACAGCAAGGAAATGAAACCAATCTGGTTTGAACTAGCATCTTGAAATAGGCCACACACAAGCCTCTCATTAGGAAGACACGTCGTTAGCTGTTCACCGCGTGTGCATCACCTGAGTTGTTTAATTTAAAAACATTATAAATCACAGCTCAGCCCACACGCAGCGATGAGAGAGAGAGGGAGAGAGAGAGAGAGAGAGAGAGAGAGAGAGGGAGAGAGAGAGAGAGAGAGAGAGAGAGAGAGAGAGAGAGAGAGAGAGAGAGAGAGAGAGAGAGAGAGAGAGAGAGAGAGAGAGAGAGAGAGAGAGAGAGAGAGAGTTCAGACTTCAGACACTTTATTTTACAAGGATAAGAATTTAGGCTGGGCCTAGTCTTCCATTCTGTCCTTGGTTCTAAGCATGCAACATATAACTAATACTATAAACCAACATTGAAACACAGAAAAATCGTCAACAGAAACAGCAAACAGTAGCAAAAATACGACAGTGACACGGTAGGCAGAGCATCAACAGAGAGAGAGAGAGAGAGAGAGAGAGAGAGAGAGAGAGAGAGAGAGAGAAGAGAGAGAGAGAGAGAGAGAGAGAGAGAGAGAGAGAGAGAGAGAGAGAGGGAGGGAGAGAGGTAGAGGGAGAGAGAGAGAGAGGGAGGAGAGGAGAGAGAGAGAGAGAGAGAGAGAGGGAGAGAGAGAGGAGGAGAGAGAGAGAGAGGAGAGAGAGAGAGAGAGGAGAGAGAGAGAGAGAGAGAGAGGAGAGAGAGAGAGAGAGAGAGAGAGAGAGAGTGAGAGAGGGAGAGAGAGAGAGAGAGAGAGAGGAGAGAGAGAGAGAGGGAGGGAGAGAGGGAGGGAGAGAGAGGGAGAGAGAGAGAGAAGAGAGAGAGAGAGAGAGAGGGAGAGAGAGAGAGAGAGAGAGAGAGAGAGAGAGAGAGAGTGAGAGAGAGAGAGTGAGAGAGGGAGAGAGAGAGAGAGAGGGAGAGGGAGAGAGAGAGAGAGAGAGAGAGGAGAGAGAGAGAGAGAGGGAGAGAGAGTGACGCCTGCCGCCATCTGCATCCCACATCCCATTCCCACACTCACTCTCTCTAATCCCACAGGGGGACAATGAAAGTGCAATAAAAGTGCCACACTGTGTTTTTAAAGAGAACTTCTATCTATTTCAGCTCAGCCTTGAAGAAGAAGAACAAAAAGAGAGAAAACAATCCACCATCTGATGACATTGAAATGTGTGGCAGTGGCTGGTTTGGCTACAGGCTGATAGGAATTGTTGGGAAATAATTAAGGGGAGTAATTTCATGGCGTGTGGGAGTGATCTTGCCTAATTCAGTCGGTCAAACAGGGGAAGTCACTCTACCATCAGCTCTCGTAGCCTATCGACTCGTGTGTTTGAGCAGACACACAGCACTTAGAACACCGTGCGTCTTCCTAAAAAAAAAAGGTCATTTATATTTTGACGTCACATTTTGCAAGTTTTATCAGTTTGTGGCCACTGGCCACCCCTAATTTTTCTTTAAAAAAATGTTTGCAAGTCGCTGACTCGCATCATGCGGTTTCAAGCTTCGACGCCATTGTTGCACTGTTATTTGACCGAGTAATGGAGGTAAGCAACTCTAATTTTTACAAAGTGCTATCCCCTAGGTTTTTCTCTCGGAAAATCGCCTATTGAGGGAACGAACGAGAGAAACGAGAGTGAGACATACACACAGAAAAGTAGGTCCCACTGTACAAATAGTTCCCCCACTTTCTGAAAGTTCTGTGCTTGAAACTTCCTCTAATCTGTCACTCTCTTTGACGCTTGCCTTTTTTTCCCCCTTTACTTACTGACACCTCAGTACTGTCTTTCTGCCTTACTTGTCCATTCTCCTGCCTTTTTTTCTTTCAATAATCTTTTCGCAAATAATTTATCCGGTCGAAGACGGACATGCTGGGCCTAACTGGGTTTTTTTTTTAGTTAGGCGCATCACGGCAGCATGACGCATCTGCGTTCATAATTGACAGGAAACTGTCTGTGCGGTCGACAACGAACCAAAAAAAAAAAAAAGAAAAAAGAACTAAAAAAAAAAAAATTCTGATAACAAAAACTTTGAGGTGAGTTTGTGAAGAAAATCTGTTTAACGTCCTCCAGTCTGAAACAGACACATGTGGGACATTAGTAGATAAAACTCACCTCAATTTTGTTTTTATATCAGAATTGTTTTTTTAGTTCTTCTTTTTTCTTTTCTTTTTGTGGTTCGTTGTCGATCTAGTAGATATAAAGAT
>CM065681.1:32827138-32829638 GCA_017654935.2 Phymorhynchus buccinoides | reverse complement strand
GTGGAACGCTTTGCATACTGAGTAACATTCTCCCGCTACACAGAGTGACCGCAATAGCGAAGGGCCTTTTAGATAATTATGATAGATTCGAATGCGTTGCTTGGCTGCTACAGTATAATTATAATGGCCAACAGCCAATCTTGCCCCTACAGATCATCGTTCAGTGGAATTAACAGCTCTGTTCAAAGCATGAACCTTCTTTTGCTTCATTGTGAAACTAAGTTAAATGCTGTAGTTTTGATTCTTGTTTCATTAATATTTCTGTCCTCCTTATTTGGTCTTTCATTTTGGGGTTGGGGGTGGGAGCGATGCTTTCTTTCCTAGTCCCTTCTGGAATATTAACTCATAATTTTACTTTTAATGTACGTTATACTCTCCTCCGAAATCGGAATGTGTCGGCTGTACGCAGCGAGGAGAAAAGCGAAAACTGAGAGAAAAAACCCGGACACATACTGTCGCTGTCCGACGCTAACCGTGTATCTACAAAATTTGACAAAAATAGATTTTTTTACTGAAACTCCTTCCAGTGACCTCACGCAGGTCTTCTATAAATAACTTGTGTCTGCGACCAATGAAAATGCTCAAATTTGTCACATGATACCACGGAAATAATCGTGTATGTGGCGGGTTGTTGCTGGTTTTGACGCGATAAGCGTGTAACTGGTCACGCTAATCGTGTAACTGCCGCCATATGTTGTATCTCCCATTGTGAGAACAATGCACTAACTTTGTGACTAACCGTGTAACTGAATTATCGCGAACATTTTGGGTGTTAATGGAACTTTTATTGTGTCACATGTTTACTCATCGGTAAAGAAGAAGGGTCAAGCGTATATTAAATGGGGATTGACTTTGTAGCAGGCGACAATATGTTTGTTGATGCTCCTGTAAAATCACTGATTGTGTAAATACACGGTTAGCGTCGGACAGCGACGATACGTACCTTACCCATTATGGCCATATGACCTGGGAACGCAGAAGTAGAAGACGAAGAAGGTATATTATGTCTCCCAGTGGGGATGCCGGGGGGTCTTTTGTAAAAATAGTTCCCCCACCTTCTGGAACTTCTGTGCTCAGTGTAGCTTCCTCTAATCTGCCACTCTATTTTACTCTGCCTTTTCCCTTCGCTTTCTATCATTTACTATCTTTCTGACTTATTGGCCCATTCTCCTGCCTTTAAAAAAAAATCTTCCAAATAATTGTTCTCCTTTGAGCTCCTCCGAAATCGGAATGTATCGGCTGTACGCAGCGGGGAGACCAGTAAAAACTGAAAAACGGACACATACGTACGTACCTTACTCATTATGGCCATATGACCTGGGAACACATATGAAGAAGAAGAAGAAGAAGAATAAGAATAAGAAGATTAAGAATGCACATTATGTTTCTAGGCGAGTGTGTGTGTGTGTGTGTGTGTGTGTGTGCGTGTGCGTGTGCGTGTGTGTGTGCGTGCGTGTGCGTGTGCGTGCGTGCGCGTACGCGTGCGTGCGTGTGTGTATGTATGTGCATGCACGCGTAAGTGCAAGTAAGTGCGCACGTGTGGATGTAGAACATAATGATAAGTGTGCGTGTTTTTCCCTTCTAGTAAAAGGATATTTCTGTAGCGTATCTCAAGTAAGCAGTTCTCCCCTCACATTCTATCTATTTTGACAACACACTTCATGACGATCATCTCTATTCCTCGCAAAGCTTTTTGCACTTTACGCGACTGTACTGCCCTAGTCTCACTAACCGGACACTCAAAAATGCCAGCCACACGACATACGAATCGTATCTGCATGCCATGCGATTTTGACGATGCGAGTCGCGATTCACGTGAAATTCGTGTATCGGGTCTACTTGAGCATACTGAGCGAAAATGGCAGATTTTTTTTTTTTAGAGGGAATTATTTCACGTGAACCAGGACTCACGTGACACCATCATCTTCTTCTTCTTCTTCGCCTCAGGCAGCCAACTTCATCAGGTTGAAGATTCTGCTGCACTTTGCAAGAAATTAGAAAGCTGAGGAGATAGAAATAGCTTCATGGAAAAGGAAAGTAAACATAAAATAAAACCTAGTGTGGATTTGCTAAAGAAAAAAGAAGTGGACCATAGCCTTTATTTCGTAGCATCTGGGCAAGACCAATCGCATCGCCCCCCCTCACACACACCTCCCCCTACGAGATTACACGCTGTATGGCGCCGGCTTAAGACTGCGTTCCCATTAAGAGCTGAGATAAATAATGAAGGGACAGTGCCAGAGAGTACCCGGAAGACTTTCAGACAACGACCCGACACAATGGCCACTACTTCTAAACGAACCTTTCTCCAGGGCCACTAGCACTAGCCAAGCTTACCTCCTCCCCCCCCCCCCCATGAACCCCACCCCTCTCCATTTATCACGCTGACCACACTTGGGACAATGGCCAGCCGTCGAGATGACCATTCATAAAACACGCTCTGATATTATACAGTCCATGACTGGCTGCACTTAGATTCTGCTACTGTGAAAAACGACAT
>CM065681.1:32817138-32819638 GCA_017654935.2 Phymorhynchus buccinoides | reverse complement strand
ACTTTGTCGGTCTGTCGGTCTGTCGGTCGGTCCAAAATTGTCGCACGTTTGTGGCAAAATTGTCGCACGCCACAAACGATTGCGAATCCGCGCTTGAATCTTAGACATTTGCCAATCTGCACCCACGCACGCACGCACGCACAGAACAATTTCCTCTCAGCAATAAAGTGAGCCAGGATACCTTTTCCCTCGCCTTCACCACCGTCCTCTTGGCACCCTCGGGTCTTCTTCCTCTTCTAATCAAAGCGCGAAGTTGACACAAAGTCCGGTGTCATGAGAAATAAGTACATACCGTGAAATAATTACCCTTCAAAAGCGCACTAGAGCCATTATTCTTTCATGTGATAAATAAGTCAGCTATTATTTAAGATATTGATATTTAACTGCTCAATCTACACGGAAAGAACCAAGAAATAGAGCGGGAGGGTGTAAATCTACATTTGTTTGCCTAGAAATCATTAGTTTCGTATTTTTCAAAATGGCGGACGACATAAACAACCATCCGTGCAAACAAAAATAAATGATAAAAACTATTACAAAAATATCCCTGACTTCTCAGTATTAGTTATGAATCTTCTGTTCTTCCTGCATGCCACAAGACGCCTCTGAATGTATTTAGGGGCGAATATTTCCCAAACAGCAAACAATTTGATGATGAAGCATGGAAAACAATTATATAGTGGGATTTTATTTCATGGGTAAAACATTTTATGCAACACCGGCTGAGGACTTTGATGGACAATGCCTCGCTAATGATGCGAGCCTTTGGTGCATGAGGCAGAAACAGAAAACATCCAGTGAGACAGTAGGTGGCACCTATGACCTCTCACCGACTTCTACCATGACATTGCGTTGTCTGTCTCAGTGTCTTTAATTCTGTTTCGGTATACCGGTGTTGCATCAAATATCTTAATAATAATAAATATAGCGCTCTTCGATGATAAAAAAAAACAAAAATCATCATCAGAGCGCTTTACAAAATATTACGAGCGAAAACAATCAAGAAGAAAAACATTATTACTAAACAATATGAAGAAGTATATATAAATAAAATAATTATTAAAAAAAAAAATGCTCACGCCGTTCATCCCCACCCACCCACCCCCTTTCACATACACATTATAGACACCATTTTCGAAAAAAAACATTAGTGTAAAACAATATAAAGAAGGACTTAAAATTCATCAACCAAAACAAGGAATGGTTCCAGCCCAAAAAATAGTATAAGTGCATGGCTTTGTACATCGATTTCTCGGCAAATATGTAGATTTACACCCTCCTGCTCTATTTCTTGGTTCTTTCCGTGGGTTAGGGATAGGGTTAAGGTTAGGGTTAGGGTTTAGGAAGGATAGGGTTAGGGTTAGGGTTAGGTTTAGGGTTAGATGGTCTTTTCTTTTGACACAAGCATCTGGTTTTTTTTTTTTGGCATCAAAATCATCTATTTTTTTTGAGCATTAATGTCGCTGCCATAAACATAAAAAAGTTAGTATACCTATATAAAATAAAATAATTATAAACAAATAAAAATTAAAAAAATGCTCACGCCGTTCATCCCCACCCACCCACCCCTTTCACATAGACATCATAGACACCATTTAGAGAAAAACATTTTTAAAAAGAAGCATAAATAAAAAAAAAATAAAAAAAAAAAATAATAAAAAATAAAAAATTAAACTTTACCCATGAAATAAAAACAACTCTTTTCCTCATTCAAATTGTTTGCTGTTTGGGAAAGATTCGCCCCTAAATACATTCAGAGGCGTCTTGTGGCATGCAGGAAGAACAGAGGATTCATCATTAAATACTGAGAAGTCAGAGATATTTTTTTTTCTAACATTTATTATTATTAATTTTTGTTTGCACGGATGGTTGTTTTTATTGTCCGCCATTTTGAAACAAAACGAAAGTAAGTTACATGGCTTTGTATATCGATTTCTCGACAACAATATAGATTTACACCCTCCCGCTCTATTTCTTGGTTCTTTCTGCGTAGATTGAGCACTTAAATATCTATATCTTAAATAATAGTTGACTTATTTATCACATGAAAGAAGAATGGCTCTAGTGTGCTTTTGAAGGGTTATTATTTCACGGTAGGTACTTATTTCTCATGACATCGGGTAATCTGTCTTTGTATGTCTCCTCCACCCCACCCCACCTTTTCTCTCTGTCACTGTCTGTCTCTCTAAATGTGGGTATCTATGTATTCAATGAGCAGCTTAGGACGCATATTTCACCGCCAGGGGGCAGTCAAACAAGTAGAGGCTTAGCGCGTGATATTCTTAGTTGGGGGTAGTGAGAGAGATAGATAGAGAGAGAGGGAGGGACTCATCTCCCTCCCTCCCTCTCTCTCTGTGTGTGTCTGTCTCTCTCTCTCTCTCCCACCCTCCCTCTCTCTCTCTCTCTCTCTCTCTCTCTCTCCTCTCTCTGTCTGTCTGTCTGTCTCTCTCTCTCTCTCTCTCTCTCTCTCTCTCTCCTCCTCTTCTCTCTCTATCTCTCT
>CM065681.1:32802138-32812138 GCA_017654935.2 Phymorhynchus buccinoides | reverse complement strand
TTGCTTTTCAAATTGAGCACCAACAATGTTTGAAGACTGGTTTGTGAGCACCATGTAGAATTTGAAGAAACGAAGATGACTGCCGGGTTCAATCAAATTCACAACAAATTAAAACAGAGTCGAAATTCAAACCCAAAATAAGAGGTTTAATAACAAACAAGCGCGAAATCGCAATAGTTTGTGGCACGCGGTCTATTTTTACCACTCCAATCATGAGTTACCTCCCCTGGATTTTCAATAATTTTAATCTGTAAACCAGAATGTTATCTCTGCACCATTTCGTAACTTTTTATATCTTTTGGAAAACATTTAAAACTATGTATCCTACTTATGCTCATCGAAAGAAGCACCGCATACTCGTCGTGTCTGTTGTAGTGTCTGTATTACGTATGTTTATTATTTTGTAGGCTTTTAAAATACATCATTTTAAAGAGCGGCCTCAATTAATTTTGAAGTGTAGCCTCGATTTGAAGTGCGACAATTTTGTCAAAATGTGCGACAATTTTGGAACGACAGACCGACCGACAGACCGACCGACAGACAAAGTGAGTTAGGTTTGTGGCTTGAGCCACAAACAAAAACACAGATCAAAACAAATCACGACGTTTCGGGTTCAACCCGCTGTCCATTTTTGTTATTAAACCTTTTATCTTGGGTTTCAATTTCGACTCTGTTTTAATTTTATTGTGAGCACCATGTTTATAAGATCTGATAAACGTAACAAACATGTTTCAGAATCGTCAGCCCAACTTACACAGATGATGAGGTAGGCCCCTGTGCAATGACACGGAATGCATTAAGGCGAACACCGAGCAAGCGGCGAACTATCCGGAACTAGTAGGGGGTGAATATGTTTCTTGTTGTTGATTGGTCCATTAAAGTTTATTTAAAATATTCTTTTTTTGTGACCAATCAGACAAGAGCTTGTAATATTCTTCCGCAAACGTTTTCTAAAGTGTTTCTTAGGCCCCTTTTGGCGTAAGCGTTATTCGCGCAGCGGCCGTTATCTAGATAAACTAGACCCAGGAATCCGGTAACAATACCAAAAAATCATAAGATTTTAATTATTTTTTTCTTTGTTAAATAGCTGAACGCGATTGAAGATCTGCAGAATGAGTTATGTGCACAATGTATGGCCCAGAGACTGAAATCCAGAGAGAATTTAAACAGTAGGGGAAGACGGGGTAAAAAGCGCATGGGCGGGTAAGAAGCCCACCCCAATTATCTCATGAAATAAAGAAAATTTCAGTCAAATTTGCCCATGAGACGAATGCTAGACATTAACGCTCGTCTCATGGGCAAAATGAGACTGAAATTTGCTTCATTTCATGAGATAATTGGGGTGGGCTTCTTACCCGCCCATGCGCTTTTTACCCCGTCTTCCCCTAACACGCGTCACTTTCGGCGTCAGATTGGTATCTAGGATTGACACGACGTTCGTCACCTCATTGCATTGTTTAGCCTAGTTATCTCCCCTCGCAAGAAAGATGGCGCCCCCCTTGTCCTGATTGACTGCTTGTCACCCCGTTTCACAAATTGTTTTATCACACACAGCTGTTCCGTCGCACACAAAGTCGAGCTAGTTAGTTAAAGACCCACCAGATCACGTGTCAAAATCACGGGTTTCACGTGTCCCTCTTATAGCTGGTAAGAAATCTTGTTTTGACCAAGTTTTACTCTCATACCAATGCTCCCAAATTGAAAACGAAACATCATTTTAAAGAGCAGCCTCAATTTCAAGTAGGGGGCATTTGTATATGGGTCACAGCTACCCAGAAAAAAACAAGGGACATAATCGTGGTGGGTCAGTGTATCTTTAAAAGACTGAATCTAGAAATCTTAGATTTAAAAAAAAAGCACCAAGTAGGCTTATGTCCTTTAAATATTTTGGCTGTAGGCCTTATGTTCTACATAGTATTTTGAAATATATATTTTTCATCAGATCAATTGCAAAAACTATTTTTTGTTGAGCAGTATCATGAAACATATTTAGTAGATAATGTTCTTATAAACAGTTCACATATTATCGCAAATATAAATACAATTGTCAATGAGTGAAAATCTAGCAATTGTAACTGAATAAAACTAATTTATAATGCACATACTACAACATATTCTTGACTGTTATTTATGAAAAGTTACTTATGATAAACTAAAGTTGGCTTGAAAAAACTTCCTCCTGGAACGACTGTGTCCCTTCATTATCTCCCTTTACCGTTATATTTTTTTAAGGTCTTAATACGCGTTGACCAGCCGCCGTAGCTCAGTGGTTAGAGTTGCGGACTAGTGACTGGGAGGACGTGTGTTCGAATCTCATCAGAGTCCTACCCAGAGTGAGTGTGCTGTGGGCTCAATGGGAAGACTGGAACCACACAGTCGAGCTTCATCCACTTTACGGATGTGTATTTGAGAGTGTTGCTCTAATTTCTTGACCAACACTGCAGGTGTCTGTTCCTCCCGGGCCTGGTTGACGCCAGGATAAATTTGATAGGGAGCGTGGAGGACAGCCCTGTCACGTTGTCTCAAATCCTTAATGGACACCACAGCATCATCTTCATCAGGACTCGTTATCATCATTATCATTCATCATCAATCATCAAAAAAAAAGAAGAAGAAGGAAAAATGGAAAATGAAAAGATACAAAAAAAGGCAACAAGAATACAGAAGAAGAAAAAAGAGAAAGAAAAAGACAAATAACAATGAGGGGTAAAGGACAAAGCAAAAGCAAAGGAAAAAAAGAGAAAGAAAAAGACAAATAACAATGAGGGGTAAAGGATAAAGCAAAAGCAAAGGAAAAAAAGAGACAGGAAAGAAAGAAAGATGGAAAATGAAAAGAAAGAAGAAAAAGGGAAGAGGAAGAGGAGAGAGGGAGGGACAGAGTGAGGAGGAGGGGAGAAGAGAAAAGCCAGGAACGAAGGGTAAGGAAAGGGGAGGAGACAGAAGACAAGGTGAAGGTGAAGAAGAAACAAAGGAAGCTGGAGGAGAGAACAACAGGGACGACGGAGGACGGGAACGACGGAAGCGGCAACAACAACAACAACAACAACAACGACAACAATGGATGGAGATTGAGAGAATGAGAGAGAGAGAAAGAGTGTGCGATATGCAAAAAGAAATAAATAAAGATTTATAAAAATAAAAGATAGGAAAAAGATTCGCCACTTTCGGAAGAGAGTGGTGATTCTTTTAAATAAATAAATAAAGACAGAAATACACGTTAACATTTTTCTCTCTTTGCCCATATATTGTCCCTTCATTATTTTCCTTTACCGTTATATTTTTTAAGGTCTTAATGCATGTTAACATTTTTCACTCTTTGCCCATATATTGTTCCTTCTTATCTCGCTGATCTTCTGAACCTTTACACACATCTTAGACAGTTACGCTCCTCTTCTGACACTTCTCTCCTCCAGATCCCTCGTTACCGCACCAAGACCCTTGGCGAACGCTCCTTCTCTTTCCAGGCCCCCTCCTCTTGGAATAGACTCCCTTTACCTCTCCGTTCTGCCAACTCCCTTTCTTCATTTAAGTCTTCTCTCAAAACTACTCTTTTCAAATCATAGCCTGCTATATTTCTTTTCAAAGTACTGTGCCCCTTCCATCCGCGTGTGTTTGTGTGCATGCGTGTTGTTTGTGCGTGTGTGTTGCGTGTGCGTGTGCGCGCGCGCGTGTGTGTGTGTGCGTGCGCGTGTGGTGCGTTCGTGTGTGTGTGTTTGTGTGTGTGTGTGTGTGCGTGCGTGTCTGTGTTTAGTGCGTGCGCGTCTGTATTTAGTGCGTGCGTGTGCGCGCGCGCGCGTGTGTATAAATATATGTTGTCGTTTCTTTAATTATATTGCTTGCTGGTTTATTCATTTATTATTGTAAGCGCTTAGGGCTTTTTTAAGATTAGGCGCTATAAATGCTAATTATTATTATTATTATTATTATCTCCCTTTAGCGTTATATCTTTTAAGGTCTTACTACACGTTAACATTTTTCACTCTTTGTCCAAGGCACTCTTTGTCCAAGTGATAACCACTCATAAGTTTACTTCCATATCACTATGTTGCCATGGGGAAAGAATGAAACATGTCAACGTGCATTGAGACCCTAGCGGACCTTGGATCTTTGCCTCCCTGTTCTTATGTCTCTCATTCCCTTGTCTCCTCTCTTCCTTCCATCTGTCTGTGTGCATTGATAGGGATTCCATTGTACAAGAGGGTAGGCTTTGTCATTTAATTTATCGATTGAACTGAATCCCCTCCTTGGTCACCTCGCTTGTTTCATGCGCCACCCCAAGCACTTTTCCCCGGCCGTAAAACACACACACACATGCGCGCGCGCACACACATACACACACACACACGCGCGCGCACACATACACACACACGCACGCACGCGCGCGCGCACACGCGCACGCACACGCACACACACACACGCACACGCACGTGCACATACACACGCACACGCGCACGCGCACGCGCACGCACGCACGCACACGCGCACACACACACACACACACACACACACACACACACCTCTCTGTTTTAATATGTCTCTCTCCCCGCGTTCTGTCTCTGTCTGACAGCCTGCCTGTTTGTTTAGCGCCCCCCCACCCCCACCCCCCACATACGCACCTTTTTCTCGCCTTGTTTGCCGTCTTCTTTTTCTTCTTCTTCATCGACCGCTCAGACAGTTTTCTGTCACATGAGCGCAGATGCGTCAGGTTGCCGTTATGCGCCTAACTAACAAATAGTTAGGCCCAGCAAGTCCGTCTTCGATCGACTGGAGAAACTCGTTGTAAACGTCTCTTGTGAAAAAGGGCAGGAGAATGGACCAGTAAGATCTGGCTATGCCGAGAGGACGTAAGACATAAACTTCAGACCAGTAAGGCAGGAAGATAGTATATTATAGAAGACAGTAACCGAAGGGAATCGGTAGAGTCAAAGAGAGTGACAGGTTAGAGGAAGCTACAAGCACAGAACTTCCAGCAGGTGGGGGAACTATGGTAGTACAAAAGACCCCCCGAGTATCCCCACGGGAGGAAAGCCTTCGTATTCGTATTCTGATAATCCAATTCTATCGTCTACATTAGTTCCTTTGTGCCTGTGTCAAGTCAAGTCAAGTCAAGTCAAAATGATCTTTATTGAGGGTTAATGAATAAGCTAACAAGGCTTTTTTTCATCCTGCCCTCCAACAAAAATACAAACATCATGAAAATGCATAATAATAATAGAAAAAAACCCCACAGAGAACATTCATAAATGAGCATAAAAAAAAAAAAAAAAATATATAAATCAAGCGAGAGAGAGAGAGAGCGAGCACACAAAACATAACAATTGGGAGAAAAGGAAAGAAAAGAAAAAGATAGGGGGGGGGGGGGATGAAAAAAAGGAAGAATAACATTTTTTTACATATTTATATACATGCGAATATACATAATAATAAATTAAAATTTTACAATTTATCAATCAAATACTTCTTTAAAGTTCTTTTAAGTGTCCGCCCTGTAAGTCTGTCCCTATGTCGATGTCATTGACTATTTTTGTTTCATGGCATCTCGCTCCCCCACCCCCATCGGGTAGGTATCGATTCGCCATTTCCCTTCTCGCCACATGGCCGGGAACTCCCCTTTTTGGGTCATTAGATAAGAGGGCTGTCAAGCAGTGCCATTTCGCCATCCTCTTAGTGCCATTTCGCCATCCTCTTAGTGCCATTTCGCCATCCTCTTAGTGCCATTTCGCCATCCTCTTAGTGCCATTTCGCCATCCTCTTAGTGCCATTTCGCCATCCTCTTAGTGCCATTTCGCCATCCTCTTAGTGCCATTTCGCCATCCTCTTAGTGCCATTTCGCCATCCTCTTAGTGCCATTTCGCCATCCTCTTAGTGCCATTTCGCCATCCTCTTAGTGCCATTTCACCCATCCTCTTAGTGCCATTTCGCCATCCTCTTAGTGCCATTTCGCCATCCTCTTAGTGCCATTTCGCCATCCTCTTAGTGCCATTTCGCCATCCTCTTAGTGCCATTTCGCCATCCTCTTAGTGCCATTTCGCCATCCTCTTAGTGCCATTTCGCCATCCTCTTAGTGCCATTTCGCCATCCTCTTAGTGCCATTTCGCCATCCTCTTAGTGCCATTTCGCCATCCTCTTAGTGCCATTTCGAGATCTTTTCTTACTAATTAGCTCCCTTCGCTTCAATCCATTCCTCGCATTCAGTCAAACGTCACACGGAGACGGATATACGCGCGTTCAGATCACCCAAACACACAGACAAGGGGCGAAAATGTGGATTTAACCCTCTCCCTCCCACGCGCGTATGCACTCACATGCACGCGCACACACGCGCGCACACGCGCACACGCACACGCACACGCACACACACACACACGCACACGCACGCACGCACACGCACGCGCACACACACACACGCACACACGCACGCACACGCACACACACACACACACACACACACACACACACACACACACACACACAGGGCAGGAGAATGGACCACATACATGTCATGATAAAGGACAAAAAAGGAACATTCTTTAAAAAGCTTATAAACTATAAAACGGGACATAGTCTTCATCAGGAATGGATTTTGAAGAGTTTGATTTTTAGATTCAGGCTTGATGCACATAAAACAAAATATTGTAAAAACGTGATTTGCATTTGTGGCCCAAAAATTACACCATTTCATGTCATTTTTCTTTGCGGAAATACAAAAAAATATTTACCTACTTGGTTATTAGATAATGGAACCATCAATGACAAATTTTTGGGACATTTGTTTTTAACGAATCGAAGGCTATAGAAGTTGTTAGGGCACTTGTTAAGAGTCCAGTTGGACATTTACTTTGATTCTCGAGTTTATTTGTTTGATTTAACTTCTTATTATTTTAACATTTAAAAAATTGTCTTGTTTCTTTATAAATGTCCAGATATGAACCCAGGCTGGAGTAGTTTACCGTTATGTCAGTAACATAGCATAGGGCTTAAATGAGGGTCGCTTATTCTTATCTCATTAATTTATTAACATATGCATGCATAGTTTAGCGTACCATATTACTTCCACACTCCACACATTCTTAATCACATATTTAAAATAACACATACATTTATGCACCCCCCCCCCCCCCTGGACCCCTTTTCTTTTGTTTGTTTGTTTGTTTGTCTTTTTGTGTGTCTAAGATCACTGTAAGGGGGATGGACATTTCCCTAATAAAGAATGACGACACACACACACACACACACACACACACACACACACACACACACAGTGTTCATACACGCACAAGCACGCACAATGAATTGGTTTATTCAGTAATTGTTTGAAAATAATTACATGCACACACTAGGCACGCAGGAATGAATGGCAAAATGACACTAAGTTCATAATGTGTCACATGAGATGGCGATTTGGGAAATGGCAACATGGGAAATGGCGATTTGGGGAATGGCAACATGGGAAATGGCAACATGGAAAATGACGATTTGGGAAATAGCAATTTGGGAAATGGCAACATGGGAAATGGCGACACCGAAAATGGCAACATTGGAAATGGCAACATGGTAAATGGCAACGTGGGAAATGGCGACACCGAAAATGGCGACATTGGAAATGGCAACATGGTAAATGGCAACGTGGGAAACGGCAACATGGGAAATGGCGATTAGGGAAATGGCAAATCGAGAAGTCCCCCCTCCCCCCATCAATGAGCGTATAGTTACACTATCCCCTATCTTTGCCACCATTTCTCCGGGAGTTCTTCTTCTTCTGCGTTCCCAGGCCATACGGTCATAATGGGTAAGGTACGTATGTGTCCGGTTTTCAGTTTTCACTGGTCTCCCCGCTAGCGCTGCGTACAGCCTACACATTCCGATTTCGGAGGAGCGCAAAGGATACAAAATATTTGGAAGATGTTGTTGGGGGGGGGGGGGAAAGGCAGGAAAATGGGCCAATAAGTCAGAAAGATAGATGACAGAAAGCAAAGGGAAAAGGCAGAGTCAAAGAGAGAGAGAGAGAGACAGATTAGGGGAAGTTTCAAGCACAGAACTTCCCCCTCCCCCCGAAGGTGGGGGAACTATTTTGCGAAAGACCCCCACACCCCACACCCACCCGTATCACCACACTCAAGAATATCAGTTACACTAAATGAAGCGGCACGTTTTTGCGTCAATCGAGATAGCTGCCATTTATTTTAATGATTGCTTGTTATTTGCCCTTGGGGTGGGGTGGAGGTTGTCTTGGCGGGCAATGATTGGTTGCTTTAATAATAATAATGAGGAAAATGTATATAGCGCCCATCCTACTATGTAGGCTACAGGGCGCTTTACATATAATAGAAATGGAATAAAAACATGAAACAAAACTCCAATGACATCAGCAGACAAAAACAATACACATATCAATCAGCAACAACAACTGCTGTGACTACTACTACTACTACTACTACTACTAGGACTAATGCACGTATGCATTTTCACACAATTCACAAGCATGAAATAACAACATAATATTCACAAAAACAACACCCCCACCTCCCCACAAGCACACACACACACACACACACACACACACACACACACACACACACACACACACACACACACACACACAGGTGCACGGATGTACACACACTCATGAATACATACACTCATATAGGGGCCTACATGAACGCGTCACACGCAGATACCCACAACACAAATGATTGCATGCACACATACACCTTGGGGGTGTGGGGGTGGCGCGCACGCACGCACACATACACACACGCTTTATGTGTTATGATACTATCATTGATAGAAAAATAAAACGATGTTCTATTGCGAAATAGTAGCGCTGTGATATTGAAATATTACGATGATATTGCCATTGTGTTGTTAACCCTTTCACCGCCAAGGTCACATATTAGCACCACAGTGATTTAACACTTTCACCGCCAAGGTCACATTTTAGCACCACAGTAATTTAACACCTATGTTACTAAAAGGCATCAAATTGGGGTCTATTATCCAAAGACCCTATTGTCTCAGTTTTGGGAAGTAAGGATATACCTTATTGTTTTATATAATGTCACATAAGAATCCCAAATACTGCAGACAGATTTTGTTCTCTACCCAGGTAAATTTAATGGAAATGTTTGGCTGACATATGGTTGGCGGTGAAAGGGTTAAGGAGAAATCGCGAAATAAGTTAACGCGTACGGAAGCCTTTACAACCACGCAGTCCCTCCCTGTTGCCACCCACCCACCCACCCAGCTCTTCTACGCACAACCTTTACCGTCAATCAGCCTTCCGCTGGGTAATAGCCAATCCACACAGGAGTGACTGACAATATCTCCAAATGAAGGCCGGGCAGGGAGGACGGCGCGGGAATCATAATACCAGATGCCAGACTTTTGCTCACTTTGCTTATGTGACCCAGCACCACGAAAGGGACATTAAGTGTCAAACTGACCATTCTGGGGGAAAGTACACACTTGACAACTGCAGACAATTCTCTTTCTAATGATGCACGAACGATTCTTGTATCATTTTTCATTCCAGAGTTATGAGCATTTAAAGTTTGTAGGGTGAGTATCAGCCATTTTGAGAAAACGCAGTCTAAAGTCTAGCCTAGCTGAAGAAAATGCATCGACCTACTCGTTTCAAAGCACTTATAAAACCATTTGGTGAACATATTAAAGATTTTCCATTATAACTATGAAAGATACGATGTTAGAGAACACAAAAATACCCATAACTCAAAATTGACAAAAAATGAGATTTGTTTTTAACTTTTCAAGCCTGTTGTGAGAATTTAGCCCAGCGACTTAATGTCCCTTTCGTGGTGCTGGGTCACATATCTCCATGGGTATTAAGCCAGAAATACTACCCTTTTTCTCAGGTGAAAGCCGGAAGGTACCACAGGATTTTGTTTAGTCCTTTTATGACAGTTCCTTTTGGCTTTTATTCGAGAAGAATGCGAAGGGTATTTTGACCAGAAGGTACTATCATCCTTATTTTATTTTATTT
>CM065681.1:32787138-32794638 GCA_017654935.2 Phymorhynchus buccinoides | reverse complement strand
TCGCTCTCTCTCTCTCTCTCTCTCTCTCTCTCTCTCTCTCTCTCTCTCTCTCTCTCTCTCTCTCTCTCTCTCTCTCTCTCTCTCTCTCTCTCTCTCTCTCTCTCTCTCTCTCTCTCTCTCTCTCTCTCTCTCTCTTCAGAAGCTAGCATTTGAAAAGAGAAATCCGAACAATGTCTCTCTATCTGTGATTGTGTGTGTCTGAACATTAGTGTTATGAGCGTTTGAGAAAGATAGAGAGAGAGAAGAAGAAGATGAATGTTAGCTTATTAATTATATATATTTATCTATTTATTCGGGTTGAGAAATAGGCATATGGAAGGTATTTTTACATTTCTTGCCCAAAATCAAACAATAAACACGAAGAACAAAAAGAAGAAGAAACCACCATTACCACACAAATACACAGACACGCAGAAATAAATATTAAGTCGAAAATGTGCATGCATTGATGCAAACGTCTTAACCCATACCCCTTTGTAAAAAAAGAGAGAAGAAATTCATACGTGATTTAGCTGTTTTCCAAATACGAGGAAACAGAAGCAACTTGTATTTCAACAAACTGAATATAAACTCCCTTCCTCTAACACTCACCGTGTAAATCTGTTGCGCTCTCTCTCTCTCTCTCTCTCTCTCTCTCTCTCTCTCTCTCTCTCTCTCTCTCTCTCTCTCTCTCTCTCTCTCTCTCTCTCTCTCTCTCTCTCTCTCTCTCTCTCTCTCTCTCTCTCTCTCTCTCTCTCTCTCTCTCTCTCTCTCTCTCTCTCTCTCTCTCTCTCTCTCTCTCTCTCTCTCTCTCTCTCTCTCTCATACTAACAATATTGTTATTCCAAAACCCAGAACTGATCTTTTCAAAACAAGTTTAACATACTCAGGTGGTACTCTTTGGAATTCCTTAACAACTAATCTTAAACAGACACGCAGCATTACTTCCTTCAAAAACGCGTATCAAAATATTATACTTCAGAGATTAAAAGAAAACATGTCAACTGTATCCAGATAACCATTCTATTATTGGGTATACAACACCCTCATCAGAAGAAGTTGATACATATTAAGTTACTTGATTGATGATATCTATGATGGCTGATTTTGATATAATATTGTAATAACATATTTGTTTGATACGTTTGTATGATATAACTTGATTTGTTTATTACTATCATACTATTACTGATAATAATAATGCTGATGAATGTTATCCTTTGCTAATTTTATATTTGCATGATGTGAAATGTTTTTGTGTGTTTGCCTACCTGTACTTTAAATTCCCAAATGTCCCATCCTTATCCCCCTCTATGCCTCTTCCCCCCTCCTCCCTCCCTTTTCTTCTCATTTCTGCATGTACATATATTATTTAACTTTCTTGTTTGATTTACTTATTTTTTCCCCAGGGCTGGGTGGAAAAAGCATGTAACTTGCTTATCTCATGTTCCCTGGTTAAATAAAATTTGTTTTCGTTTTTTCGTTTTCGTTTCTCTCCCCCCTCTCTCTCTCTCTCTCTCTCTCTCTCTCTCTCTCTCTCTCTCTCTCTCTCTCTCTCTCTCTCTCTCTCTCTCTCTCTCTCTCTCTCTCTCTCTCTCTCTCTCTCTCTCTCTCTCTCTCTCTCTCTCTCTCTCTCTCTCTCTCTCTCTCTCTCTCTCTCTCTCTCTCTCTCTCTCTCTCTCTCTCTCTCTCTCTCTCTCTCTCTCTCTCTCTCTCTCTCTCTCTCTCTCTCTCTCTCTCTCCTCTCTCTCTCTCCTCTCTCTCTCTCTCTCTCTCTCTCTCTCTCTCTCTCTCTCTCTCTCTCTCTCTCTCTCTCTCTCTCTCTCAGACATACAGACATGGCTTCGGTTACGTTTGAGTAATCCAGGGCGTAGAAAATGTTAAACAATTTTTGACTCTTTTTAAGCAAAGGCGATTACCATTTGCAAGGTCTCGATTCTGCGATTTTTTCAAATGATAGATTCCAGTTATATTCATCGCTTAGATTATTGCAAGGCACTCCATATTACCTGAGTGTAATTAAGAACCCAGTATTGAGGAAACATTTGACCAGAACAAGACCTGGGGTTTCACAGTTGAGACACCATACAGAGTTTGATTTTCAAAGATACAACAAAACAAGCACGGATTCGCAATCGTTTGTGGCGTACGACAATTGAAAAGGAAACATCATTTTAAAGAGCAGCCTCGATTTGAAGTGCGGTCTATTTTTACCACTCCAATCATTACATACACTGAGTCGCCTCCCCTGGCTCTTCAATAATTTTAATCTGTAAACCAAAATGGTATCTCTGCACCATTTCGTAACTTTTTATATCTTTTGGAAAACATTTAAAACTATTTATCCTACTTATACTCATCGAAAGAAGCACCGCATACTCGTCGTTTCTGTTGCAGTGTCTGTATCACGCATGTTTATTATTTTGTTGAAGATTCATGTGCTCTGTTCAGTATACAATGCTTTCCATACCTAAGGACTGTAGATATGCCGTAAATACTTGTAGCGGTGCCATAGCCGATGAGGTTTAACCGAGGCCTGGTCACCGCTACAGTTATCTGTATTAATACAAAATCGGGACTTTACTGGTTTCGTACTGCCTCCGGGCATTGCCTCCAGTATTGTTCCCACCATAGTTGTATTTACAAATGTCCCGTATGTGTCTGATTCAGACCAAGAGGACGTAAAACACCATTTTCGTCGTCGACTGTAGATATGACAACTGAAATGTTACTTTATACCCAAGTATTTTTTTCTCTTTTACAATATGTGCGACAATTTTGGACCGACCGACAGACAGACCGACAAAGTGAGTTATAGGTTTTGTGGCTTAAGCGACAAACAATAAAGACTGTCCATTTTGTCCTAATGTACTTGAAACAGAACTGCACTTTCTGTTGGTGTGCCCTCGATATAGTGATTTACGTGAAACATTATACCCACCCAAACTGAATACTTCCATGCTATTTAAGGACACACTGACGTACCACGATTAAGACTCTTGGGGTTTTTTTCTGGGTAGCTGTGACCCACATACAAATGTCCCCAACTTCAAATTGAGGCTGCTCTTTAAAATGATGATTCGTTTTGAATTTGGGGACATTTGTATGGGAGTCAAACCCCCGGTCAAAACAAGATTTCTTACCAGTTATAAGAGGGTAAACACGTGAAACCCGTGATTTTGACATGTGACCTGGCGGGTCTTTAAACTGATAGCGTGTCTTTGAATTGTGTGTACATTGTGTGCGAATATCGGATGCCCCTTATGCTTTTGCTGGATTTCACGGGACCTGGTATGACCTAGTATATCTCGGTTGGTGGATTAAAACGTATATGCCAGGTTTTGAGCATATTATTTTGTATGTATGCATTCGTTGTGTGCTAACATCCCTTTCCTTACATATCTAATGTTCAAAGACACTTTGCTCAATTCTAACCCTCCATGGTTTAGTGCTACATACGTTGATTCAAGGCGAATGAGTGTGTTATGGCTATAGTTTGTGTTTGGTCATTCCATGCTTCTCTGCATTACCTACCTTTAAGCACGTGATTGTGTACCCACAGTATTGCCATGTATCTGTAAACAGTTGTTTATTCCCTTGTGTTTGACAGTTGGTTAATAACACTCTTGATCACCCCGTTTGGTTGATGGAATTGTTGATCACTCCGTTGATTGTTTATCGGGTAGATTTGTTGACTATTGGTGGTTGATTGATTGTTTATTTAGTTTCGTGCATTTTTTGATTGTCAGTGGCTGATTGATTGTTTGACGGTTTACTTGATCGGATTATTAATTAATTAATTATTAATGGATGATTGTTTTTTGGTTGTTTAATAGTTTGGTATGTTTCTTAATCTATCATTAGTGGTGGATTGATTGCAGGGCTGCTCTCGCGTTGATGGGGCGGGCGTGGCTTGTGCATCTCTGGGTCCCATCAGCACCATCGGGTGTTTCTATTTCACTTCATTGGTTTGTCTGTTTATTTGTATTTGTTTATTTCTTCTTTTACTCTCTTTACTTATTCATCTATTTATTTTTGTTTAAAATCACAATGATTGATGTTATTTTGTAGTCTTTGATTTGAATGCTATTGTGTCATTATGATCCCCCTCATGAAGATGTAACAGTTTAAAGATACAATGTTGCATAAATTCTATCTTTAAACGGATATATCTTCATATTGATAAGGATATAAGTGGCGAGTTTTTACAATAATACTTTCTTTTATAAACTTTTTTTATAAACTTTTAAAAATTTCCTTTTAATACATATATAGACTACATAAACAAAAATAAAAGTACATAATAGTTTGCAATAAAATAAAAATACACACACACATACAGGGAACACAACAAAACACAAAGTGTAACAGACAAATCAAGAACAACAACAACCAAGACAAATAAAAGGACAGAGAAATCTGCTATTCTACATATTTACACGCATCGTAGATTACTTGATATAAACATGCTAGATGAATGTGCTTTTACAACAATAATGCTTCTTAAAAATCATACTACCGATGCCAGTTGTAATTATGTTTTTTTAGCCACCTCAAATAATTAAAAAAAAGAGAAGAAAAATCTCATGGATTTAGAGACGGTTTCGTTCTGGACTAAAACGCAGACAAACGGAAAAATAATATCATCAAACAACAAAGACCCAAAACGTAGGATTAGAAAATTGCATTCATCTTTCTGTTCAGTGAAACAGCAACTCGATCCTACCCGTAGCATTACACATACCTTATCTAATAAGGATCTGCAGAAAATAACGACTCTCGCGGATAGATAAATACGCAGGTCTATCTTCTTGTCGCGGTAGATTGCTGACACGGTGATTACTGGAAGCAGGTGATATAAAGAATGTTCTGTCCCTGCCACTACCACCGGTGGTGGTCCTTCAGCACGGTGATTTTGGCCCAAGGGATCTCAGAGTTAGTGATTATTTCCTCCCCTTTTTTGTTTTAACCATATATGCCTAACTGTCGTTTCCGACGATGACAGCCATATATATGGCCAGCCAGGGGGCTGGGGCTCAGACTAGCAAAGACAGGGGCTTGGGGAGTTTCAGAGTCATAGACCTCCACAAAAGGACATAGACGACAGGAACATTATGCGGTGTTTTAGGTGTTCAAGGGAAAGTTTCTGATTGAAATGCATGAGTCAAAAATATACACAGAGAGAGAGAGAAAGAGAGAGAGAGAGAGAGAGAGAGAGAGAGAGAGAGAGAGAGAGAGAGAGAGAGAGAGAGAGAGAGAGAGAGAGAGAATACGAATACGAATGTTTAATCAGGTCAAGGCCATAGCCCCATACTGATGAAGTTCACATAAACAAATCTGCATAAGAAAAAGAAGGAAAAGGCCAACAACAAACAAACACATCATAATTGAAATAGTGCGCACAAAATGAGAGAGAGAGAGAGAGAGAGAGAGAGAGAGAGAGAGAGAGAGAGAGAGAGAGAGAGAGAGAGAGAGAGAATACGAATACGAATGTTTAATCAGGTCAAGCCCTAGGCCCCATACTGATGAAGTTCACATAAACAAATCTGCATAAGAAAAAGAAGGAAAAGGCCAACAACAAACAAACACATCATAATTGAAATAGTGCGCACAAAATGAGTGAGTGAGAGAGAGAGAGAGAGACAGAGAGAGAGAGAGAGACAGACAGACAGAGAGAACGAGTGAGAGAGAGAGCGAGAACGAACGAATTATACGAATGAATGCTATTTATATAGAGGGTAATAGAATAAACAACTACTTTTTTTTTTTTTACAAATCCAGTCCTCAGAAGAAAACCAAAAACCAAAACCGAAAGCAAAGCAATATAAAAAAAACATGCACAACACAACCATAAGTATATAGTAACACATTATGAACTCAAATCTAACGCCACTGTATAATAGTCATCTTTAGCATACTCATCTTGAGCAAGCGCATATTCTGAAGTAAAAGAACATGTTTTTGTATATTATAAAGAGGATACCAGCAAGATAAATAAAATAGAAGAGAGAGAGAGAGAGAGAGAGAGAGAGAGAGAGAGAGAGAGAGAGAGAGAGAGAGAGAGAGAGAGAGAGAGAGAGAGAGAGAGAGAGAGAGAGAGAGAGAGAGGGGAAGATAGAGAGAGCATCCTCAGAGATTAACAGCGTCCAAAAAGTGGAAGCAAACAAAGCGTTACAGAGAAACCCCCCCGAGATAAAACAATTAGGAAATTGAACGAATTGGGGAAACAGAAAAAGAAGAAGAAGAAGAAGAAGAAGAAGAAGAAGAAGAAGAAGAAGAAGAACGATAACAACAACAACAACAACAACAACAACATAAAAAAACATAAAGCAAGTGTGTCGCCGAGCGGCATCAAAGTTCCCTCGCGGATTAAACTTTTTGTTCCCGGGTGATACCATTCATTGGGTAGTGACATTAATAGGCGTAACAGAATGTGATGCAGGAGACACGCACGCACGCACGTCGCACGGACAAAGACAGAAACAATAGCCCCCCAGCTTTGCTCGAGGACTAACGACAATAACAACAGCAGCAGCAGCAGCAGCAGCAACAGCAGCAGCAGCAGCAGTAGCAACAGCAGCAACGACAAAGCAACAAAAACACGGTTTTTGTATAGAAAAATGAATAAGACATTGAATGGACAAAGAAGTACAGAAAGTAGGGGTGCTAAAGATTGGAGCAGGCCAAGACATGACCATTATTGCCGGGAGTTACGCGTGACGCAGCATCCTATAAATTGGCGGGTGCGTCTATGTCTCCGCTGACTACTACATGGTCTACGGTGCCAGAGCTATGGCTAGGACCTCTGGGGCTGACTGCACGCTTCTAGGCCTACATTCCAAAATGATAGTGTGACAGGGATGGAATCCCGTAGGCACGTGCATGTTCATGGGTGTACGTGCACGCGTGCGTGCGTGTTCGTCGACCATATATGCGACCAAGCACCACGAAAGGGACATTAAGTCGCTGGGCTAGTTTCTCACAACAAGCTTGCAAAGTCAAAAATCTCTTCTTTTTTGTCAATTCTGAGTTATGATCTCTAACGCCTTATCTTTCGTATTTATAAAGAACTAGTGCTTCGCGCATCGACTCCACCCCCTTACAGCTAAACACTCCCCTTCGACTCCGCCCCCTTACAGCTAAACACTCCCCTTCGCTGCTTCGACTCAACGCTTCGCGCTTCGAGTTCTTGCGCTTCGCGGGCGGTTCGACTTCTTGCGCTTCGCGCTTCGGGCTTCGACCCCTTGGCGGAGGTTTCCGAAAAGTAAGGACGGTATGACATTCCGAGGGTGCCAAGGATGCTTGATGCAAAATTTGGTGTCGATCGGTTGAGAACTGTGGCCGTGCATAAGGGACACACACACACACACACATACAGATTTGGAAAATATATATAAGATAATCTTTAATATGGTCTCTAATTTTCTTCGAATAGTCCGTTTAGCACTTAATTTCCCCTTCGTGGTCACATATTTGAATATTGTCAGTTGTCCAAGAACACATTGTTAAAGTCGAATCGTG
>CM065681.1:32752138-32779638 GCA_017654935.2 Phymorhynchus buccinoides | reverse complement strand
ACCTAAATTTAATTTCGAAAAAGCTAATTGGCCCTTATTCCAATCCTTGCTTTCTAAACATATAATTGAAGATCTAAATGACTTAAATAGAGAAGTCTATTATGATAACATCAGAAAAAAGATTCTAACAGCTGCAAATTTAGCTATCCCTACAATAATTCCACCCTCAAAACCTCATAGTAAGCCTTGGTGGAACGAGGAAATTAAAAAAGCAATAAAAAACAAAAAACGTAAATATAATTTTTTCGACTTACATCCCACTAGACCAAACTTTGATGAAAAATTACAAGCAGAAAAAGAATGCGACGATTTGATAAACGAAGCTAAACAAAATTATTTTAACAAAGAAGACATTATTGATTTTAAGGATCTAGGCAAGGCGTGGAAACGCTTAAAGAGGATCCAGAACAAAGGCTATAACATTAACACACGCGTCCTAGACGGTGACAAATTGACAACTACTGATTCAGATACTGCTGATGTCTTGGCCAGCCGATTTGCCCAGGCGAGTCAAACAAAACATTTGCCTGTTTTTCAACGGGACAAACGAAAAGTTAATTATTGTTTTGAAAAGTCTAATGACAACTCACACACCATCAATGCTCCCCTAAAGATTACCGAGCTTGCTGCCGCCATAAATATGATTAGGAAGACAAATAAAGCAACAGGAGATGATCCTATCTCCTATACAATTATAAAGAAATTGCCCCCATCTTTTCTTAAAGTCTTGCACCACTTTTATTCCGGATGTTGGGATGAGGGCGAAATCCCAAATGCATGGAAGGAGGCACAGGTAGTTGGGATCCCTAAGCCTGGAAAACCGGCTAGGGACCCCGCAAGCTACCGCCCCATTTCCCTCACCCCACATCTGGGTAAAATTTACGAGCGTATCGTAAAATGCAGACTTGATTTCTACTTAGAAAAAAATAACGTTCTTCCCAAATTCCAGGCAGGTTTTCGAAAACACAGATGCTGCATGGAACAAGTTATAAGATTAACCTCCTATGTCAAAAAGGCCTTTGCAAGACGCAGGAAAGTCCTCGCCACCTTCTTTGACATCAAAGGGGCGTACGACTCCGTTTGGCATGGGAGGCTTCTAGATAAAGTCAGCAGTCTCGGTATTCACGGGAATATGTTTAATTTTATACAAAACTTCATAAATAACCGTGCTTTAAGAGTCAAAGTGGGGTCCTCTGTGTCAAAAATACATCGAATTGACATGGGGGTCCCCCAAGGCAGCATTATAGCCCCAACTCTCTTCAATATCATGATTCATGATATTTCCAAATTAAAACTTAAAAATTGTCAAATTTCTATGTATGCTGACGACATAGCCATCTGGTCGTCAGCATTTACAAAAAGTTCAAAAGCTCTAGCTATATATCTACAAAACCATCAAACAAATACTAGTCTCATCATTGACTACTTACAGAAAAATGGATTCTCCTTGTCCCCGGACAAGTGCGAGTTCATGTGCTTTCGCCATAATTTAATCCAAAAAAACATCAATATCAACATTTTAGGTCAACCAAAATCAATGACAAATAAAGTCAAGTTTTTAGGGGTGATTCTCACTCCACGTCTTAACTGGAGCCCACATATTGATCATCTTTGCCGAAAAGCTATAAAAGGCACCAACTTTATTCGAATCATTTCTTCCCAGATATGGGCTCAAAATTCTAAATTCCTCGTTCTTTTAACACAAGCTCTAGTCCGCAGTCGCTTAACATATGGGATGGAAGCATTCCATAACATTACAGATAATCTAGTAAACAAACTACAATCAATAGAGCTAAAAGCTCTAAAAGCTGCCCTTAACGTTCCAAAGTTTGCAAATAATAACATGATCTATGGAATAACAGGTTGGATTCCAATAAAACATCTTATGAAACTAAACACTTCCACTTTCCTCACAAGACTATATGCAACAAATCATTTTACTATAGAAAGCTTTAAAGAAGAATTTGAAGATCCTTTTTATAACCATCCATCCTTTCAACAACAAAAACCAACTATTGCACAAAAAGTTTGCAACCCTCTAGACTATTCCCAGGAAATGCTCTCTATGGCGGGCCTGGAAATAGATGATATTGAAACTCATCCAAAATTCCCTATCCCACATTGGGAATGGGAATCGGCACATTTTGATACTATTTTACATCAAATGTACTCAAAATCAAATCAGCCAAATTTACTTTCAGTTGCGGCCAAAGAAAAAGTTTCCGAAATTAAACATCAACTATTAATATACACAGACGGTTCTAAGATCTCCGATTCACAGATAGGGTGCGCTTTTACTATTCCAGCCCTCAAGATTACTAAATCCTTTCAATTAAATTCCAAAATCTCAATATTTAGCGCAGAACTCTGGGCAATTCTTGAGGCCTGCTTTTTCATAAATGAGTTTCCAAAATCATTGTATCAAGTGACAATCCTTACAGATTCCTTATCTTCGATACAAGCATTGCAAAATAATACAAAAAACAGAAGAAAAATTATACAAGAGATACAAAACCTTATTCACCAAATAAGAACTAAAGGTACTGATTTAACTATTATGTGGATTCCCTCCCATTTGGGACTTACAGGGAATGACCTTGCTGATACAGCAGCCAAAAAGGCAGCTGAACACATTGAGGGTCAGCCTATAAACATTAAATTGTCTCTGTCAGAGATTAAAAACCATTTAAAACGTTGTGTGTACCGGAGGTGGGCGGAGGAATTGGATTCCTATTTAGAAGCCCAACTCCGGTACAGGAAATTTATCAGTGGTGGTCTTCACCTGCCCGTTCCCCATAATATCCAAGGTAGAATCAATAGATTCTATACTAACTCGATTCGATGTAAATTTAGGAACACCCCATGTAAATGTGGACAAATATTTAGTCTGAAGCACATGTTTGACCCTTGTAGTCAGATAAAAAAGGAATTACAACCTGTTATAAATAAATGCAAACAAAACAATTTGATATATAATGAAAAGAACATCCTAAATAAACACCACAAATTAGGCTGGTCACCAATGGTTTGGCTCGCTGAGGCAATTGGCCAGGTGTCATTCAAACACCTTGTTTAAATTTGAACTCTTTTTACTGGTGGGAATAGAGTCCCTCTGGTGTGTGGGCCGTATACCTGTCTGCATTCCCGCCCCCTTCACCCTCATTTCCCTTTTTATCTAAAATGTGCGCCTGTGGGCTGAAGTGACTCTTTTGAGCCCACTACTTTTTTAAATACCCTTCTCCTATGCAGATGGGTGTCCGGCTCACACAACGGGGGTATCTCTCGTAAACCGTCGCGTTTTACGCTCGTGCTCCCCCCCCTTTTTGGGATTGCCCATGCGGTGCCCTGTCACTGCTCGGGGCGGAGAGGAGGGGTCCCTTCCCCTCCCTCCCTCCGTCCCGAGCATACAGGAGTCGTTAACCATCCCCACCCTCAACTCTTATATTATCCTCCTAAAAACTAGTCAACTACAAATAATAACTTTCATTAATCTCATTTATCTCACAGTCCACCGTGACATCAGGGGCGGGGGAGTCTTTGTTGCTACCCCCCCCTGGGATCAGATGGAACACATAATACTATTTATAACAATGGTGGCCTCTGGCGGTATGTTCCCCTATTCATAAATAACTTTATATAAAATACTGATTTTTCACTAGATTTCATCTAGTTAAATAACTAAAATCACATATGGTCAGATTAGACCAAAATATACATATAACAAACTAGATTTTAATAGTAACTTTTAATATAACTATGGAACCTCAACAGTTATAAACTTGTCCTTTTTATCAAATTTTAACTTATTTTACTTACTAAACCATTTTAAAGACATAGATTTTAATAAAACAATCTTAAAGCTATGGGGTTGAGCCCCATAGCTTGACTAGAGTAGTACATAAAATTTTAACATAAGTTTTATAAATTCACACATGTGAAAATAATATTATACTTTGTCCTATGGACAAGATTAAAACCAATTAAATACTTGTTAAAACTTTCACATAGATTAAAAAAACGCAACTTAGTTATAAATTAAATCTTAAAAACAATAATGTTACTTGTAAAAAGTTTAAACAGTTTGTTTGTAAAAGTTGTGTACATAATAACAATGTACATACTAATAGCCTTGTGGCCAAGTAAATTTTTGATAGTTTGCCTTTGTATCAAATAAATTTATAATTGAAAACCTTTAGGTAACTATTAGTTGTATTTGGTCCCAAGGGACCAAAACCTAATAGGATAACCTTATATAAAATAAATGTACATATAGAAAAAAGAAATAAAAGAATAACTTTTATCTATTTTTTAACTGTATATTATCTTGAAAACAGGCTTTTGCCTGACAGGAATTTTAATATTAAAAGCTCTTGCCGAGCATAAACACGGATTGTTTTTATCCAATTGCTCAGTTGAGCCTAAAATGCATGAATTTTAAACTGTAGCCCTGGGGTTTTTTAATCAGACCTCCTCCAATCTGTCAGATTTAAAAAAAAAAGCAAACAGCTAAATATCTTTTAAAAATTAAATATTTTATCACAAACTTAAATTTTATATTCTTCAGCTTGCGCTATTAAAATAAATAAAAAAATTCTTTATAAACTTTGATAAAATAAAATAAATAACTTCTTCTTTTTTAAAATTTTTATCTCATAAAACTTAAAATCCATCTTTTTTTCTAGGATCTTTATAAATTAAAATGCCTCAAATAGTCTTTTGACTCAGAGGGCGTAAAATCTCTATTTTTCTCTCTCTCTAGGTCTGAGAGAGAGAGAGAGAGAGAGAGCGAGAGAGAGAGAGAGAGAGAGAGAGAGAGAGAGAGAGAGAGAGAGAGAGAGAGAGAGAGAGCGTGTGTGTGTGTGTGTGTGTGTGTGTGTGTGTGTGTGTGTGTGTGTGTTGAGAGAGAGAGAGAGAGAGAGAGAGAGAGAGAGAGAGAGAGAGAGAGAGAGAGTGTGTGTATGTGTGTGTGTGTGTGTGTGTGTGTGTGTGTGTGTGTGTGTGACAATTTGATATTTATTGCCATTACCAACACAGGTCTGAGAGAGAGAGAGAGAGAGAGAGAGAGAGAGAGAGAGAGAGAGAGAGAGAGAGAGAGAGAGAGAGAGAGAGAGAGAGAGAGAGAGAGAGAGAGAGAGAGAGATATTTATATAATATCATCAGCCCTTGACATCTTGCTTTCACAGTCACAATCGTTCAATATCATGGCCAGTTATACGCCCCAAAGGGACACTGATTTGCAGAATCGCACAAACTGCCATTCTAGATTCACACGCAACTTTGCATGCCTGTCGCAGAAGGTAAGCTTAAATAACCATCACAAGAGACAAAACAAAACTACTGGATATTTCGGCGAATGCGCCTTTATCAACATAGACAAACAAGAAAACAGCAAACAGCAAATATAGCACAAAGCAGGCAACAAAAGGAGCAAAAAAACAACGATAAAAAAAAAAAAAAAAATTCCCCTCTACAGTCCAATGCGTTGTTTTGTCTCTTGTGAATCAGTAAAATAACGTTACTTTACACCTGTCCTGTAGTTGTTTGTTGTATGTTCCAGTGACGTTGCAGTCTGCTTCAGTTTTATAGCCATCTATAATTCTGGTATCTTTTGAGAATAGTATTAGTTTTCTTTCTTGCATGCTTTTTATTTTTTATTTAACCCTTTCACCGCCAATGTCGCATTTTTGCACCACAATTACTTAATGCCCATGTCATTAAAATCTCTTGAAATCAGGGTCTGTTATTCAATGACATTGTGTTCCTAAATTTGGGCAGTAAGGATCGACCCTATTCTAAATGTGTCACAGAGAAATCCCACAATATTGCAGTCAAAATCGTTTCTGTAGCCAAGTAGGGGAAGACGGGGTAAAAAGCGCATGGGCGGGTAAGAAGCCCACCCCAATTATCTCATGAAATAAAGAAAATTTCAGTCAAATTTGCCCATGAGACGAATGCTAGACATTAACGCTCGTCTCATGGGCAAAATGAGACTGAAATTTGCCTCATTTCATGAGATAATTGGGGTGGGCTTCTTACCCGCCCATGCGCTTTTTACCCCGTCTTCCCCTAAGTCTAATGGACATTTTTGGCTCAAAGATGGCTGGCGGTGAAAGGGTTAAGTGTGTGAAACGATCTGTGCTACCCCTCCAGTACAACGGCTGTGTCGTTTCACACAGACACGCCTACACTTGCCCAGAGATAATGACATTAGGGGAAGACGGGGTAAAAAGCGCATGGGCGGGTAAGAAGCCCACCCCAATTATCTCATGAAATGAAGCAAATTTCAGTCTCATTTTGCCCATGAGACGAACGTTAATGTTTAGCATTCGTCTCATGGGCAAATTTGACTGAAATTTTCTTTATTTCATGAGATAATTGGGGTGGGCTTCTTACCCGCCCATGCGCTTTTTACCCCGTCTTCCCCTAGTAAGGGGAATTGAAGCAACAACATAAAAGAGACTGAATCCTTTCTTTTTCCTCTCTTCTGCCCCCCCCACCCCTACCACCCTTTGTCTTACATTCCGACCCTTCCTCTCGAATCCACGAGTAAACGTGTTCTTCTTCTCTTCTTCAGCGTTTCCAGGCCATAAAGCCATAATGAGGAGGTACTTACTAACTTGCTTACTTAGTAGTTTATAGTCACAGAGGCGTCTCTGTGAAATTCGGGTTGCTCCCACCTGGAGAGCGCATCGCAGCCAGAGGCGCGCCACCCATTTTTGTTTTGCATGCGATTTTTATGTGACTGATGAGGGAGGAAGGGAGGGGGGTTGGGTTGTTGCTAAATTTTGACCAAATGACAACTTTTTTGTTGCCACTGGGCTTAACGTGTGCTAAGTGCATGGGCACGCGGGACCTCGGTTTATCGTCTCATCCGAAAGACTCCACGTTCAGACCGTAAGGCCTAGTGCAAAGTGAGAGGAAAACTCCCCTGTACCCAGGTTCGAACTCGGGCTTACTTGACACGAGGCGAACGCGCTACCACTGTGCCACTCTACATCCGTGTCCGGTTTTCAGTTTTCACTGGCCTCCCCGCTGCATACATCTGACACATTCAGATTTCGGGGGAGCTCAAAGGAGAAAATGATTTGGTTTTTTTTAAGGGCAGGAGAATGGGCCAGTAAGTCAAAAAGATAGTAGATCAAAAAAGCAAAGGGAAAAGGGCAGAGTCAAAGAGAGTGACAGATTAGAGGATGCTACAGGCACAGAACTTCCAGAAGGTAGGGGAACGGTGCCACGGGGAACTATTTGTGCGGAAGACCCCGAAGTATCCCCACGGAGAGAGACTCGTGGAAGGGGGGGGAGGGGTCGTCCAGCTCCCCGTATGGAGGCACGAGGCATCCACCCACTGTACTGCCCCGATAAGCTTGTTCAATGAATGCTAGTGAAGGCGGCAAAAATGACATCACCGGCCTGAAAATATCCCGGCTTTGATCTCCGCCATAACCCACCCCCCGACCCCCTAACCCCACCCTCTCTCACCGTCTCTCCTGTGCTTCAATCAACAAACCAAAGGACTGTGAACAATCTCTTGTAAGTGAAGATAGTGTTTGTCAGAAACTAACTGCGCCCCTCAATTCTTGCAAACATTTTTGTTTTCTCTCTCTCTCTCTCTCTCTCTCTCTCTCTCTCTCTCTCTCTCTCTCTCTCTCTCTCTCTCTCTCTCTCATTATCTCTCCTCTCTCTCTCTCTCTCTCTCTCTCTCTCTCTCTCATCTCTCTCTCTCTCTCCTCTCTCTCTCTCTCTCTCTCTCTCTCGAGCAACGTGTTCCACTTGCTCTTCATCTCTCCCCCTTACTTCTATCCCCTGTCCCTGTTATCCCTTGTTCTGACTTTCGCTGACCCCTGCCTCTCCCTGCTTATATTTCGTTGAGTCATTCTATTCTAGCCGACTATATTCAGAATGACAAACCATCACATTCCCCGTTAATAGCCCAGAGAGGAAAAAATACCATTAAACTGTATTAACCCCTTGACTGCCAGAGAAAATTAAAGAACAAAATCATTGGGCAAATCATGCCATGAAAATGACAACTGATAGAGCCAATCTGGCAAAATGGTCTGGGGATATTACTCTCTTGACTGTGTTAGAGAAAAGACCAGCATATCAGGGTTATTCTTCTTCATCAGATGACATCATCAGTGATGTCATCAGGTCAGTACGTGATACGTTGGTGGCAGTCAGGGGGTTAATGGGCACAAAAAAAGGAAGGATTCTATATCACCCCCACGCGGCCAATGTCAGCATCGTAAATGTGCTGGTTGTTGAGGTCTAGCAATATGAAATTAAAGTTATTTTTATAATGTAGTCTCGTGCCCCTCCCTACAAATGACTCCTAGTTGATTGTAGCACCCTTTCATTGCTGTCTGTGGGAGGGCAAGTCTCCAGAATGTTGCTTTCTTCTGTCTGGAGAAGTAAAATGTATAACAGACACTTCTTTGATCGCGTCTCCAAAATAGTTATAGAAAGTATTTTTTGGTGACGAAGGTTTGATGTTCATTCTTCTTTAGTTTTAAGCACAACACAGAGAAACGTTGCCTTGTTCTGAATCCAAACCTTTCCACTCTAACCATTATTGGCTCCTAAAGTTAAGTATTAACGTATTTTGCTACAAACATACGTGCCCTTTCCACTCTAACCATAATTTGCTCCTAAAGTTAAGTATTAACGTATTTTGCTTCAAACATACGTGCCCTTTTTACAACGTAGGGGAAGACGGGGTAAAACGCGCATGGGCGGGTAAGAAGCCCACCCCAATTATCTCATGAAATGAAGCAAATTTCAGTCTCATTTTGCCCATGAGACGAGCGTTAACGTCTAGCATTCGTCTCATGGGCAAATTTGACTGAAAGTTTCTTTATTTCATGAGATAATTGGGGTGGGCTTCTTACCCGCCCATGCGCTTTTTACCCCGTCTTCCCCTATGCCTGTTTGTCGTTTCCGACAATGACTACCAGATATCACAAGAGGCGGCTACTGTACCGGCGGACTAGGCTAAAATGTCTTTATTGCGGAGATCCCTTGCCCAAGGTGTATCCCCACTCTCTCGGCCAAAGATATTTGATGCTAGCTAGCGTTGGCGAAGGTTCCCCAAAAGGCCAACCACTTCCTATAGCTGCAGCACTAGAGCCAGTGCAAACCCCCCAACACACACAATCACATAGACATCAAATAGTATGCTTTTGTTGGGAAGAAGAGCACGCCCTAGAAATTGGGTATCAAATTAAAAAAACAACAACAACAATAGCATGAACAGGTATACTTGTCATTATTAGTTCCAGTTTGCTTTAACCCTTTCACCGTCAACGTGGCATTTAGGCACCACAATGGTTTAACACCTACCGGTATGTCTCTAAAAGGGACAAGTGTACAAGATACGACTCAATTCATGGAAAACTAAATACTTGGAAACTAACTGTCTTTGTAGTGATAAATTATCAATTCATCACTTACTATTAGAATGCCCAATATTGCTCTCTAAATATCGAATGATCAATATGGACTTATTTCGTAAGTATGATAATACCAAGGATATTTTAAATGACGCAGAAATTGACATTACTGTAATTGCAAAAGCAATGCTGTCCTCAACTATTGGAAGACTACTGTAGAGGTTTTCTTTACTTTTTTTAATATGTCGTTCTTATGCATGTTATTTTACCTTCTTTTTTCTTTGCATGTTTGCATGCTGTCTAAAATCACGATCTATGTGAAAAGACATTAAATTAAAGATTCATTCATTCTCTAAAAGGGAACAAATCAGGGCTTGTTATCTGAAGACCCCGTTTTCTTGATTGTAGGCATAGGAGGTAAGGATAGGCCTAGTGTTATATATGTCACAGAGGAATTCCCAATATTGCTGATAATTTGTGTTCTCTACCCAGTTAAGTTTAATGGCATTTTTTGGGCTGAAAAATGGCTGGCGGCGAAAGGGTTAAGTCAACTAACGACATTAAAGATCCACCCGATCACGTGTCAAAATCACGGGATTCACGTGTTTTCCCTCTTATAACTGGAAATAAATCTTGTTTTGACCAAGTCTGACTCCCATATAAATTACCCCAAATTGAAAGCGACGCATCAGTTTAAAGAGCAGCCTCAATTTGAATGTGGGGAAATTCGAATGTGGGTCACGGCAACCCAGAAAAAACCAAGGGACGTAACCGTGGCGCGTCACGGGGTCTTTAAGTACAATAATAATGTAACTAAACAACATTTAAACTATTCAAATAATGTTTGAAGGAAAATTCAGATTGATATTATACACTCAATATGTTGTCGAAATAACAGACAGACTAGAATAAACCCAACGGAAAGAACATGACCTATCGTCCACCCCCACAGGGGTCCAAAACAATAAAGAAAACCCACAGACAAAGGAAAGCAACGACAGAGTGCAAATTAAACAAGCGCGAAAATCACTAGGGGAAGACGGGGTAAAAATGAGTCGCATGGGCGGGTAAGAAGCCCACCCCAGAATTATCTCATGAAATTAAGCTCTTTGGAAATTTCAGTCTCATACTTATGCTCATGAAAGACGAGCATACGTTAATGTTGTAGCATTCGTCTCATGGGCAAATTTTTGCGGCTGAAATAATTTTGAAGTTCTTTATTTCAAGAGATACAATTGGGGTGTGGCTTCTTACCCGACAGGACATGACGCAAAGTGAGTTATACCCCGTCTTCCCCTAATAATGAGCAAACTGTTTTCAATGATCAATGCAAGAATGAGATCCCGCAGTACAACTATGAAACTAAGATAAAATATTAGAGCAAGCACGCCGTTATAATATACGAATATGATTAGAGCCAAAGAATAGTTGGGATGTATGTATATAAAATAATAGGCATGTCTTGATTTTGTTTTAAAGTTAAAAAAATCAGTGAAATCCGTGAGTATTGTTTTGAGTTGTACTTTTAGAGTGTGAAACATAGGGTTAGGGTTAAAAGACAGTGCCATTTACTTATAAACGTAACAAAAAAACCTTTCAAAGGGGGTTCGTGTTTCTTAACAAAAATGATCGAACCCCCTTCAAGATACACAGACGCGCCACGATTAAGTCCCTTGTTTTTATTCTGGGTAGCTGTGACCCAATATATCAATGTCCCAATGTTCAAATTGAGGCTACTCTTTTAAATGATGTATCGCTTTGAATTTGGGGGGGATTTGCATGGTAGTGAGACCTGGTCAAAACAAGATTTATTTCCAGCTATAAGAGGGAAAACACGTGAAACCCGTGATTTTGACACGTGATCTGGTGGGTCTTTAACGTTTGCTTTTTGTTTGTTTTGCTTGCTTGTTGTTTGTTTTAGCCATGCGATGGACACTGGCAAAGTGACAGAACATAGATAAGACAGACAGCCAGTTTGATAGAATACAGATAAGACAGAGAGACAGACAGACAATTGTGATACAATTCAGATAAGACGGACAGGCAAAACACGCAGAAACATAACCTCCTCGGCGGACGTCTAAAACGCACTTGCTGAACCCCAAATACATCGGAATCTGGTCAATTAATTGTTTTCATGTAGGCCTACGAGCCATCCATTCGCCTGACTATAAAGTAATTCCCTCCCACTCTGAGAAAGGTAAACACATCTCCCGCACTTCACACAGGTTGCTGACATGCTGATTACAGGAGTAGGTAAATATTTGCTGTTGCTTCTTCTTCTTCTTCTTCTTCTTCTTCTTCTTCTTCTTCTTCTTTCTTCTTCTTTCTTTTTCTTCTTCTTCTTCTTCTTCTTCTTCTTCTTCTTCTTCTTCTTCTTCTTCTTCTTCTTCTTCTTCTTCTTCTTCTTCTTCTTCTTCTTCTTCTTCTTCTTTCTTCTTCTTCTTCTCTTCTTCTTCTTCTTCTTCTTCTGTGGTGATTTTTGTCGGCATGGTGATTTTGTCCAGGTGAGATTGAGGGCCCTGTTTACCTGCATTCCACCATAGAGGGCAGTGTGTAGCGAGTGGTTCCAATCCTTCCACCTGGTGTATTCCTTTCTCTTTATACAACACCTACAAACAGAACACACCCGTTACTTTCTGACTACTGCTTGAACACTGACGCTCTGTCACCAAGGGTATGCATGCACTGATGCCAGTCAGTCGTTTCCGACCATGACTGCCATACAGCAGAGGGGGGACAGCTGATATTCCGGCGGGATGGACCACCAAAATGTGTTGACAGTGGATATGCCTTGCCCATAGTACATCCCCACTCTCTCGTCCAAAGGGATTTGAGGACAGCTGTGGTTGGGGAAGGTCCCTAAAGGCCAAACCACCACCCCTTTGGCTGCAGCGCCAGAGCCAGCGCAACTGTTCGAACGTAATAGTCTTCCTCGAAAGAATAAGCTGTACCATGATTTTCTAAAACTGAAGAAAATCATTTTATTGTACAGCTCTCGTGTTACTGTTGGTCCCTACTTTAGGCTAATGTCAACCAATGATAAAAGCCAATTTGAGCCAATGATATATACCTGTAAATGTATAGCAGTGGTGCTAGCTTTATTGTGATAATAAGTCCTGGAGCTGCTTCCCCCCCCCCCCCCCCACTCCCCCCCCCCCCCCCTCATGTCTGAACTGTTACAAGAAGACGTTCGTATTCAAACAATATTAGATCTCAGTTACTACGCAGTATGTGTCAGTGAACTTTGCGAGGGGAATTCTCTGCCATCCCCCTTCTCTGTTTAATATTTTTAAAAGTATCTCCCTGTCTCTGTTTCAGTTTCTGTTTCTCATTGTGTCCCTTTATCTCTGTCTCTGCCTCTGTCTCTGTCTTTCCTTGTCTCTGTCTGTCAAATTATTTAAGTGTATGCGACTTCTCTCTCTCTCTCTTCTGTCTCTGTTTCTCTGTCTCTCTCTTCTCTGTCTCTCTCTCTCTCTCTCTCTCTCTCTCTCTCTCTCTCTCTCTCTCTCTCTCTCTCTCTCTCTCTCTCTCTCTCTCTCTCTCTCTCTCTCTCATATCTTTATCCATGAAAAATAATTTGTTCGGAGTTCAGTGCTCTCTCTCTCTCTCTCTCTCTCTCTCTCTCTCTCTCTCTCTCTCTCTCTCTCTCTCTCTCTCTCTCTCTCTCTCTCTCTCTCTCTCTCTCTCTCTCTCTCTCTCTTACTGAAAGAGCGTGCGCATATGCATGTACATATGCACGCATATTTTTTAATACCCCTTGTATTGTGATGGCTCACCGGGAGGCAAAACATACGGACAATACCCGTGACATAATCCCAGGCTCACAAACATCCTCCAGAGAACAACATCCGTCACAGAGAGAACAAGGGCGTCGCCGAGCGGCAGACATGTCCGTCACCAGCAATGCCACGCACTTGGACACCCCCGTAGAGTGTCACATCCTGACACAAAATTGGAAGGGATTCTGTCTTCTAGTTCACGAGATACAGCTTGAAGAAGAAACACGCAAAGAAGGAAAAGGGGGTTTCGGTTTTCAAGGTCACACTTCAAGGTCAAGGTCAGCATGGTGATAATTTATGCTCGGATGTTTTCTTCTCTAGGGTATACAGTACCACACACAATCTGAAGCGCTTCTGTCAAGTACAAATGTGGAAAATATGGCTTAAAACCCAATGTTTTAGACCCTACCACATTCAAGGCCTACAGATCGCCCGGACCGTGAACTTGACCTTGATCGGTATGCCACCATCAGAACGGGCATAAGCCAAAGTACCTTCATGCCAAATTTGAAAGACTCTAACACTAACGGTGTGGGAGTTATGGCCCCTTGAAAGATTTTCGGTTTTCAAGGTCGTACGCCAAGGTCAAGGTCACGACGGCAAAATGGTTTGCGCGGATGCCTTCCTCTCATGGTGACACACCAGCACACAAAATTTTGACGTGATTCTGTCAACCCGTTCGAAAGATATCCTTGGGACAGACAGAAGGAGAAAAAAATGACCCTCCGATTTTCAGGCTCCAGCGATCTTTTTGACCTTGACCTTGACCTTGATCGGTATGCCATCATCAGAACGGGCATAAGCCAAACCACCTTCATATCAAGTTTCAACATCATATGTTGATCGGTGCCCTGAGATATGGCTAAAAATAGATTTTCAGTTTTCAAGGTCGTACGTCAAGTTCAAGGTCAAGACGGCAAAATGGTTTGCACCGATCTCTTCCTATTAAGGAGGCACACCTTCACACAAAATTTGACGCGATTCGGTCAAGCGGTTCAGGAGATATCCTTGGGACAGACAGACCCCCCCCCAAAAAAAAACACCCCAAACAAACAAACAAAAATACAAACCAGCCCATCGCAATAGTCCGTCTTGGTGACGGACTAATAAACACTCCGCTCTACACTTCATCTACATTTCCTGTTAGTGGAAGAAACGAAGAAAACAGCCCCACACAGTAGTTTGCTCACACGGCGATTACAGCACGCAACCACAGACAAAACTTCTTTTTTTAACCCTTTCACCGCCAAAGTCGCATTTTAGCACCACAATGATTTACACCCATGTCATTAAAAGGCATCAAATTAGGGTCTATTATCCAAAGACCCTGTTGTCTTAGTTTGGGGAAGTAAGGATAGACCTTATTTTATATAAAAGTCACAGAAGAATCCCCAATACTGCATATGGATTTTGTTCTCTACCCAGGTACATTTAATGGACATTTTTGGCTGAAATATGGTTGGCGGCGAAAGGGTTAAAAAAGCATCTCTGTCCCTGCTAGTGCTACCACAGACCTTATGGTTACACGGGTGTAACTATAAGGTCTGTGGTGCTACTACATCAGCTGGTGGTCTTTCAACACGGTGATTTTGCCCACGTGATATCTGTCAATGAAGTGGTTAATTGTTTACTTCCCATCACTCCAAGATGGTAATTCTGAAGGCCTCCTAAAATGGGTTGTTTAGGTGGAGTTAAAAACCGTTTCGTACCAAAACTCTCTCTCTCTCTCTCTCTCTCTCTCTCTCTCTCTCTCTCTCTCTCTCTCTCTCTCTCTCTCTCTCTCTCTCTCTCTCTCTCTCTCTCATTTTATTAGTTTTAATTCGCTTTAATTTTGTATGGTCTATTTGTTTTGTTTGTGCTAACGTCAAGTATGAAAACTGCCTACTCTATGTCAATACTTTTACCGTTGTAAAATACAGGTTCATCATTATGAAATAAGTCTCTCTCTCTCTCTCTCTCTCTCTCTCTCCTCTCTCTCTCTCTCTCTCTCTCTCCTCTCTCTCTCTCTCTCTCTCTCTCTCTCTCTCTCTCTCTCTCTCTCTCTCTCTCTCTCTCTCTCTCTCTCATTTATTAGTTTTAATTCGCTTTAATTTTGTATGGTCTATTTGTTTGTTTGTGCTAACGTCAAGTATGAAAACTGCCTACTCTATGTCAATACTTTTACCGTTGTAAAATACAGGTTCATTATGAAATAAGTCTCTCTCTCTCTCTCTCTCTCTCTCTCTCTCTCTCTCTCTCTCTCTCTCTCTCTCTCTCTCTCTCTCTCTCTCCCGCTCTCTCTCTCTCTCTCTCTCTCTCTCTCTCTCTCTCTCTCTCTCTCTCATTTTTATTAGTTTTAATTCGCTTTAATTTTGTATGGTCTATTTGTTTTGTTTGTGCTAACGGCAAGTATGAAAAATGGCTACTCTATGTCAATACTTTTACCGTTGTAAAATACAGGTTCATTATGAAATAAGTCTCTCTCTCTCTCTCTCTCTCTCTCTCTCTCTCTCTCTCTCTCTCTCTCTCTCTCTCTCTCTCTCTCTCTCTCTCTCTCTCATTGACATGATGTTAATATCATTCCGTGATACGGACTACCGATCGCGATGACTATTATTGATGGATTTCATGTTTCTTTTTATGTGTGCCTGAAACATTAATTGTGTTCAATTGTGTTCTCTCTCTCTCTCTCTCTCTCTCTCTCTCTCTCTCTCTCTCTCTCTCTCTCTCTCTCTCTCTCCCCCCCCCCCTCCCCCCTGTCTCGCTCTCTCTCGACAGCGTGCGGCAAACATAGTTTTTACCTTCTATTTGTGCAAGGGAAGTGTAAACTAAGCCACTAAAGTTACCTCCCGTGAGCCCACGAGAAGCGCTCATTTATGCAGTGCATAGGCTTGTTTCTCCTTTATGCCTCCGTCCGCCGGAATTCGCTTGGACAGACTGACGATATTTGCTCGAGTGCATGATCCTGTATTCTGTTTTTTCTGGTAATGTGTAGGGGATCATTTTCCTGATTTCCATCTGCCCATTTCCCGATTCTGCAATGCGATTCTGCAGCTGTAACACCACAATTGCAACATTTTCTCTTTCAACGCCAGACATTTTTTTCCCCAGCCAAAACATTAAACTTACCTGGGTAGAGAATATATTTCATCTGCAATATTTGGGATTCCTTTTGTGACATCCATAAAATAGGGCCTATTCTTACCTCCCAAAATGAAGAACATATTAAAGGTCACTGGATACCAGACCCTCATTTGATGCCTTTCAGTGACATGGGTGTCAAATCATTGTGGTGCCAAGAGGCGACAGTGGCGATGGAAGGGTCAAATATAGGGGGCCATGATTTTGTCATCTGCTGCAAAACCCAACTCTGCAATGCGATATCGGCAATAATGTTAATAAGCTTAAGGTCAATGTACACGTTAACACTATTCACAAGATATTTCTATTTTCCCATGGCAACACAGTGAGCTGTAAGTCGTATTAAGTCTGGGATATCGCTGTGTTGCCATGGGGAAATAGGTAGGTAGGTAGATATATTTATAGACCTCGCGGCCCTGAGTGAATTTGACTTCTTTTTTTATTATTAAAATGGTTTGCGTCTCCTTACACTAAACTAATCAAACAATTTTGTTTAGGAATGCCTTTGTTTATTCATCATAACTTTTAAAGTTTGTTTTCAAATTTGGGTTTTCGTCCAAAGGATTTTTGAGTTCATTAATGTTAGGTGCATTCTTTATGTTAGTTGGTAGATCAAGTTATTCCACATCTGAACAACACGGTTAGTTAAAACAACCCACCCAGTTTGCGGGTGTTAGTATTGGATCTGGTAAGAAACAACTTACCATCACTATTTCTTGTTTTATCTATTGTACTTTTCATGAAAAAGTCATTAAAAATAGAAATATCCCGTGAATATTAAATGTTAACGCGCAATGAGACCTTTACTGCATTTTTGCTTATTTTCTTTTCGGGAGCAATGAAACTTTCCCCAAAAAATGTTTTAGGTGGAGTGAAAATTCAAGCAATTGAAACAGTTGATACAGTAGCACTAGCAGGGACAGCAGAGATGCCTAATAAACACGAATGAAACAGAGAGAGGCAATTCAAGCCTTTCCTCGCTCTTCTCTCGAATGCGTTGAGTCTGGTTTTCCTTTCCTCAGTATCAACGTGACACCGACTATCTTATCATTAGCACTCTATGTCTGAATCAATCTGGGTTGCCGCAGTTAATAAGGGGCTGAGAGTAGGGGATGGTGATTGGTGATGGTGGTGGGGGGAGGGAGGAGAGTTGGGAGGATGATTATATAGAAAATCTGTTGGGATTGCAGGAGTTTGCAGTAAATTCTGGTGAAGTGCGTGACACGGGTGTATTAAGTGTGTGTGTGTGCGCGCGCGCGCGCGCGCGTGTGTGTGTGTTTGTGGAGAGAGAGAGAGAGAGAGAGAGAGAGAGAGAGAGAGAGAGAGAGAGAGAGAGAGAGAGAGAGAGAGAGAGAGAGAGAGAGAGAGAGAGAGAGAGAGAGAGTTATTCACTATTTTTTTTCCTATCGTCTGAGTCCCTCCCTCACTTTACCCTTAACTCTCTCTCTCTCTCTCTCTCTCTCTCTCTCTCTCTCTCTCTCTCTCTCTCTCTCTCTCTCTCTCTCTCTCTCTCTCTCACCTTCTTCTTCTTCATATCTATATCTACTAAAACATTCGGGACTTTTCTGGTATTGCAGTACCCCCAGGATCATACCATTATCTTTACATTTATTAATGTCCCACCTACCTGTTCCGGGTCAGAGGACGTTAAACGGATGATCTCTCTCTCTCTCTCTCTCTCTCTCTCTCTCTCTCTCTCTCTCTCTCTCTCTCTCTCTCTCTCTCTCTCTCTCTCTCTCTCTCTCTCTCTCTCTCTCTCTCTCTGTATGTATGTACTGGTGCATATTCTCATGTATGTCTATATTATTTGGATTAGTGTATACATGCATGTATGTATGTATGTATGTATGTATGTATGTATGTATGTATGTATGTATGTATGTATGTATGTATGTATGTATGTATGTATGTATGTATGTATGCATGAATTGATGTATGTGTGTATGTATTATGCGGGCGTTCGTGCACATGTGCGTACATGTGTGTGTGTGTGTGTGTACATGTATGTATGTATTAATTTACTTATTTGATAATTGATGCTGTGTGCTTTTCGATTTTTGCTTTTGTTGCTATGACATTGTAACGGGTCACAGGCCTATATACAATTAAACCATTGTCAATTGTCAATTCTCCCCCCCCCCCTCTCTCTCTCTCTCTCTCTCTCTCTCTCTCTCTCTCTCTCTCTCTCTCTCTCTCTCTCTCTCTCTCTCTCTCTCTCTCTCTTAGACATGAACTTTTAAACGATGATTAAATGTGTATTTTTTGTTCCATTGATTTCAGCAACTTACGAAATTAGTCAGTTTTAAAGCGTGTTGCTGTCTTTTCGGAAGTTATTTGTTCCTGAATTCAAATGATCTCCTTTGCACGTGGTAGCTTTGTATCTTTAGAAGCAAATTACTTCCCTTTTCGTTGTTGGCATCTTTATTTTAGTTCAAGAACGTGTAGCCATGGCATACAGGCCGCGCCGGTGGCCTTGCAATATTAAAATGTTCAGAGTTTCAGTTTCAGAGTCTCTCTCTCTCTCTCCCTCTCCCTCTCCCTCTCTCTCTCTCTCTCTCTCTCTCTCTCTCTCTCTCGCTCTCTCGACCCCCTCTCTTATCTCCCCTCTCCTCCTTTTCCTCAGAGAGGACAGGAGTGTTTATTAAAACCCTGAGAGGCATAGATGACCAGCAAGTGGGATCCATTTAATAGCCTTCAGAGCTTTTCCTTTTTGTGTGCATTGCTTTTTAGTCCCCGAGCCGAAGGTTCGGGGAACTATTGTTATTTTTGTCTGATCCGTCCGTCCGGTGTCCGTCCGGTGTCCGTCCGGTGTCCGTCCGGTGTCCGTCCGTCCGTCCGGCTATTCGTCCGTTTTTCTCAAAAACTATTCAGTCTATCATCATCAAATTTGGTATACTAGTTCGCCAAGATGCAAGCTATCCACTGATGTATTTAGTTTTACATTAAGGTCAAGGTCGCGCCAGTTACGGGGTTCAAACCCCGAAGCACATAATCGCTAATATCTCGCGAAGTTTTGCATGTATTTGAATGCAGGGTTTTTTCACAACATTTCTTGATGAATGGTCTATAACACAGGTGTCATGAATTTTTCTGTGCGCGTGTGTGCGCATGATCGCGCGCGCTCAAATCACGGGTCCGAACACCAAGGCTATATATAAAAAAAACTATTCAGTTACGTGCTGTTTTCATGCGTTTGTATGTAGCTACGTGCTGTTTTTATGCGTTTTTATGTATGTGCACAGCCGACACATTCCGATTTCCGAGTAGCTCGGCGATGCTGCGAGGGGACTTTGCTACCGCTCGGCGTTGCACTTGTTCTTGTTCTTGTTCTTGTTCTTCTTCTTGTTCTTGTTCTTGTTCTTCTTGTTCTTGTTCTTGTTCTTCTTCTTCTTCTTCTTTCTTCTTCTTCTTTCTTTTTTATTCATACTCGTTTCCCTCCTCCTCCCCCTTCTTGTTTTTCTTCTTTGTCTCTTCTTCTTGTTATTCTTGTTCTTCTTGTTCTTCTTCTTCTTTATCTCCTATTCATACTCGTTTTCCTCATCCTCCCACTTCTTGTTCTTCTTCTTTGTCTCTTCTTCTTGTTATTCTGGTTGTTGTTGTTGCCATTGTTGTTGCTGTTATTGTTGTTGCTGTTGTTGTTGTTGTTCTTCTTCTTCTTCTTCTTCTTCTTCTTCTTCTTCTTCTTCGTTCTCTCCTATTCATACTCGTCTTCCTCCCCCTCCTCCCCCTTCTTGTTCTTCTTCTTCTTGTTCTTCTTTTTTGTTGTTGTTGTTGTTGCTGTTGTTGTTGTTGTTGTTGTTGTTGTTGTTCTTCTTCTTCTTCTTCTTCTTCTTCTTCTTCTTCTTCTTCTTCTTCTTTCTCTCCTATTCATACTCGATTTCCTCCTCCTCCTCCCCCTCCTTCTTGTTCTTCTTCTTTGTTTCTCTTGTTCGTCTTGTTCTTGTTCTTCTCCTCCTCCTCGTCCTTCTCCTCCTCCTCCTCCTCTTCCTCCTTCTTTACTTCTGCATTGCATCTACGTATGCTTACCCCAGCCTCTTACCCCCCCCCCCCCCACCTCTCCACCTTCTGACTCACGCATTTACATCTCTTATTTCTGCGCCGTCACTGGGATCATATTGATCTGACCCCGTATCTATGTGCCTCAGACTCCATTGTGCTCCCGTCTTATTTGTGCCCCCCCCCCTCCTTAAGGTTATAATAGACGATTTTGGAGACAAAAACTAGGGGAGAGCACCTCGTGAAAATTAGAGTTGTTTACCTCCATTACTTGGTCAAATACCATAGCAACAATGCAACAATGGCGTCGAAGCTTGAAGCCGCAGGATGCCAGTCAGCGACTTGCAAACATTTTTTTTAGAGAAAAATAGGGGGTGGCCATTGGCCACAAACTAATAAAACTTGCAAATTGTGACGTAAAAATAGAAATGAAATTTTTTTTCTTTCAGAATGACGCACGGTGTTCTAAGTGCTGTTTGTCTGCTCAAACACGCGAGTCGATAGGCTACGAGAGCTGATGGTAGAGTGACTTCCCCTGTTTGACCGATTGAATTAGGCAAGATCACTCCCACCCACCATGAAATTACTCCCCTTAATTTTTTTCCGAACAATTCCTATTAGGGGTATGGTAATATTAGAGGTTACGGGTCAGCCACATTGCATAGGATTTGATTCCGATACGATGCGTTTGTGGTGATGTATGTGAGTCATGATTCACGTGAAATGTTTCCGTCAAAAACGAATATCTCTATTTTTGTTTTCGTTCACTATACTCATGTAGACTCCAATTAAATACGTACACGAATCAAATAAATTGTCCGATACAAAGATAAGATAATATTATATCAGATTCGTGTACGGAGAAACTACAAATAAAGCGAACATAATTAGCAGGATAATTTGCTTTGATAAAACTTTTCTGTGTCCAGTGTCTGTATTTGTGAACCTCAGAAACAAAACCAGTTAACGTTAAGGATGAGCTGGTATTGTTTTCACTTGGTCCGTCCGTCCGTCCGTGTTCAAATTTGCTCAAAATGCATATTTCGGTGTAAATGCAACAAGAATAAATGATTTATTATACGCTTGTAAAACTGTTGCCATGAAGCTGGGTTTGTTGGAGAAAAAAAGTGTTTTTCCACTTTGGGTCGTCAGCCATGTTAACTTCATGTGCGTGTGTGAGTGTAGCGTTTTGATGTTTTTTAGTTCAATTATTAACGTTAACTTTATGAAATGTTCCGTGTTCTGAATTTTTTTTTTTTTAATTAATAAAATGTGCTGATTTACCTTTTCTCCCAAAGGGGGAGGGACAGTGCCTTATGCAAAGACAGCTGTTTCGATCTGTGAAGATCTCATCAGTTTGCATGATTGGCCTGTAATTTGACTGTCCAGTGGATGTCAACTTGAGCAAGAAGACATTCTACAAGAGAGTGCATGGTGTCTTCTTTGCACCAAATCGAAAATCCACAATAAAAGCAAACCAGCACAAAGTTAAACCAGAAATAGTAAAAACCTTATGAAAAATGAAGAAAATTATAATGTTCTTAAATTGTATTTGACATATCCAGCAGGATTTCATCATGTTCTTTCAGACAGTAGAATGTACGTCAATCATGCTTCACAAAATGTCAAAGTCGGATCGTACTGAATCGAATCGTATGCTGCGTGGCTGGTCCGTTACGGTTAATGTTTGTGCTTTAGGATTAGGGTAAGGGATAGGGCAAGGGTTAAGAAAAAACAACAAATAAATTGAGAGATATTACCGGGACATATAAAGATGGGGATATATAGAGGGGGATATATAGATATGGGGACATTATCAGTTATTAGGACTTTGGGATGGGATATTGCTTTTATCCTATCTCAAGAGCCTTGCTGTTTCTTACACGAGGTCGGAGACCGAGAGTAATAGATCTGTGACAGCTGTCACTGTTGATTCGATATATATTCAGTCGAGCCATGAATCTTCTTGAGAGTGGCTTCATTGAGTACCAGCATTACATTTTGTCGTCAGCGCTGAATGAATCCTTGGGATAGCACTGCACAGCTTGTCAAATTCTGAGTCCAGCTTTGGTAGGTACAGCTCGCGTTGACAAGACGGTAATGATAATACTGATATGTGAAGATAAATAGCTGTGACGTCAAGTTCCTAATAGCAACGGTATATTCTTACACCTTTTTCGCACGTGCGTTTACACTAAGCCTATAGGTTAATATACGCAAATTATATGTCAAGTTGTGATTTTATATCCCACGCTTGGCAGCCTTCTCTGGCTCTCTTGGAGATCAGTATATAATAATATATAGGGACGGGTACACATAGAGACGAAATTGGTAACACATAAGGGCCTGCCACACGTCCACTAAAATCGCACGACTGTACGATACGATTCGATCTCGTGATCTCGATGCGCCAACCACATTTTGTTCTTGGAGACCACTTGATGGAATCGTATCGTACAGTCGGGCGAATTTAGTGGACGTGTGGCTGACCCTTTAGAAACGGGCGCAAATAGAGACGGATACACATACAGACGAAATTGGTGACATTAAGAAACACAGGCCCCCCTGTGGGAATACCGGGGGGTCTTTTGTATAATTAGTTCCCCCACCTTCTGGATGTTCTGTGCTTGTAACTTCCTCTAATCTGTCACTCTCTTTGACTCTGCGTTTTCCCTTTGCTTACTGTCATCTGCTATCTTTCTTTCTGCCTTACCGGTCCATTCTCCTGCCTTTTTTTTCACGAAACACCCACTTTCAAAAACATTTCCTCCAGCCGAAGTCGCACTTGCTGGGCCTAACTATTTCTTAGTTAGGCGCATAACGGCAGCATGACGCATCTGCGCTCAAAACTGACAGGAAACTTTCTGAGCGATCGAAGAAGAAGAAGAAGAAGAAGAAGAAGAAGAAGAAGAAGAAGAAGAAACACAAGCACAAACAGAGACGGGGGCTCGACGTTAAGTAACTTATCTCCGTCATCCATTCTCCGGCCACTGCATTAAGTCTGCATGTTGGTGTGACACGAGCATGCTATGATTAGGAACTGCCGTATAATTGGAATAAATCTGCTTGCTGCCAGAGGTTGACAGGATGTGTGTGCGTTGCGTGTGTGTGTGTGTGTGTGTGCATGTGTGTGTGTGTAGGTGTGTGTGAGTGTGTGTGATGTGTGTGTGTCTGTATGCACATCAAAGTGAGTGCGCATATGCGCGTGTAGCCTACATGCGAGACTGCGGGCATGAGTGTACGTGTGTAAGTATGTGTGTGCGCGCGTGTGTGTGTGTGTGTGTGTGTGTGTGTGTGTGTGTTTGTGTGTGTGTGTGTGTGTGTGTGTGTGTGTGTGTGTGTGGATGCGTGTGTGCGTGTGTGTGTGTGTGTGCCACGTCAAGTCATGTCACAATGATCTTTATTGACGATAAAGGAATAAGCTAACAAAGCTTTTTTCATCCTGTCGCATGTGTGTGCGTGCGTGCGTGTGTCTGTATTTGTGCATTTGCGTGTGTCATGTATATAATATAATTGCCTCTTGTGTTCGTGTGACAGGAACATGCTGCGATTAGAACCCAGCGTCTGAACCAATCTGACCAGTGCTAGAGGTTTGCAATGCAGGTTGGCTCAGTGCTTGGAAAAAGAAAGTGGTTTGTTTTTAGAGTTGTCAATCTGCAGTGCTATGCGATGACTGGATGTACGTATATTGTTTAAATGTAGTTTGCTTTGATAAAACTCCAATGTCCGTATTTGTGAACCTCAGTTTACTTCAACTTTACGATTTGTTCTGTGTTCTGAAGAAGAAAATAAGAATGCTGATCTACCTTTTCTCCCAATGAGTGTGTGTGTGTGTGTGTGTGTGTGTGTGGGGGGGGGGGGGGGGATGGAGATGGACAATGCAGACAGCTGTTTTGTCTTGTGAAAGACTTTTCGGTTTGCATGTCGGCCTGCAAAGAATGAATGAAAATTCATTTAACGTCATCCGGTCTGGAACAGACACATATGGGACATTCATAGAGATAAAGATGGTGGGAACGATCCTGGAGGCAATGCCCGAAGGCAGTGCAACACCAGGAAAGTCCTAATTTTTGTTTTAACAATACAGATGATTAGTTGTTGTTTAAAAGTAAACAACTAAAGAATGTAATGTAAAAATGGTGTTTTACGTCCTCTCGGTCATAGACACATATGGGACATTTGTAAACACAAAGATGGTGGGAACAATACTGGAGGCAATGCCCGAAGGCAGTGCAACACCAGTAAAGTCCCGATTTTTTTTAACAATACAGATATGTAAGTAACAACTAAAGAATGACGAAAATGGTATTTTACGTCCTCTTGGTCTGAATCAGACACATATGGGACATTTGTAAATACAAATATGGTGGGAACAATACTGGAGGCAATGCCCGGAGGCAGTACGAAACCAGTAAAGTCCCGATTTTGTATTAATACAGATAGCTGTAGCGGTGACCACGCCTCGGTTAAACCTCATCGGCTATGGCACCGCTACAAGTGATAAGATCACAACTAAAGAATGTCCAGTGAACGTTCAAGTTGAACTAGAAGACTGTCTACAAGAGAATGGTTGTCTTCTTTGCACCAGATTGAAAGTCCACAATAAAAGCAAACCATAACTAAGTTAAAAAGAAGTGGTAAAAGTCTGATGTAAAATGACAAAAATAATAATAATTATTCTAAAATTATAATTTCGAACAATAATAGACATGACTAGGGAGGGCCAACTACTAAGATGATATCCCAAATTAGGATAAAAATAGAATGAGTATAAATCTCAGTTATTAGCTGAGCGCCGTTCCCCTAATCAGGCCTGTATTCACATTGAGATAGCATGAGACTTAGCATGATGCTAACTTAGAAGCTCTTCCAATGTCCTATAGGATTTGATAAGACTTTTGGAAGAGCTTCTAAGTTAGCATCATGCTAAGTCTCATGCTATCTCAATGTGAATACAGGCCCAGGAATAAAAAGTTGGTGCATTTGGAATAGTGGAATTGGCTTTAACGTGCGCGCAAGATGTGCGTGCTTTCGCACACGGGACCTCGGTTTTAGTTATAATCCGAATGACCAGGAACTAGGAGTAAAGTATCTTTCCCAAGGATGCATCACCGTGACCAGCTGGGTTCGAACCAGCGCACTCGCAATTCGCAAACCCGTTGGATTACAAGCGGCGACTCTAACCAACCGGCCACGGCGCCTCTCTCTCTCTCTCTCTCTCTCTCTCTCTCTCTCTCTCTCTCTCTCTCTCTCTCTCTCTCTCTCTCTCTCTCTCTCTCTCTCTCTCTCTCTCTCTCTCTCTCTCTCTCTCTCTCTCTCTCACACTCTCGTGTGTGTGTGTGTGTGTGTGTGTGTGTGTGTGTGTGTGTGTGTGTGTGTGTGTGTGTGTGTGTGTGTGTGTGTGTGAAAGATAAAGGAAAAAAAGACAGAGAGAGAACGAGAGACAGACAGACAGACAGACAGACAGAGAGACATAGACTTAGAGATAGTACAGACTCATACACGGAGAGACAGAAAACCACGGACCGTACGTTAGATCGAGACAAACAGAAAGTCAGACAGACTGGAGTAGACAGACAGACAGACAGACAATGAGATACAGAGACAGATATTTAGACAGAGCAGCGAGAAGACAAATCACATGCTACACAAAAGTCAAAACTTCCAAGAGACACTGATTCGATCGCTTCATCGCACAGGTAATGACGTGTAAGTCGTGTTACACATCATTACGTCATAACGCTTGGCCGCACATGACAGCCAAATAAGGTTGTTTGTTGTTTTTACCTTTGCCCTCTGTCTGTCTGTCTGTCTGTCTGTTCTTCTATGCCCCCCCCCCCCCCCCCCCCCCCACCCCCCCCCCCCCCCCCCCCCCCCCCATACACACCTCCCCTCTTCCTACCGTCTTTACACGTATTCAGCCGATAAATGTCTTCTACTACTTTCTTTCCTTTTTGACCAGCGAAGTCTAGTCTATGTACAGAACATTTGGTGTGCGTGCGTGCGTGCGTGTGTGCATGCATGCGTGGGTGAGTGAGTGCATGAGTTTGTGACTGTGTGTGTGTGTGGGGGTCACCGTCTTTGAAAAAAAGTAACATAGTAATTTTCTCAGAAACTACAAATAATAAATAGCACAACCAATGTTTTTTGGAAGATGACGACAATCGCATTATGTCTGCAGCAACTGCTTTTCTTTAGCCCTTTCGCCGCCAAGCATTTTCAGCCAAAGAAGTACCATTACACTTAATTGGGCATAGAAAAAAAATATGTCTGCAATATTGGGAATAATATTCATCTGTGACATGCACAACGTACATTAGGCCTATCCTTACCTCCCAAAATTAAGACAAGGGCGTCGCCGAGCGGCAGAAATGTCCGTCACCAGCAATGCCACGCACTTGCGACACCCCGTCGAGTGTCACATCCTGACACAAAATTGCAAGGGATTCTGTCTTCTAGTTCACGAGATACAGCTTGAAGAAGAAATACATAGCGCAAAGAAGGAAATTTCGGTTTTTAAGGTCAAACTTCAAGGCCAAGGTCAGCATGGCGATAATTTATTATGGGATGTTTTCTACTCTAGGGTATACAGAATACAATCTGAAGCGCTTCTGTCAAGCACAAATGTGGAAAATAAAGCTTAAAACCCAGTTTGTAGACCCCTACCACATTCAAGGCCTACCGATCTCCCGGACCGTGACGTTGACCTTGATCGGTATGCCACCATCAGAACGGGCATAAGCCAAAGTACGTACATGCCAAATTTGAAGACTCTAACACCAACGGTGTGGGAGTTATGGCCCCTTAACGATTTTCGGTTTTCAAGGTCGTAAGCCAAGGTCAAGGTCACGACGGCGAAACATTTTTTTCGGATGCCTTCCTCTCATGGTGACACACCAGCAGACAAAATTTGACGCGATTCGGTCAAGCGGTTCGGGAGATATCCTTGGGACAGACAGAAAAAAAAACAAAAAAAAAAAACAAACAAAAAACAAAAAAAAACAAGGGGTTCGGGAGGTATCCTTGGGACAGACAGAAAAACAAACAAACAAAAATACAAACCAGACCACGGCAAAGTCCGATCACCTACGGTGACGGACAATTATGCTACGGGGTGTTGCAAGTGCGTGGCATTGCTGGTGACGGACATGCCTGCCCCTCTGCGAAAAAACCCGGCAAGGTTCCCGTTCGGCGTGCCGTAGGGGAAGACGGG
>CM065681.1:32744638-32749638 GCA_017654935.2 Phymorhynchus buccinoides | reverse complement strand
GCTAAAAATAGATTTTCGGTTTTCAAGGTCGTCAAGGTCAAGGTCACGACGGCAAAATGGTTTGCGCGGATCTCTTCCTATTAAGGTGGCACACCTCCACAGAAAATTTGACGTGATTCGATCAAGCGGTTCGGGAGATATCCTTGGGACAGACAGACAAAAAAAAAAAAAAAAACAAGGCTTACCTATCTCCCGGACCGTGACCTTGACCTTGATCGGTATGCCACTATCAGAACGGGCATAAGCCAAAGTACCTACATGCCAAATTTGAAGACTCTAACACTAACGGTGTGGGAGTTATGGCCCCTGAAAGATTTTCGGTTTTCAAGGTCGTACGTCAAGGTCAAGGTCACGACGGCAAAATGGTTTGTGCGGATGCCTTCCTTTCATAGTGACACACCAGCACACAAAAATTGACGTGATTCGGTCAACCCGTTCGAAAGATATCCTTGGGACAGACAGAAGGAGAAAAAAATGACCCTCCGATTTTCAGGCTCCAGCGATCTTTTTGACCTTGACCTTGACCTTGATCGATATGCCATCATCAGAACGGGCATAAGCCAAACCACCTTCATACCAAGTTTCAACATCCTATGTCGATCGGTGCCCGAGATATGGCTAAAAATAGATTTTCGGTTTTCAAGGTCGTACGTCAAGGTCAAGGTCACGACGGCAAAATGGTTTGCGCCGATCTCTTCCTATTAAGGAGGCACACCTTCACACAAAATTTGACGCGATTCGGTCAAGCGGTTCGGGAGATATCCTTGGGACAGACAGAAAAAAACCACAAAAAAACCAAACAAACAAAAATACAATCCAGCCCATCGCTAAGTCCGTTACCTTCGGTGACGGACAAAAATAGGGTCTTCGGATAACAGGTCTTGATTTGATGTCTTTTAGTGACATGGGTGTTAAACCATTGTGGTGCATAAATGCGACATTGGCGACGAAAGGTTTAATTAAAAGTCACCAGACCAAATTGGATGTCAATCTAATATCAATTTGTTTAAAATAATATTAATTCAAATCTTTGAGTTCAACAGGTTATTAATTTGTTTAAGGGATATTTCAATTCTTCTCTGAGTACGCAGAAAATATGTCATTTTGTGTGTGCAAAATGATGCCATCTTTTAATTAAACTTTACTTGCGGTAAGAAATACAATAAGCGTAGACTGACAGGGTTGTGCAGACTCATGTGGCACACGCACACATACGCACAACGAGCGAGTCAATGCGGCGCTTCGCTCTTTGACTTCTTTGTCGGCAAAACACCCTTATATCAAGACCATCTTTACACACATGCTCTCTCTCTCTCTCTCTCTCTCTCTCTCTCTCTCTCTCTCTCTCTCTCTCTCTCTCTCTCTCTCTCTCTCTCTCACACACAGAGTGATACACTCTCTCTCTCTCTCTCTCTCTCTCTCTCTCTCTCTCTCTCTCACACACACACACACTCACACACACACACACGCACACACACACACACACACACACACACACACACACACACACACACACACACACACACAGACAGACACAGTGACACACACACACACAGGGACACTCACACACACAGTGACACTCACACACACACACACACACACACACACACACACACACACACACACACACACACACACACACACTCTCTCTCTCTCTCTCTCTCTCTCTCTCTCTCTCTCTCTCTCTCTCTCTCTCTCTCTCTCTTATGCTTACCGGCATCCCTCCTCTCTTTCTCTCTCCCACCCATTGAAGAAACTGACGGTTGTCTCTTCTTTCCTTCTCTGTAGGCCCACACTTATTCCCCTTGACAGTTTCTAGATCCCCCTCCACCTAGCAACGGGGAAAACACAGTTATGCATTAGATGCAGATTATTCGTCTGAGAAAACCCAGACATTCGGTGAACACGAGCTGTTGAGGCGGGAGTAATTGTCCGGCATGTGGTGATGATACCTGTGGTACAGGTACACTGAACTTATATACCACCCCCCCCCTCCCCCACCCTTCCACTTGGGCAGTTCCTGTATCCTTTTCTTCTCACAAGACGTTCAATGCTGCTGCACTTGGTCATCTCCAAATAGGGACAGTGACGCCCATTCGCGGCGTGACAATGTGGGTTTTCGGCGACACTTTATACTAGGAAGATTTCTTAAAGATTCCTTACTAGCTATAAGAGGGAAAACACGTGAAAACAGTGATTTTGGCACGTGACGTGCGGGGTCTTTAACCATTCGATCGGAAATTAAACTGACTCAAGCCCTAACACTAACCCTATATTCCCTAACCCTAACCGAAACCTCAAACCGTCGAATGCACAAAAAATAAAACTTTACTAAAAAAAATGAGTGTTCCGTGTTTGGAGATGACCAAGTGCGGTCTTGAACGCCAAGTTCCCCCCCCCCCCCCCCCCCTCAAACACACACACACACCTCCTCATTGCCTTATGACAAATGACAAATGTATGCTGATAACGGTGTCCATATATCTAGGTGACAGTATTCTTTAGTATAATTATTGATTATGCTGAGCATTGTTTCATCCCATATGATTGCATAAACAAATATTTATTCTGCTCTTGACATGACTTTACAATCCCATTTGTTTTTTGTTTTTTTGTTTTTTTTAGCCCTGGTAGGTATAGCTTTGTGATGACTGTGATTCAATGCAAGCTGACATTATGTTTTATATTGCCCCTAAAATTCATGTAGATTAGATTTACTTAATTTTGTTGTGTATTTTTTTTTTTTTTTTTTTTTCCTTTTTGTATATAAGTGTTTACTACTGTTGTTGCTTTTATGTTATTATTTTTCAATGAATGGTTAGTTTTGCATATGCAGCCCTTACTGTGCAACTCAAGTATTAAGCTCTTAGCTTGTTGTACTCGAAGTTCATAAATGTATTGCTGCTTTGTTTTGATTTTCTATTCTTGAATAAATTCTTGTTTAAACCATATGATTGCAGAGCATTTTGCGGTTGCTCTTACTTTAGAAGTATTTTGTTTTCTTGAACATCTTATGCTGCCGTTAATCATATTTCATGTACGTTATTAGATCAGTAATCTTTGAACCCGTAGCGTATAATCAATTATTCCCATAGTGGATGCATGCTCGCCATATATGTTTATGCTGCAGTTGTTATTGTTCATTTTTCCTCTAATATTTGTCTGTGTTTAGCGGTTAGCATAATATGTGTGTTTATTTTGTATTCTTCTCGTTTTGTCTGTTATTTTCGTATGTGTGTTTGTGTATAATGATGTCGTTGTACGTGGGTCAATGGCCAAAGTACATTAAACATCTGAAGCCTAGTTCTTTTCCTGTCATGCGATGTGTTTATGACGACTCTACAGAATAGAAAATACAGTTACAGGGGCGGACCAAATGGTTCGTAAGGGGGGGGGGGGGGGGGGGGGTTACGCGGGGAGTCCAGGGAGCTGCATAGGTCCTGGGGGGTGCGTGCCTTTTCGTCTTTTCCCGTTCGTCCTTTCCCGTTTGGTCTTTTCCCGTTTCGTCCTGTGCCTTCAGACAGTGCCGTTTCGTCCTTTTCTTGTATTTAAACATAATACACATGGCGTTCACTCGAAAAGGCACAAACACGTGTACAACAGGTAAGGTTAGATAGGGATAGGGTTAGGATAGAACGCCCGGGAAAGGGTTAGGATTAGGGGTTGGGGTTAGGGTTAGAAATTTAAAAAGTCAAGACAACATGGCCAACATGATACTGTTTCGTGGACTCGTCAAACTCGGAAAGAGAAGCGTATAACTGATCCTGCGAAGTTTATGCGACGCTCAGGAAAGGACGAAAAGGCACGCACAGCTGGCGAATATGACGAATCGAAACCGGAGCTAGGACAAAACGGCACTGGGTTTAGCGTCGGCGCGATTACGTCAAACACAGGGCAAAATCGTAATAGGACGTAACGGGATAGGACCAATCGGTACCTACCCGGTCCTGGGTTAAGGTGTACTGGCCTTGCGGGGGCCCAGGGAGCTGCATAGGTCCTGGGTTAAGGTGCACTGGCCTTGCGGGGGCCCAGGGAGCGAAGCCCCCCCAAAAAACCCAATCATTGTTGTTGCAATGTAGTGATTATTAAAGCAAAAAGTGAGCCATTTTCTTACGTTTTACCCTTGTATAAAGCACAAGCTTAGGGCAAAGGGGAGTTTCCGGACACCTTGGAAACCCCCTCAGATCCGCCCCTGTAGTTATAATGTTGTCGGTTCAATAAGCAGCAATTAAGTGCATTTAAAGGCAAACAAATTCTAACAATCTTAGAAGGACTAGCGTTCCGTGATTTTTGTATAAGCTAATTCCATTACACATGACATACTTATCAGGGACGGAGGGGGCTTAGGGGGCTGCAGCCCCCACCCTTTTTCCTCGAACCCAAGTTCCTGAATTAAAAATAAAATAAAATTAAACAACATTCACAACAATAACAAAATGTTTCGGGGGGAATTAAAACAAAATCTGTTCTACTTTTTTCAAAACAAAACCTGATTTTGAAACCTGATTGTTTTCTCTCCCAAAAAATTACCGGGAATTTTAGAAGAAAATTCAAGCAATATCACTCAAAAAGGTAAGCTTATGCTTCGAAGCTTTGGTTTGCGTACAATCCCGAATATTTCATCGTTGTTCGTTTTGGTTTGTAAAATGTTGCGCGTGTTATATAAACTTTTGCCCTTTGGATTTTATTCTTATTTTTCATGGGCAAAAGAAACATCACGCAGAAATAAGCAAGTAACTGGGGGGGAAAAGAGACGCATTTAGGTTATACATTTTCGTTGAAGTTTTTGCATACGTTTGTTTTTGCCTCTTTTTCTTTTTTTCTCGAAACCTAACACTGCTTCCTACTTCCATCTAACAAAGTGCAAACACGCAAGCAGTTGAGTCCATCCACACTCACACACACGCACACATACACACATACACACACACGCATACACGCACACACACACACACATACACGCACGTACGCACACGCACGCACGCACGCACGCGCACACA
>CM065681.1:32712138-32737138 GCA_017654935.2 Phymorhynchus buccinoides | reverse complement strand
TTACGATACCTCACCTCTTCCAGAACCAGCATTCCAGCCCTTGTTCCAATGACCCGCGTGGCATTATCAACTGTTGACGGCAATTTCTGGTTCCCATGGCAACCGCGGCTGTATAAAAGACAAAGTGAGCATACACGCTTCGCTTAAACGTCCACCAGATCACGTGTCCAAATCGCGGGTTTCACGTGTTTTCCCCTCTTATAGCTGGTAAGAAATCTTGTTTTGACATAGGTTCGGCTCCCATAAAAATGCCCCCAAATTCAAAGCGAAACATCGTTTTAAAGAGCAGACTCAATTTGAAATTGGGGGCATGTGTAGGTGGGTCACAGCTACCCAGGAAAAAACACACGAAGGGACTTAATCGTGGTGCGTCAGTGTGTCTTTAAAAAGATCAGACCTGGTATGGCAGTACCTCCAGGATCTGCTCAAAGCTTTGAATGATGGTTGGTTGATGGTTCGTCCCATATAGTGCTGTTTGGCAGCCGAGTGGACGTAAAAACCTAACTTTCATTCCAGCGTACACAGTTGTGAAAGGATGGTTAAATAGATGATTATTGCTTCTTTTTTTATTCAACAATTTCAAAAACTAAACAATAAAACTAAACAAAAACTAAACAATAATAATGAGGTAACTGGGTAACAACAAGCATATAGCTTATAACGTACCCGTACCCGTACATATGATTCAATAGACGGAAGCTCAACACAGACAAGACAGAGGTTCTGCCTGTTGGTTCTGCTGGTCGCCTTGCATTAATTAACAGTGAGTCAGCAGACATTAGAGCCAATACTGTTCAGTTCAAACCATCTGTCAAGTACCTCGGGGTAACGATTGACCAGACTCTGTCCATGCATGACCACATCAGCAGCATTTGTCGCTCTTGTTTCTTTGAGCCCAGACGTATTGCATCCATTCGGACTTTTCTTTCAGCTAACGCATGCAAGCGCCTTGTCGCAGCTTTTATTTCTTCACGTTTAGATTTCTGCAATTCCATTCTCTTTGGCCTTCCTACAGACGAAATTACTCGCCTTCAGCGAGTTCAAAACAGTGCAGCCCGCCTCATACTGCGTAAGCGCAAGCGTGATCACGTCACGCCACTTCTGATGGAGCTCCATTGGCTCCCTGTGCAGTTCCGCCTTCAGTATAAGCTGGCTGTTCTATCCTTCCGTCACTTTGAACAGACCCTTCCGCCTTACCTCTCCAGAGCTCTTCACACCTACACTCCTTCCCGCTCACTCAGGTCCTCAAACACAAAACTTCTGAAAGTTCCAAAAACAAATCTAAAATCATTTGGTGACCGCAGTTTCAGTTTCAGTGCCCCTGCTGTTTGGAATTCCCTCCCAGTCGATCTCCGCCATGAACCAACTATCTCTACTTTCAAAGCTAAACTCAAGACACACTACTTTCAAAGCTCATTCGGTTTGTAAATGTTTCCTTCTTGATCTTGTACCTGGGTGAATGAATGGGTGATAATGTTTTTGTGCGATTGCGGGTGTATCAGTGAATGGAAGCGCCTTGAGTGTAAAATAATTATAGAAAGGCGCTATAGAAATACTATCAATTATTTATTATTATTATTAAGGTGTGTTCTCACCAATTAGAAATAATATTATTTGTAATTCGTATGTGTATGACTGAGGCCGAGGTATTGCGATCGGTTTGTGTGTCTGTGTGTCTGTCTGTGTGTCTGTCTGTCTGTGTATCGATTATCTTAAAAACTGCTGTTTGGATTTTGATTAAGATTGGCAGAGGGGTAGACAGCTTGAAAAAGAAGCTTCCTTTCGTTAATCAACACCGTGCGGATCTTGACCTTGAAGTTTGACCTTGAAAACCGAAATTTCCTTCTTTGGGCTATGTAATTTCCCCCCAGCTTTATTTTTCAGCTGTATCTCGTGAACTACTGAACAGAATCGCTTCAAATTTTGGGCTATGTATTTTATGCGTTCTGTAAGGGTGGAAAGTGGTGTGTTTATTGGGGGGTGGGGGGGGACGAGGACATAATGGTGCAAGGAAGTTTGTATAAAAGTTCAGCTGTATCTCGTGAACTACTGAACAGAATCGCTTCAAATTTTGGGCTATGTATTTTATGCGTTCTGTAAGGGTGGAAAGTGGTGTGTTTATTGGGGGGTGGGGAGGAGGAGAGGACATAACTCTGGTTGGGGGGTGGGGGGGGGGGGCGGGAGAGGACATAACTCTGGCCGGGTTTTCATTGTCACAATGCGTTGCTGCCGCTCGGCCGCGATGCCCTTACAATGCGTTGCTGCCGCTCGGCGATGCCCTTGTTGAGTTGATGTTTTTTGTCCCCCCAAAAAGTAAAAGGAGCGAAATTTCGTTTTCTTACTACTGGTTTTGAAATTAGAATTCGTGGTTCTAATCTGACAGCTTTATTTCGTTCATATCTTATTGAAAAAAACAAGAAGCATTTTACATACGCAGAGATATAGATGCACACACACACGCACGCACACACGCGCGCGCACACACACACACGCACACACACTGCGCGCAGAGACATTATGTCATTTCATCAAAACAAACACCAAACCCACTTTTTAACACCTTCTTTTCAACATCCAATTTTAACACGATCCCGTCCTTGAACTGGAAAACAACAGATTATCCAAAATGTAGAGCTTGCATTGAGTTGGGTCAAATGATTTTCAGAATAATAATAAAATAAAATAAAGAGTTTTGTTCTTTTGTCTCCTGCCGTTGGGATCAACGGACTGTAATCCATTTATCCGAGTTCATCCGTTTCAGTGTTGTGGCCAAAGTCTGGGTCTATACAAATGGCTTTCCCCGACCATGTTATAAACGTTCCCAAATCGTCGATTCGTCTGTCTTCTGAAACACTCACTCCCCATCTTCGAAGGTCTTTAAAGGTGGACCCTGACGGGTGAGTTTTTGCAAGAAACATGTCGAGATCACCAGAAAGACAGCTTTTTTTTTTCAAGGATCGGAGCACTCACTTTGCTCTGGTTTCCTAGAAATCAAACCGTCTAAAAGGCGATTCCTCCTTGGCGGAGATGCCGGAGAGAGAAGCCATTTTGGATGGGGTGGGTGGAGGCCAATATCCCATTGTGGTTGAAGCTTTTTCTTTTTTTGTAGTGCAGTAAAACAAAATTGGAGACATTTCCTTTGTTGTGAGCGAAACTCCTTTAGCTAAACTGTATAAAATAAATAAATAAATAACAAGGCTTGTATAGCGAACATTTCGTGCAAACGATTTGGTCTAAACTCACGCGGCCATTACAAAAGAGACGGCACACGCCTTCTCTTTCAGTGAAATAATTTGACTTCCAGCACCTCCGCCAAGGAGGAATCGCCGATTTGACGGTTTGATTTCTAGTAAACCAAAGCAAAGCGAGTGTTGAGATCTTTGTAAAGGGTGTTTTCCTGGTGATCTCGACGTGTTTCTTGCCAAAACATCATCCGTCAGGGTGCTCCTTTAAGGAATGCAGGGGAGCTGTTGGGCCTTGTTTCATTTGGCTACGTCGAACGACGAAATTTAGAGTTTAACGTCCTCTAAATTTCGTTTTTAAATTTCATTTGGCTACGTCAACATTCTTTTGCATTTTTATTGCCTTAACTGTCGCAAGTATAATGTTTACTTCCTACATATCTTTGATGGTTTAGAGTACATTGTTGTTAGTAGCGATTTATATTACAATCCTAGGGGAAGACGGGGTAAAAAGCGCATGGGCGGGTAAAAGCCCACCCCAATTATCTCATGAAATAAAGAATGCGGCAGTCAAATTTGCATGAGACGAATCTTTAACGCTCGTCTCATGGGCAAAATGAGACTGAAATTTGCTTCATTTCATGAGATAATTTTTGGGCTTCTTAAAACCCATGCGCTTTTTACCCCGGGGATATACAATGTGTAGGTAAAAGTAGTTCCTATAAGTATGCGGCGTCACACTGCATATTCTTTTGTTGTATGCATGATAATACCCTAGCAACAATGGCGTCGAAGCTTGAAACCGCAGGATGCGAGTCAGCTACTTGCAAACTTTTTTTAAAAGAAATATGAGGGGAGGCCAGTGGCCACAAACTAATAGACCTTGCAAAATGTGACTGAAAATATAAATAACATCACTTTTAGAATGACGCACGGTGTTCTAAGAGCAGCATTTGCTACTCATACACACGAGGCGAGAGCTGGAGATCTACCTGATGGTAGAGTAACTTCCGTTGTTTGACCGATTGAATTAGGCCAGATCACCCCCACACACCATGACATTACTCCCCTTAATTATTTCCGAACAATTGCTGTTAATATAACATACTTATCAGCACGCACAGAGTCTACCGAGTATTCGTTAAATTGTAAAAAAAAGAGAGAAGTACTTCCCACAACAAACAGCGCACGCGCACGCGCGCACACGCGCACACACACACACATGCACACGCGCGCACACACGCACGCACGCACACGCACACACACACACACACACACACACACACACACACACACACACACACACAGAGACACACACACAGACACACAGACACACACACACACACACACACACACACACACACACACACACACACACACACACACACACACACACAGCCCATCTGTTCACGAATACACCCTTTTTGGGCTAGCACACCGCACAGTAATCTATGCATATTTCTATGATTGAGTATGACTATTTTTGGACCGAATTGATAATCAAGACCGTTCTACCCCGCCTTGTGTCGAATGTTTGCACATCAAGAATGAAACCACTGTACACGAAACAAAGAGCAAACAAACACAGCAAGCAAACAAAATAGAGCTTTAAAGGTGGACCCTGACGGATGAGGTTTTGCAAGAAACACGTCGAGATCACCATGGAAACACCATTTACAGAGATCGCAACACTCACTTTGCTCTGGTTTCCTAGAAATCAAACCGTCAAAACGGCGATTCCTCCTTGGCGGAGATGCCGGAGACAGAAGCCATTTTGGATGGGGTGGGTGGAGGCCAAACCCATTGTGGTTGAAGCTTTTTCTTTTTTGTAGTGCAGTAAAAAAAAAAAAGGTGAAAAAAGCTATTTCCTTTGTTGTGAGCGAAACTCATTTAGGTAAACTGAATTTAAAAAAAAAAAAAAAAAAAAAAAAAGGATTGTATTGCGAACATTTCGTGCAAACAATTTGGTCTAAACCCAGGCCGCCATTACAAAAGAGACGGCACACGCCTTCTCTTTCAGTGAAATAATTTGACTTCCAGCACCTCCGCCAAGGAGGAATCGCCGATTTGATGGTTCGATTTCTAGGAAACCAGAGCAACGCGAGTGTTGCGATCTCTGCAAAGGGTGTTTTCATGGTGATCTCGACGTGTTTCTTGCAAAAACTCATCCGTGAGGATCCACCTTTAAATCAGTTATCCTTCATCAAATACATGACACATACGATCATGTTTCCAGGCCACAGCACCCGGCTCCAACCGCTTTTAGTTCACGCATATTTGTTTTAGAACTCACTCCCAGTATAAATATATCCAAAGGTTTGATCCCGTCGTTGTTGTAGTGTACCACTTGTAAGGTCTGTTCCCTATCCCTGACAACAATCGTTGAAAATAATGCTTGCCTATGCGAAAAGAAATAACTTGAAACAGTTAAAGGCACGGCCGGGCTATAAAAGAGAGGAGGCGCTGAACTATACAGTTGAAATTCTGATCGCTTCTCGGCCTTTTGGCTATAACAGTGATTCAGGAACATAATTTTTTGTTTATACCCTGGTTGGTTTGTTCAGCCCGTCGTACATGGCGAAAACCGATACGCGACGTCAAACTGAACTTCCAGCGCGCGCCGCATTTGAATCACAGCTGGCGAGAGAGAGACGGTTCGCCCTTCTTTGTCCCCTGTTGTGCGAGCCACCGCGAGGCAGAGCTTTTCTGACGAAAAAGACCCGATCCCTGGGATCGGTTGTTTTCCCTTTAAGTATCTCTCTGAGTAAAACTTAAAGCAGTCAGATCGTGGGGGGTTCGTGTGCTGTGCGGTCATTGTGATAAAATCACCAACCACTCAGTGAAACAGATGTCTTAAAGGCAAAAATGATGCCCCCATCTCCCGCAAAAAACAAGTGCAGCAAACAAACAAACAACAACCCTGACAGTGACAAACAACTGTCCTCAATTTGACTCGTGCGTGTAATCTGTGACCCAACGTCACAAAATCAGTCTTAACTCGCTGCAGCAGAATGCCAGTACAACGGAAAGAGAGCGGCGGGGGTCTATCTGGGTGATTTACAGATTTCATTGAAATCAGTTACTTTAATCCCTACTTTATCACATGTAAATACTAATTCTGCCTGAATATCAATTATAAAGGGCATAAAATAGCTTTAAACAACACTACCCTCACGAAACATTTGCTATCTTATCGAGATTTTCACCGAAATTCTGCGCTTTCAAAAACATAGTAACCCTTGCAGAACCCAATCATGCTTTATAGCGTTGGAAAGCTCTTTGTTCCAGCTTTCAAAATTGTCTATCAATGAATAACGTAGCGTTGCCAAATAAGGAACAATGACGTCTCAACATTCTTCACATTTCGACCAATCAACTAACGTGAAAGCTGACTGCCTAGCAAACCCGAAGTCTCGCTTATTTCCATTGGCTGATTTTGCCCAAGGGCCTTTACTCTTCCCAGTTCCTGCAGAGAGCAGAAGCATGTTTTGCAGCCTTCGAAATGGAGCAGCGTCTCGCTTATCTGCTTAATTCTTGTGCTTCTGGAAATTTACCAGCGACTGAACAACATGAACTATCCAATGTCATCACCGAATACTTCGTGCATGATTCCAAATATCGAAATGACGATGAGAGTGAAGAAGAAAGCGACGATTGCGATCTGTCAGACGACGACAAAGATTGTGAGTTCGACAATGATTCTGACAGTGTCGGTGACACGCCGCTTGTACACGTCGAACGTGATATTATCAATGTCAAAATAAATAATAAACATGGTTATTGAGGTTTAAATTGTGTTACAAAGTTCATTCATACTCTAGGAGTAGTTTCATGAAGTTTCAATGCATATAAATACCTGTTGCTATGGAAAATGTCATGTCAAAGTTAGAAAAAACTTCTAAGGCCATTTTTTGAAAATGGCCACCACTATACCATGCGTCTTTAAACAGCCAGAACTTTCTTAGTTTTCAAGATATAGACATGGTTTTGGTGTCAAAATGATCAGAAACGATTGCAGTTTCCAAAAATGATAACAACTCAAAACATGCAAAAATCCAGTTAAGACTGATTTCGTGCTGTTGGGTATTATAGTCTTCTGTCACATTTTCTCTAGCATTTTTTTGATAACCAGATGAGTATTTTTTAAAATACATGATATAGTATGTATTAAGTAACAGATAGCTAGTGCTTCATCATCGCCATGTCCAGACAGGCTTAGTGTGCATATCTTCTGTCACTTCTATTCCAGCTTTATTCTGAGAGCTATAAGATAAGTTTGATAAATGAAAGGAAACAAATAAATTAATGACTGGGATCCGAATAATTATTAGTTAACCTAGTTCATGTTCACGTATTTTGAGAAACATCGGGGAGAGGGAGAGAGAGAGAGAGAGAGAGAGAGAGAGAGAGAGAGAGAGAGAGAGAGAGAGAGAGAGAGAGAGAGAGAGAGAGAGAGAGAGACAGAGAGAGAGAGAGACAGAGAGAGAGAGACAGAGAGAGAGAGACAGAGAGAGAGAGAGAGACAGAGAGAGAGAGAGAGACACAGAGAGAGGGGGGGGGGGCAGGCAGACAGTCAGATACAGACAGACAGAACGACAGAGACAGACGTGTGGGTGTTAGGAAATGTGATACCCCAAAGGACAGTCCAAAGTGCATAATTAATGGAACAAGAGTTTCTTTCTTACAGAAACGAAAGCTTTTCTTTTGTGACGAGATCAGCGTCCAATCTGTCAGAGACCCTTGTTGACGGTATTCCTGGAGATTGGATCTTCTTGCTGATGAGGTGATGATGGTGATGAAGAAAAAAAAGACGAAGAAAACGAAAGCTCTCTTTTTGTGCTTTTTTTTAATGTGATCTTGGCTGAAGTACTTCTGAGTCTTCGGTTTTCTGTCAATGAAACGGGCGAATTCCCGCGTGTGAGCAACGCTATACATTATATACGTAATAAAAGGCGTTGGCAGGAATACTGTTGTGCTTGCGTAGCATTTTGCAGGATAGTGTACTTTTGATCGGCTATATTAAGGAACTGTTCCGTATTTGTCTTTGTTGCTTTAGAACAATAGTAATCGTGTTACATGACTTGTTTGTTTGTTTGTTTGTCTGTATATCAACGAAATCATTTAGAAAAGCTGTATGCGAATTTGTGGAACTTTTGTGGTGGGATAAGCTGTGACTCTTATAACAACCCTTTTGTTAAGTTTTGAACTCTATTTTGCATTACTTTAGTTCAGTGACAAAAGAATGGATTATTTTCAGTCGTTCAGACACGTTGATTCAAACATTGTTAACGAACTGGCTTGCACAGTAGATCACTGAGTCTGAAATAATTTTATCAATTCACGAAATTAGAGGGTCTGCATGGAGGATCGTCATTCAAGTACAATGTTTGTGCAAACAAGAAAAGGTTCACTGACTGAATTAAATAAATAAATAAATCGCAATGAATATATGGCATGAATGAATATATGGCATGAATGAATATATGGCATGAATGAATATATGGCATGAATGAATATATGGCATGAATGAATATATGGCATGAATGAATATATGGCATGAATGAATATATGGCATAGCTTTTAAGATATAGGAAAGGCAAAGCGCCGAACCGTTACAGTATTCTTTTTAGAAAACTGTACTTTTATAAGCGCGTAAGCAAGATTATGTTGGACGCCACAATTGTCATATAAACGGTGAACTCTTGTCCATGTAAGTGATTAAAGTAGTGAGTAAACCCACACCAATGTGCTACTAGCTTGGACCATTTTTACGAAGCTCAGCGATGTATGATTGAAAATCCGTTTAACGTCCTCCGGTCTGAAACAGACACATATGGGACATTAGTAGATATAAAGATGGTGGGAACGATCCTGGAGGCAATGCCCGGAGGCAGTGCAACACCAAGAAAGTCACGAATTTTTAACAATAAAGATGTGTAAGTATGCATTAGTATACGGGTGTATGATTGTCTGTCGTTTCTGATTATAAAAAGGGTGGCGCGCCTTTGGCTGCGACGCGCTCTCCATGTGGGAGCAACCCGAATTTCACAGAGACGCCTCTGTGACTATAAAGTACCTAATAATAATAATAATAATAATAATAATGTATTACAACCAGAAAGCAAAGAGGGCGGATGCTAGCTACTCCGGTGGGCTGGGCCGGCTAGACATGATAATTTTGTTTTTGCCCAGGGTACATCCCCACTCTCTCGGCCAAAGGGACTTGAGGACTAGCTGGCGTTATAGGGGAAGGTCCCCAAAGGATAATCAACCCCTTTGGCTGTAACACTAGGGCCAGTACAAATGCCCCCTAACTTTGTGGGTCATCGTCTTGCACACACACACACACACACACACACACACACACACACACACACCACACACACACACACACACACACACACACAACCACAACACAGCACAGCACAGCACAGCACAGCACAGCACAGCACAGCACAGCACAGCACAACACAACACAACACAGCACAGCACAGCACAGCACAGCACAGCACAGCACAGCACATCCACAACCACAACCACAACCACAACCACAACACAACACAACACAACACAGCACAACAACAAAACAACAACCACAACCACAACACAACACGACACGACACGACACGACACGACACGACACGACACGACACGACACGACACGACACAATACAACGCAACACAACACAACACAACGCAACGCAACGCAACACAACACAACACAACACAACACAACACAACACAACACAACACAACGCAACACAACACAACACAACACAACACACACACACACACACACACACACACACACACACACACACACACACACACACACACACACACACACACACACACCCTAAGCTGTACCATGAGTTTCATTCAAAACATTTCCTCTCCTGAATGCGAAAGATAATTAGAAGTTTTGTATCTTCTGTACCCAAAAAGGTGTATAGTGGCACAGAGGTAACTAGGCCTTACGGTCTGAATGAAAGTGGAGTCTTTCGGATGAGACGATAAACCGAGGTCCCGTGTGCTCATGCACTTAGCACACGCTAAAACCCAGTGGCAACGAAAAAGTTGTCATTTGGTCAAAATGTAACCCCCCACCCGCACCCCTATTCCTTCCTCATCAATCACACAAAAATGCATTAATGATTAGGGATGGGTGGTGGTGGTGGTGGTGGTGGTGTGTGTGTGTGTGTGTGGGGGGGGGGGGGGGCGGTATGAAACGAGAATGGGAAGTGGGTTTGATCATTATAGGCCAACCAGTTCGCCTTGGTTTTAATCATATCTTATTGCACCTGGTTTGAAAGAAAATGAGATTTGGCGAAGTTGAGAAACCAGCCATTATAATAGGGTCCCTTATAGTATGCCACTCTAAACGAGGCTTCCTGTCTCTCTTGTATGTCTCTGTCTCTGCCCGTCCGTCTATGTGTCTGTCTGTTGGCCCATCTCTCTCTCTCTCTCTCTCTCTCTCTCTCTCTCTCTCTCTCTCTCTCTCTCTCTCTCTCTCTCTCTCTCTCTCTCTCTCTCTCTCTCTCTCTCTCTCTCTCTCCTCTCTCTCTCTCTCTCTCTCATAGGCGTTGCCTAAAATCTATATCCTTGGAAAATAAAGTTTAAGTTTTCAAGTGTAAGTTTTCAAGCTTTCAAGTTTTCTCTCTCTTAATTTCTTTCTCTCTGTTGTATAAAATAATATCATAATGGATACACATTTCTTTCGAACTTGGTACAACCCCCCCCCCCCCCCCCCCCCCATACCACACACACACACACAGACACTTTAACAATACAAATGATAAAACCGGATTGTTTTTCTGCAACTTTGGACACATACCTAAGACTCTCGTGTAGTAGGTACCTATTAACCATGCAACAACATTAGCAGGCCGTCTGTCCCCCCCCCCCCCCCCCCTCTCTCCCCTCCTCATTTGTTGCATCTGAAAATAGATAAACCCGTATCGACGATTTGGCTGCACTTCGGTACATCGAAAGAATACAGGAAAAAAGAGGGAAAGGGGAAGGGCGAGTAGGGGGGGGGGGGGGGGCGTGGGCTGAAGAGAGAGAGAGAGAGAGACAGAGAGAGAGAGAGAGAGAGAGAGAGAGAGAGAGAGAGAGAGGAGAGAGAGAGAGAGAGAGAGAGGACGAGAGAGAGAGAGAGAGAAAGAGAGAGGAGGAGGAGAGAGAGAGAGAGAGAGAGAGAGAGAGAGAGGAGACGAGAGAGATGAGAGAGAGAGAGAGAGAGAGAGAGAGAGAGAGAGAGGGACGGAGAGTGGATGAGAGAGGAGAGAGAGAGAGTAGATGGTTTTTTATGGTGGGAGAGACAGAGAGAGAGAGAGAGTTGCGCGCGCGTATGTGTGTGTGCGTGAGAGAGAGAGAGAGAGAGAGAGAGAGAGAGAGAGAGAGAGAGAGAGAGGAGAGAGAGAGAGAGAGAGAGAGAGAGAGAGAGAGAGAGACGGATAGACAGAGAGACACAGAGCAACAAGTGAAAAGATGTAGGGTGTCCTGAAATAGGCTAGCCGAATCAGCTTATCTCGCCATGGGAGGATGCACACCTGCGGCGGTCTATCCTCGTTTTAACCCAAACAAGATGGACCCGACCATGGAGGACTACACTCTGGAGTCTAAAATATGCTCAGCTTAGCTGAAAGGATTGGGGCTTTTTATTGTCGTTGAGGATACTTTCATTGCTCTTCATTCTCAGACTAAATCTCAGCTTGATTTCTCCTGTAGGTCTCCTCACTCCCTCCTCACCATCTCCTTCCATCCAACGTGTTCTCCCCTTCTTCTTTCCGAGCTCGTGTCAGCTGTTTGAAGGAAAGAACAAGGTTGGTGTGCCCTGTGACAGGGCAAAATGTTACAACGCGTCAAAATGTTACAGTTGTAACATTTTGACGCCTTGTAAACATTTTGCGCAGAAAGTCCTGCGGCAAATGTTACAATTGTAACATTTTGCCGCGTTGTAGCATTTTGCACGGATAGCCTGCGGCAAAATGTTACAATTTTGTTAGAATTGTAACATTTTGCGCGAAGCGCCCGGGGCGCCAATTTTGCGCGAGGCGCCCACCTTTGATTGAAAGTTTTCAATTGTAACATTTTGACGCGTTGTAACATTTTGCCTGGCGCGCCTCGCGCAAAATGTTACAATTCTAACAAAATTGTAACATTTTGCCGCAGGCTTTCCGTGCAAAATGTTACAACGCGTCAAAATGTTACATTTTGCGCGAGGAGCCCCGGGCACCTCACGCAATTTGCTACAATTGTAACATTTTGCCGCGTGGTAACATTTTGCGCTGCCACATGCCCCCTTCGTTTGTGTGTCCCCTGTTGCTACGTGTCGCTATCGTTGGGTCCCCGTCTCTATCTTATCCCCGTCTCACACAGTAGCTTTTCTCAGCTTCTTTCAGTTCATGCCTTTTGTTGACACTTGTCACCAGCATAAACCAATTCAAAGTGTTTTATCCATTAGGCTTACATTGTTTTATGGTGGTATGCCACTTGTAAGGTCTTTTCCTATCCCTAACCAAAATCAATGATAAGAATATTTGCCTCTGTTAAAAGAAATAACTTGAAACAAATAGCTCTCTGTGGAAAACTGAAAGGAGCCAGAATGAGGGGAATCCGTGTACTGTGCTCAGTCATGGTGCCTGCCCCCTCCTCCATGTGTCCACGTCTCTCTGTCAACTGTGTCATTCATATTGCCCTACTTTTTTCTTTCTTTTCTAGAAATGATATCTACTCAGTCTTCCTTTTATATCTTAAATTCAACTCAGTCTTCAGGCTCTTTCTATTCTGAACTCTTACTATTTGCTTGCTGTCTGTCAGTCTTTCATTTTGCATTGATAACGTATGTATCATGCGAAACGTCTGTATGTTGAGCCTCAATAAAAGGACCAAATACTACCCGAATGCCTTGTGTTTCGTGTCTCTATGTGTCCCTGCCCTTAATGTAGGGCCTACCCAACTTCTTGATGCGCTCCCTCTGGTTAGTTAGGGTTAGGGAAAGGGTTAGGGTAGACGCGATAGCAATGGCAACAGCATTGGATCGTCTTCAGCCAACAGCTTTGTCGACCTGAGGCCAAGAGCAAAATTTGAATAACAAGCGCGGATTCGCAATCGTTTGTGGCACGCTTTGCTTTCTCTTTTACAATATGTGCGACAATTTTGGACCGACCGACCGACAGACAGATCGACAAAGTGAGCTATAAGTTTGTGAACAGAGACAAACTACCCACATCGTTTATTAGGGAAGAGGACAGACACGGTACGGGGATACATAAATGGGAGACACATGCAGACGGGGACACATCAGCAAAGCGCTTAATCATGAAACAGGGGCAGACAGAGACAGAGATATATAGGGGAAGACGGGGTAAAAAGCCCATGGGCGGGTAAGAAGCCCATGCCAATTATCTCATGAAATATAGAAAAGTTCAGTCACATTTTGCCCACGAGACGAGTGTTAATGTTTAGCATTCGTCTCATGGGCAAATTTGACTGAAATTGTTTTTATTTCGTGAGATAATTGGCATGGGTTTCTTACCCGCCCATGAGCTTTTTACCCCGTCTTCCCCTAGAGAGACAGGGACACACAGAACGGGGACACATGGATATCCGTGTACTTGGATAGGAAATCCCTAACTCTCGGAGACACGGGCCCGTCACTACGCGCCCTTTGAAGATCCCCTACGAGCCAACAGAGCTAATTAGAAAACACATTCTTCGTTCCTTTGAAGCTAGTGCTTAACAGCATGCTGAAACCTCCTCCTGCCTTTACTGTATTACAACTGGTATTACTACTAATCCAGGCATTGCTACGCACGCTGCCACGCCTGAAACCACACCAACCCCCCCCCACACACACACTCTCTCGTACGCTCTGTTATGTCTGTCTGTGTCTGTTCAAGTCTCTATCTGTCTCGCTCGCTATCGACTTTCCTGTCCTTCCCCATATTCATACTTATCTCTCCGTCTCTCTCTCTCTCTTCTCTCTCTCTCCTCACTCAAGTCTGTTCTGTGTATTTATCTCTCTCTCTCCTCCTTCTCTCTCTCTCTCGGGCTCATGATCCTCTTCTAGCTCGCTCACGTCTCTCTCACATCAAACTCCCTCTCTCTCTGTCATCCGTTGTCTTTTTCTCTCTCTCCTCTCTCTCACTCTCTCATACACTCTCTCTTCCTCTCTCTCTTCTCTCACAAACTCTCTCTATTTTATGTGTGTTCGTCTGTTCTCGTCGTGTCGTACATTGTTGTCTTAGAGATCTCTCCTCACTCTCTCTCTTCCCCCCCCTCTCTCTCAATCTCTCTCTCTCTCTGCTCTCCTCTCTCACTCTCTTCGCTGCCCATGTTTGTTGTCCGCACACTCACGTTCACAAACTCTCTTCGTTCTTGTTATTGTTGTTCACTACTCCTCTCCCATCTCTCTCTTTCTCTCTCTCCTCTCTGGCAGTCTCTCTGTCTCTCTCTCACTCTTCTCTCTCTTCCTCTTGGTCGCACGTACCTCTATCTTGTTGTATGCTCTCACATCTCTACTCCTTACTCTTACTCTCTCATCTATCTCTCTTCTCTCATCTCTCTCTCACTCTCAACTCTCTCTACACACACTCTCTCTCAGTCTCTCTCTTTCTTCTCTCTCACTCTCTCTCTTACACTACACTCGCTCTCTCTCTCTCTCTCTCTCTCTCTACTCACACGCTCAGCCTCGCGTTTCTGCACTCTTTTCCTGCATCATGATGCTTCAATTCTCCATCTGTCATCTGACTGGACATACTATATTATTTAGCTTTCTTGTTTTGATTTAATCTTTTATTTTCCCCCCAGGGCTGGGTGGGAAAAAAGCATGTAATCTTTGCTTATCTCATGTTCCCTGGTTAAAAACAAATTCGTTTTCGTTTTCGTTTTCGTCTCTCTCTCTGTTATTCTACCCTCTTTCTATGTCTCTTTAACTCTCTCTCTCTGAATACCTCCCTCTCTCTCTCTCTCTCTCTCTCTCTCTCTCTCTCTCTCTCTATTCTCTCCTCTCTCTCTCTCTCTCTCTTCTCTGTTACTCTATACTCTGTGACACTACATCTCTCCCTATCTCTCCTCTCTCTCTCTCTCTCTTCTCTCTCTCTCTCTCTCTCTCTCTTCTCCTCTCCCTCTTCTCTCTCTCTCTCTCTCTTCTTCTCCCTCTCTCTCTCTCTCTCTCTCTCTCCTCTCTCTCTCTCTCTCTCTCTCTCTACTCTCTCTCCTATATAAATATACACTATTCACAAAAAAGTTAAGGATCCCACTATGAGAAAACAGGTGCGCAATAAACTCCGTTCGCTCCTGTTATTTTTTTCTCAGTCAAGCCAAATTGTTATGAATTCTTGTTCAGCTGTAAGTGGGCGATGTTGTGTTAGTGGAAACATTGCACGTGATTCTCTATTACTGAGCTTGGCAGCAAAAGAAAAAGCGGAAACTTGCGAAAAAGGACCTTGTTTTGGATCGTTCTGCATGAACACATTGCACAAGCCAGATGGAAAAACCATTATGCACGTGCAAGCACTGCTGTTTATGTGTGAGATGCTGCTCTCTTGTGCTTGGCTTTATAAGAAGACATACCACCAGTATTAGGCCTGATTTGACAATGCCTCCACGACGAAAATTGAGCGAGTTGGATAGGGGACGAGCTGTTGCATGGTTCCAAGATGGTGTTCCCAAGCGAGAAGTGGCCAGGCGACTTCATGGTGTCCATCTCGGTCATTGTCAGACTGATTCAACGCTTCACAGCCACTGGGAGGGTCCATGAAAGACGCAGATCTGGTCGACCAAAGAAGACAACTCCACGTGAAGATCGTCTCATTGAACGACAAGCCCTGCAGACAAGAACAGCCTCTTCCAGCATCATTCGAAGGCAGCTGAGGGTGGCTACTAACATCAACATCAGCCAGCAGACCATACGGAACCGCCTTCATGGGTTTAACCTCCGTTCTCGTCGCCCAGCTGTACGGCCACGCTTAACTCCAGCCCATAGGGCAGCACGCCGCGCCTTCTGCAGACGTCACGTGAGGTGGACACGTCAGCAATGGTCCCAGGTCCTGTTCAGTGATGAATCACGCTTCACCCTGAACCACAACGACGGCCGACTGAGGGTCTGGAGGCGCCCAGGGGAACGCTTTATTGACGCCACTGTCCAAGAAAAGGTGGCCTTTGGTGGAGGTTCTGTAATGGTCTGGGGGGCCTTCAGCCTTCACCACAGAACACCCTTGTATCATGTAAAGGGTAACCTGACTGGCCTCCGATACAGGGATGAGATCCTTCGACCGCTGGCTATGCCTACACTGCAGCAGATGGGACCGACGGCTGTCTACCAGGATGACAACGCTCGTGCGCACAGACATCAAGGGCCCCGCCATACAATTCGTACAATAAGACAAAAGTCAACAGAAGGGATGGCCAGGAAGGTTGGCCGAGAGGGACCCGATTGAGAACCAAGGGATGTCGCTGGAGAAGGGAGGAGCAAGTTTTCCGAGTCACAGGGAGTGCCCAGCACCTCACCAGATTGCTGCAGGCTTGAGTGGCAGACGCTAAGACAGAGGATCTTCACCAGAAAGGTCAAGAAAAAAAGGAAAAGAAAGGCGTCGAGTGCCAAAACAGCCATGAAAAATACACGCAAAACTGAACTTCGTGGGAGCAGCAAAATGCCAACTGTCCGCCTGATTTCAAAAAATATGGGAAATCAAATTTCGAAAATTACCCACTTTGAAAAAATGTAAAGACCAAACGATTGCTCTTCCCCCTGAAAAAAAATGGCATTGTGCCTCGTTATCACTAAGGCATGAATAGAATGTTGGCCAAAATTCAACGCATTGTCTCTCTTTCTCGGAAATCATATGAATTAGTTTTTAGGATTGTGACTCATTAGTCTACTACCTGGATAGCTCTCTCTATCTCTCTTCAACTTCAACTTTGTTTTATTTTGTCATCATAGAAGGATTTTCTTGCGGACACGTCACACATACTTACAAGAAACTAAACACATTCCTAAATGACAAGAGATGTTGATGTTGTTTTCGTACCTGGCCTAAAGACTCCAGGGATCATCCCAACATTCCCGAAGCAATTGAACACTATGGTACAAATGCATCAGCTAGGGATGAGAACATTACGTGTGTGACCGTTTTTTATTACCCCCGCCACGTGGGCAGCCACACTCCGTTTTCGGGGGATGCCAAAACATAATTACATGCCGTTCATTTTTGTTTATGAAAATATATCCAAGTCTCTCTCTCTCTCTCCTCTCGACTCATCTCTCCCTCTCTGCCTCCATCTCTGTCTCTGTCCATGTCTCTCTCTCAAACACTCTCTCTCTCACTCAGATCTCTCTCTCTCTCATCTGTTCTCTCTCACACTCTCTCTCTCTCATCCTCTTCTCTTTCTCTCCTCTCAATCTCTCGTCTCCTCACTCAGACTGTTCAATGGGTAAAAAACAAAAAGGGAAGCAGGTAATACAAGATTTTACTCTATCAAATGAGAAGGACACACACAACACACACACACAACACACACACACCACACACACTACACACAACACCCAAACACAACGACACACACCACACACACACACACACACACTACCACACAACACACACACACCACACACACCACATACACACACACACACTACACACACACAACACACACTCACACACACACATACACACACCTACACAACACACACACACATACACACACACACACACCGACACACCACACACACACACACACACACACGCACACACACATCACCATACACACAACACACACACACACAGCCACCACACACACACACACCCACACACACACACACACAAACACCACACACACACCACACAACACACCACACACACACACACACACACACACACAACACACTCAACACACACACACACACACAACTCACTACACACAAACAAACACACACACACACACACCCACACACACACACACACACAAAGTTTCACGACACTCTACACACACACACACACACACACGACACACACAATTGCGCGCGTGCACACACACACACACACATGCACACACACACACCACAACCACACACACACTCACACACACACACACACCAAAACAAAGCATACACACACACACACAACACAGTCACACCACACACACACTATGGGTCGAACCACCATCCACCAAGACAACACTACACAACACTAGCAAGACACACCACACTCAAAGACACACACCACACAGACACTACACCACACACACACACACTCACACACCACAGACACACACCACAAGCACACAAACTCAAACACACCACACACACACACACGACACACACTTGGACACCCCAACACACACACACACACACAACTAATGAAATCGACACCATACAACACCACACGTCACCCACCAATGTACACAAACACACACACACAACACGCACAACACACACACACCACTCACCATTCACACAACTCACACACCACACACAAACACACACACACCACCACACACACAACACGACACACCACACACACACACCTCGTGATAACACCTCATCACTCTCACGCTCTCACAGACACACACACACACACACAGCAACACACATACACACACACACACAACACACACACACACACACCTTGTATTTCTTTTACAATTTCGGGTCCATCTATTCGAGAAAGTCTGTTAATTCCAAACAATGGAAAATGGGGGGGGGCAGTCTGTTGAAGACAATGGTGTGGCAGTCCGAAAGTTAATTGGAGAGAGACAGTCCCCAGAGAGAGAGAGAGTCACAGAGACTGTGACAGACAGACGGAGATTGAGAGTAGTATGCTCAAATCTGTGTGTGCCTGCGTACCCCACCCCCACCCCCACCCTCACTTGAGAGTCGTGATTCTGACAGCCATGGCGTTCGGAAATCACACACCACACACACACACGCACACACACACACGCACACACACACTCACTACACACACACACGCACACACGCAACAACGCACACGCGCACGCACACGCACACGCCACGCCACTCCACGCACACGGCACTCCACGCACGCCACACACGCACACATACAACATCACACACACACACACCACCAGTGTCTGTCTTTCACACACACTCACTCTCTCTCACACTCTCTCTCTAAACCGCATCTCTACACACCTCTCTCTCAGAAACAGCAGATGAAAAGCTAACAAAAAATGTTGTTCAAACTCACATCAACGTCGTCTCAGTGCATAGAAGATAGCGGCGAGTTTTCTGTGATCGGTTGTGGATAGAGCATGACAAGGCATCTGCTCCCCGCATCTCTGTCTGTCTGTCTGTCTGTCTGTCTGTCTCTCTCTCTCTCTCTCTCTCTATCTCTCTCTCTCTCTCTTCTCTCTCTCTCTCCCCACTCTCTCTCTCTCTCTCTCTCTCTCTCTCTCTCTCTCTTCTCTCTCTCTCTCTCTCTCCCCTCTCTCTCTCTCTCTCTCTGTGCATGCGTGTGTTTTCCTATCTCTCTATGTATGTTTTCATCTATTTATGTTTTCTTTATAAAAGAAAAACCCACACCCAACAACAAATGTGTGTCTCTCTCGTCTCTCTGCTCTGTATGACATCTGTGCGTGCGTGTATGTGTCTCTGTGTGTGTGTGTGCGCGCGCGCGCGTGTGTGTGTAAGTGTGTGTGTGTGTGTGCCCGTCTCTGTGGTCTGTGCTAACCGGTCTTGCATGCGCGCTGCGCGCGTGTGTGAAATAAGTGTGTGAACTTTCCGTCTGTGTGTGTGCTAACCGGTGTATAATTCGGTGAAATGCACGTGTCTGTTGTGCATGCGCGCGTGCGTCAATGTGTGGCGTTTTCTCTCTCATTATGGTATTTTATATTCGAAAGGGTTTTTCATCAGTTGGCTTTGTAAATACATCACGGAGACAGTATTATGACCCGTCTCAGCCAATATTGTTCAAGCATGCAATATAAACTTGAGCTTAACAGGGATGTCCTTTCCCTCAACAATAGTTAATATATGTTTGTTTGTTTTACTTTTAAACATCTCCTAACCTTGACTAAAAGACGTCAGGCCTACGGATAGATTTGACATAAAAGCAACGACAGATTCTAAGAGACAGGGGCGATGGAATGGGAGAGAGAGATAACATAGAGCCTATTTCGCAAGAAGAGAGAGAACAATAGAGAGAGGCAGAGAGAGGAGAGAAAGGAGAGAGAGAGAGAGACCAGAATAGAGAGAGACTGGGAGAGAGAGAGAGAGCAATCGCTAACTGTGACGAATAGTGACAGAAAAGGGGAGAGAGAGTTGTGGCACTCGGAGAGAGACAGAGAGATTTTGGACTTATCTCTTTTCAAAGAGAATCCAAAACGTTTTGAGAGATCAGCAGATGTAATGGAGAGTGGAAGGAACTGAGTCAGAACATGTAATTTCGCGATGATTTGAGTGATGCTACGAGAGAGTGTATGTGTGTGTGCGTGCTTGAGAGCGCGCGCGCCGCCGCGCGCGCGCGTGTTGTGAGTGTGAGAGAGTGTGTGTGTGAGTGAGAGAGACGTGCGAACGAACGCGTGTGCACTGAATACTGAACACTGAAAAACTTTCCTTAACGAGTGTGAAGATTTTAGGCAATGCCCATTCTTACAATCTGTCCTTGAGAGAGTGAGAGAGAGAGTGTGTGTAGAGAGAGAGAGAGAGAGAGAGAGAGAGTAGAGAGAGAGAGAGAGAGAGAGAGAGAGTGAGAGGAGAGAGAGAGAGAGAGAGAGAGAGAGAGAGTTGCATTGAATTGATTGAATAATTTCCTTTAAATGATAGTAGATTAAGCAAAAATAATGCTTTTTTTCATCCATGCCTCAAAAAATAGTAAAAATATGGAACAAACAAACAAAAAACTAACTAAAGAACAAAGAAATAAACAACAACGAACGATAACAAGAAAACATGAGAAAAGAACATTCATCCACTCCCGTTTCTCACAAACCAAACAACAACAACAGATTAAACATTGGGAGAGAGATAGATGAGAGTGGAAGAGAGAGTAGAGAGAGAGAGAGAGAGAGAGAGAGAGAGAGAGAGAGAGAGAGAGTGAGAGAGAGAGAGAGAGAGAGAGAGAGAGAGAGAGAGAGAGAGAGAGAGAGAGAGAGAGAGAGAGAGAGAGAGAGAGAGTGGACACTGGACACTGGACACTATAAAACTTTATTCGACAAGGATAACGATTTTAGGCGATGCCTATTCTTACAATCTGTCCTTGGATAAAAGAAAAACAAATTTAAGAAACAAAAACATTTGAAAACACACACTCTCTCACTCTCCCTCTCTCTCTCTCTCTCTCTCTCTCTCTCTCTCTCTCTCTTCTCTCTCTCCTCTCTCTCTCTCTCTCTCTCTCTCTCTCTCTCTCTCTCTCTCTCTCTCTCTCTCTCTCTCTCTCTCTCTCATACACACATACACACATACATTGTTTATACATACATATAAAAAAAAAATACACATAGTGAAACAAATAATTGATGACAAGTAGGAGGTGAAAGCAACATCAATCCAAACACATTTAACAAGCAGTTTAAAGGCAAACAAATAAACAAAGCATAAAACTGAGATGTAAACATTCATTTGACATATAGCATGCATATAACATGTAGTTGTACACAAGGCAATAGAGTTATACAGTGTGAGTTCAATATCACACAGGATTTAAGCAGGGCTGTAAATTATGTTTGCCCGCACCATCTTTTTGTATCGTGAGATGGAAGGGCATAACTGAATGGCAGAGGGAAGGGAATTCCAAATTGAGGAACCTGAGAAGGAAAAACTTGATTTGTATTTGTCAATTCTAGTGTTTGGCAAAATGTAGTTGCTGGAACCATAACGATGTGATGCCGGGGTAACTAATGATTTTAGGTATTGTGGGACTAAGTCATTATGCACTTTGTACATGAGGATTGCTTTGTTGTACTTTAATTGTGAATCTAACGGAAGGATGTTTAATTTTGCTTGTTTTTCTGATGTGGTGAGGTGTGGGTTAGGAAGAATAATTTTAGCTGCTCTTTTGTAGATATAATTGGGTTTTAATAGGTGACATTTGGCGGTAGAATCCCATACTACAGATGCGTAGTTGACGTGAGAGACAGTGGGCATGAAAGAATATTTTGCGTTCCTCTGTATCTATGAAAGGTTTAAGTTTTTTTTAGTAGGAATAGGCTACGCGCAAGCTTGTGTGCTACTTTCTCAATATGGGTCTGCCACTTCAGTTCTTCGTCTATGATCACACCCAGGACTCGGTGCTCTTTTACTTGGTCAATGATGTTATCCTGTAATAAACTTTGAGATTTAGAAGTTCGTTCTGATGTTTTTGTCTTGAAGTAATTACCATGCTTTTTGTGGATGACCATCAGGTTTTGGTCACACCAGGCAGAAACATCATTTAAAGCTGTTTGTAATGAAGTTTGAATGGAGGATAAACGAGCTGCACTAGAGTGGAGGGAGGAGTCGTCAGAAAACAGATCGCATGACACACTTTCATCTGATATTGAAAGTGGTAGGTCATTAATAAATAAGCAGAACAGGAGGGGTCCTAAAACAGATCCTTGCGGCACACCAGTCTTAATTATCTTATTATCTGAAACTGCACCATTGCTTAAGACATACTGTGTTCTGTTAATAGGATAGGATGTAAAAACATAACCCGTATTTTCGTCCCGCAGGTATAGTGCTAGTTTCTGTACTAATATTTTATCATTCACAAGATCAAATGCCTTCTTTAAAGTCACGAAATACAGCACCTGTCATCTTGTTTCGGTTATTTGCTGAAAGCCATGTATCACAGACTGAGAGAGAGAGAAGAGAGAGAGAGAGAGAGAGAGAGAGAGAGAGAGAGAGAGAGAGAGAGAGAGAGAGAGATAGAGCGAGATAGAGAGAGAGAGAGAGAGAGAGAGAGAGAGAGAGAGAGAGAGAGAGAGAGACGGACAGACGGACAGAGTGACTGGGACAGCAGGAGACAGAAGAAGACAGAAACATGCAAAGTCTTTAGAATGCCGTGGAAAATAAGTAAGTAACATGATAAATAATGCGTCATTGTTTCTAAGACTATATGACCAAACAGCGAGAAGAATGAGGACAATCAAGTGTTCCAGTTTCTCTACCACGCATACCGGTTTTCATGGAAAATCAATGTTGAAAATAGCATACACCTGAAGGTAAACCAATCCCTATGTGTTTCCTTGCCTTTGTTATGTTTCAAAACAAAAGAAGATGCTCATTAAAACACAATGACTGTAAGCCTACGGATTTAAATAAGTTAGATTCTTTTTCTTCTGCGTTCCCAGGACATATGGTCATAATGAGTAAGGTACGTATGTGTCCGGTTTTCAATTTTCACTGGTCTCCCCGCTGCGTTCAGCCGACACATTCCGATTTCGGAGGAACTCAAATGAGAAATATTATTTGGAAGATTTGTTTGGAAAAAAAGGCTCGAGAATGGGCCAATAAGTCAGAAAGATAGCAGATGATAGAAAGCAAGGGAAAAGAGAGTGGCAGATTAGAGAAAGTTACAAGCACAGAACTTCCAGAAGGTGGGGGAACTATTTGTACGAAAGACACCCCCGGGGGGGGGGGATATCCCCACGGGGGGGGGGGGGGGGGGGGGTGGGGGGTGGGGGGGGGGGGGGGGGGGGGGGTGGGGGGGGGGGAATAAGTATAGATAGAAATGGGTCTTGCGCAAGCGAGAAATCAATGTTCTTCCAGTATAATGTGCAACATGTAGGTATGTTTACTTAAACAAACTAAACTAATTACAAGACCAGCAATGTTGGTTGGACAATATGCATCCCCATGCGCGCACGTGTAGACAGATCGACAATCATGTGGACATAACGATGGCTTGGAGTCAAAACGGACTATCTTTAGATAGTCCATTGACGTATTATTGAACCTATTACAAAAACTAATAACTTGTATCAAACAATGACTGCAGAAATGTATAAAGGGGTTTTTACTTTTTGTATTTCTGCAGTCTTTTTTTGATACAAGTTATAAGTTTCCGTACTAAGTTCAATAATATGTCAATGGACTATCTAAAGATAGTCCGTTTTGACTCCAAGCCATCGAGTATTATTAATCATACGCTCGCGCATGTACACACGTGTGGCTGTCTTCGCTTGCGTACCCTTCACGCAGAACATTACTGAGAATTATAAAGTATGCATACCACACACATACCTGTTTCCTCTCACATGCACATAAAGGATTCCCCGACCTTATTGCAGTTCAGTGCTAGTAACTTCCTCTAAAAGGGAGTAAGGTGGCAGAGTGGCTAAGACGTTCGCCTGCCAAATGCAATGCGTGACCAGCAACGTGAGTGACCCGGGTTCGAATCCCGGCCTCGCCTGTTTCTTTCTAGTTGGACAGGAAAATCGAACTGAACGTCCAGTCCTTCGGATGGGGACTTAAAGCTAGTCTGACCCGTGCGCTTTATTTCACGTAAAAATCCCACGGCAGTTGAAAGTCGGTAAGAGCAGGGAGAAATCCCGCTGCCTGGTATGGCCAAATTGATAGCTAGGTTTTCCAAGTGTGCCCACACCCCCTCCTCACCCTGTGTCCCCCCCCACAACTTTTTTTTTAATGGGTAGACGCTGCACTTGCGGCGACGCTCTTTCCGGGGGAGAGCAACCCGAATTTCACAGAGATAAGTCTCTGTGACTAGAATATACCAAATACCAAATACACATACACAAAGACGCACATACACACAAGGGCGTACTTGCGCATGCACATATGTACAAACATGCATCCAAGTAATTAAATGCACGTTGGCACACATATAATTATATAAGAAGCCCACACTTCT
>CM065681.1:32684638-32687138 GCA_017654935.2 Phymorhynchus buccinoides | reverse complement strand
AACTAGATTAGTCTTGTTTATTTATAAATATTGTCCAAATTTTCGTCTACACCCGTAGACTTTTTCTAGGACAAAAAAATGACGCATAAGGTTACAATTACGTCAAAAAACAACGTCATGCAAAGGAATTACGTCTATGTTATACAGTCAGAGAGAGAGAGAGAGAGAGAGAGAGAGAGAGATATGACAAGCTCATGTTTACAATATTAGAGTCTATCTATAGTAGTAGTAGGAGCACACGTACTCATGCACACACACACACACACATACACACATACACACACGCGCGCACACACATACACACGCACACGCACACACACACACACACACAGAATGAAATTAAGTCTGCATGGAACAATAGGCATTGGAAGTCTAGGCTTGGTGTTTAGATTTATAGGAACCAGTACTGAATATCAAACTCGAGGACAATCTGCATGGTTGAATTTCTCACAGAGTAAATCCATGGAAGTCTTTTCTTGAATTCAACCCAACAAAAACGGTCCCCAAATTCGACATCCAGTACAGTTCTCTCCTCCGTAGCCCAGATTGGGATCATCTGGGTGAGGTTGAGCGCAGTGGGCTGCTACAGCGCATTTGGAGACCTTTTGCGATTTGCAGTCACTCTTGTGGTTAGCCCACCTCTTCTTAAGATCTTTTGTACAACCCACATACAGAGCGCCAGGGTGGATTTTGCAGAACATCAAGTAGATGACATTGGGGGTTGTACATTGGGGGTTATATATATATATATATATATATATCTATATATATATATATATATATAGTTTGCTTTAATACAAACTTTTCTGTGTCCAATGTCTTTATTTGTGAACCTCAGAAACAAAACCAGTTAACGTTAACTTTGAGTAATGTTCGTGTTCAAAAAGAAAAAAAAAGGTAATAGAAATATAAATTGTGCTGATTTACTTTTTCTCCCAATGGGGGAGGGACAGTGCCTTATGCAAAGACAGCTGTTTCGATCTTGAGAAGATCTCATCAGTTTGCATGATTGGCCTGCAAATTGACTGTCCAGTGGATGCTAACCTGAGCAAAAAAGACAATCTACAAGAGAATGGTGTCCTCTTTGCATCAAATCGAAAATCCACAATAAAAGCAAACCAGCACAAAGTTAAACCACAAATAGTAAAAATCTTATGAAAATCTTATGTAAAATGAACAAAGTAATAATGTTCTGAAATTTTAATTTCAAAACCTAATAGACATGACTCGGGAGGGCTAACTACTGAGATGATATCCAAATTAAGGATAAAAATAGTATGAAAGGAAAATCTCAGTGAATAGCCAGCTCCGTACCCCTACTCTGAAGGACTGAAAAGTTAGTGCATTTGAAATGCAGAATAGTTTGCTTTAATAAAACTTTTCTGTGTCCAATGTCTTTATTTGTGAACCTCAGAAACAAAACCAGTTAACGTTAACTTATATATATATATCTCCTATCTCGAATACCTTCACAACAGAATTCAGCATGTTACAGACACTGCACAACGTGACATTCTAAAACTATGCAGAGACACTTATGAAGTTCTCGCTGATGAAGCACACGACAGTGTACAACGCTTAAAGTACGACATTTTTCAAAGTTGTTCACCTTATGAAGTTGATGCCCTTCGGAACTTTAGTCAGCGTTGTTTGACAAGAAGTAGAAAACAATACGCGAAGAAAAAGGAAAAGAAACTTGCCAAATTACTTCCTCAAAGACATGACATTCGTGCGGATACCACGACAAAAAGGAAAAAACCTTGCCGACGCTTCAAACGTAAACAGAATCTGACGTTATCACAGCCATCTAACTCTAAACCTGAGCAGGATGACAAAATGGTTGTGAACCTATCAGACGTTACTCTGACAGAGCTACAAAAAAGTGTACTGGCTCTTGGGCCCAAGTTTTGCCCAACCCCACGAAGCCTGAATCAAGAACAACTTGAGGAAGATGTGCATGAAGGTCTCAGACGGCTACGGTTAAAAGAACTGTTTTTTTACCCAGATGTTGAGGAAGATGTTCACGAAGCTCCAAAGTTCTACAAGAAGAACTACTATGAACCTCCACAGGGTCGCGACCTTTCCCTAGATGCCTACTGCAATACCATTGAGAGCCAAGTCAAATCCCATGTTCCTGACCCTAAGCCACTACGGGACAACCTATCCAGGGACCAACGGAAGGCCCTGAGAGAGCTACAACAGCATGTTAAGAACAGGACTCTTCGTATTAGTTCTGCTGACAAGGGTGGAGCAGTGGTTGTGCAGAACATGACGGACTATGTGAGGGAGGCAGAGAGGCAGCTCAACAACAACACCTACTACGAACCTGTTCGAACAGATCCTACCTGTAGTGTAGCGAAAGAGTCCAACAAAATTATTGATGACCTCCATACTCAGAAATTCATTGATAACAACACCTACAAATGGGCCAGGCTGGAACCCAACAATGTTAGGCCTCACCTCTTCCACCACCTCCCAAAGATCCACAAAAACCTACAAA
>CM065681.1:32677138-32679638 GCA_017654935.2 Phymorhynchus buccinoides | reverse complement strand
TTCTTCTTGTTCTTCCTCTTCTTCTTCTTAGCAATCCTCCTCCTCCTCCTCCTTCTCCTCCTCCTCGCTCCCCCTCTTCTTCTTCCGTTTTCTCCATCACTGTCATTGGCTATAGAAGCATTCACTGTTTAATGACTCCTCGATCTTGGTAAGATAATTCAAGTTCATCACGACAGTGCACCGATATCTGTATTATGTCTCCCTGAATGCGTGTAGGAGCACATAAGGAACAACATATTTAATGCAAAAAATACAAAGAGAAAACCCCCAACAACATTGATGCATCATTTCTCTGTATAGCTGCCTGCCTGGCTGCAAGAAGAGTTATGCAATTCTGTGGACGAAAACGCATACATAACCCCCCCCCCCCCCCCCCCCCTCCCCCCCCCCCCCCCCCCCCCCCCCCCCCTCCAACTCCCAACCCTATTTATACGCATCTACGCCTACCGTATTTCGTTGTTTGTGCGCCTACACGATACGTTTAGTTGGCTCATTTACAGACAAAGGCGGTAATTAGCTTCCCCCAGAAACATATATCTGTCTGTGTAGCGTGCGCGTGCAAATGAGCGAAGAACAGCTAGTATAGTGGCAATGATAAATTAGTTGTCTACAAGTCTGGCACACCGATCACTCTCGTAACATTATCAACTAACGACAGCCCCTTCACCACTTCGGCGTACCGTTTGTGTCTTCGGATAATTATAAGTCTGTTTGTCTGCTTGTTTGTTCGTTCGTTTGTGTCTCTTTTATCCTACCTTTTCCCTTCTTTCTATGTCTATTCGTTTGTCCGTCTGTCTCTCTCTCTCTCTCTCTCTCTCTCTCTCCCTCTCTCTCTCTCTCTCTCGCCTCTCCTCCCCTCTCTCTCTCTCTCTCCCCTCTCTCTCTCTCTCTCTCTCTCCTCTCTCTCTCTCTCTCTCTCTCTCTCTCTCTCTCTCTCTCTCTCTCTCTCTCTCTCTCTCTCTCCCTCTCCCTCTCCCTCTCCCTCTCTCTCTCTCTCTCTCTCTCTCTCTCTCTCTTACAAATATGTGTCATTCATGTATTGATCTGGGTTTTTTTTTCCTACTATTTTCTTCTTTGTTGTTGGCGAGATGTAAACAAGCGTGTATTGTGCTTATTCGTTTCCAACATTAAAAAAAGATTCGTTCGTTCGTTCGTTCGTTCGTTCGTTCTCTCTCTCTTGTCTGTTTGTCCCTTTATATCTCTCTCTCTCTCTCTCTCTCTCTCTCTCTCTCTCTCTCTCTCTCTCTCTCTCTCTCCATCCTCTCTCTCTCTCTCTCTCTCATCTCTCTCCTCTCTCTCTCTCTCTCTCTCTCATCTCTCTTTTCTCTCTCTCCCTCTCACCCTCTCCTTTTTACTTTCTCTCCTCGTGTTGGCGTGGGCGTTTTTCTGGTATACATTTTATACCTTTTTGTATTGTGCAGTTAAAAAACCCCACCACCGGTTTCTCTCTTTTCCTCCCACGTCTGGAAGACTCGGATTTCCAGACATACAAAATGTGGTGTATACTATTAATTAAGCTTGATAGGTCTGCACGCAGTTACCTTACTTTCCCCAGTGAAACCGGAGCCTGAAACCTTACTTGTCATTCTATATCAAAGAGCATAACCGCCTTATTGCAGACATCTAAATGGCCTAAAGATCATCGACGAACTTTTCATAGAGAGATGAGTTTCTTGTTCTCCCACATTATCGTTCTATCATTGGGGGGGGGGGGGAGAGAGAGAGAGAGAGAGAGAGAGAGAGAGAGAGAGAGAGAGAGAGAGAGAGAGAGAGAGAGAGAGAGAGAGAGAGAGAGACAGAAGCCAATTCCTTCAGGTCCACTTATCAGAGATAACGTTACCATACTAAAAACAATTGGTAGAGATTAATTCGTCGTTTGCGTTCAAAAATGCTTTTTTTGGGTCTATTGGGGAGGGAGCAAGGAAGCGATGTAGACAGCAACCATTTGGCGTAATAATGATTATATTAATAAATAATGACATGGCAGGCTTAGTATCTGGGCCCGCAATGTGATAAGAATTGGGTCAAGCCAAATAACTGGCACATTGGGACATGGTTTTTGTCCTCTGTCTGATCTACGGAGGGCAAAGGAGTATTGTTTTTTTGTCGCGGTGGTTTCTTCTAAATCTCTGTCTCTGTCTATGGTTGTGTTCCTCTCTCCATAGCTGTCATGCTTTTTCTCCTCATCCTCCTTCCCCCTTCTCCCCCAATCTGTCTTTCTTTAATGTGTTCACTCCCCTTCCTATGCATATGGATCGTCACGCGTGGAAATGTACAATATGAACACACACGTGTGTTTGTGTATGTGCGTGCGCGCGCGCGCGTGTGTGAGTGTGTGCATGCATGTGTGTGCATATGTATGTGCGCGCGCGCGTGTATGTGTATATGTGTGTGAGTGAGTGTGTGCGTGCGTGCGTGTGCATATGTGTGCATGTGTGTGTATGCGTGCGTGCATGTGTGTGTGTGTGTGTGCGTGTGCGTGCATGTGTGTATATGTGTG
>CM065681.1:32664638-32672138 GCA_017654935.2 Phymorhynchus buccinoides | reverse complement strand
CTTTATTAGCCCACTTCAAATCAAGGAGGTAGGACACGAATTTTGCAGATAACGATTTCATTAAAATACGACACAATGCATGTCGTGACGAGATGCGAACTTTTGGTCTGTCAAGTGAGCTTTTTTTTTCTTTTTTTTTTTTCCTTTTTGTTAAACTTTTCTTTTCCGTTCTCTCTCTTTGTGATTTTTTTTCTTTCTTCGTATAATTCAATTGTTTCCCTTTTTTCTTCTCATTTTTGAATCCCGATTCTCATTTTCTTTCTTTTTTTGGTATGGCTTTCTTCTTTTGTATTGATTTCTTCTGCCTTTTCTTTCTTTCTATGTTTCTTACTGTCTTTCTTTCTTTCTTTCTTTCTTACTTTCTTACTTTCTTTCTATCTTTCTTTCTTTCTATCTTTCTTACTGTCTTTCTTTCTTTCTTTATGTATTCATTTCTTCTTGTCTTTCTTTCTTTCTCTTTTCTTACTCTTTCTAAAGATCTATCTTTCTTCTTGTTCTTTCTTTTCTTATTCTTTATGCATTCATTTCTTCTTGTCTGTCTTTCTTTCTTTCTTTCTTACTGTCTTTCTTTCTTGGTCTCCTTCTGGCTGTGTCCCGTTTCTATCTAGGTTTCTTCGAGTGGTCTCTGGGTCCTGTGGAGACTGTCTTTCTTTATGTTTCTCTTTTCTTCCGGTTCTGGCGAGGGGGGTCTTGGTGGGAGGCTGACTGGGGTCGCTTTTCTGGTTTCTGTTCTTCTTCTGAGGGGTTCTGTTCTGGCTGTTCTACTCTGGCTTCTGGTGTGGGGGGAGGGGGGCGGGGGGGTCTGGTCTTTTCTTTCTTCTGGGGTGCTTTCTTTCTGGGGATTTCATGGTCTGGTCTTCTGGGGTCTGTCTTCTTTCTTTCTTTGTTTCTTTCTATCTTTCTTACTGTCTTTCTTTGCTTTCTAGCTTATGTATTCATTTCGTGTCTTATCTCTAATCTTCTTATAATCTTTCTTTTTTCTTTCCTTTATTCTTTCTTCTTGTCTTTCTTTCTTGGTCTTTTTCTTACTGTCTTTCTTTCTTCCTTTCTTTACCTTTCTTCTTTACTTCTTTGTCTTTATCCTTTCTCGTCTTTTACTTCTGTCTTTCTTTTCTTCCTTTCTTTCTTTATTTCCGTATCTTCTTTCATTCTTTCTTTCATTCTTTCTTTCTTCTAATCTTTCTTTCTTTCTCTTTCTCTATCTTTTCTTTCTTTTCTCCTTTCTGTCCTTAATCTTTCTTTCTGTCTTGTCTTTCTGTCTTTCTAATCTTTCTTTTATGTATCATTTCTTTCTTATCTTTCTTTCTTTCTTTCTTTCTGTACTGTCTTTTCCGTCTTTCTTTTTTCATTCTGTTCTAAGAAATCTCTATCTTTCTTCTTTCTGTCTTTCTTACTTTCTTTCTTTCTTCCTCTCTTTCTATTCTTTCTTTCTTCTTTCCTGTCTTTCTTTCTTTCTATTGCTTACCTGCTCTTTCTTTCTTTCTTTCTTTCTTTTCATTCTTTTTTTCTTTAATTCTTTCTACTTCTTTCTTTCTTATCTTTCTTTCTTTCTTGTATTCCTTTAAACTTTCTTTCTTTCTTCTTTCTTTTACTTCTTCTCTTTCTTTCTACTTCCTTTCTTTTCTTTCTTTCTGTCTTTATGTATCATTTATCTTTCTGTCTTCTTTTACTTTATCCTCTTCTTTCTTATAATCGCTCTTTCTTTCTTTCTTTCTCTTTCTATTCTTTCTCTTCTTTCCTTTCTTTCTTTCTTAGATTTCTGTCTTACTTTATTTCTTTCTATCTTTATTTATTTCATCTTCTTTCTTGTCTTTCTTTTCTGTTTCTTTGTTTCTTTCTTTCTTCTATCTTTCTTTCTTTCTGTCTTTCTTACTTCCTTACTTTCTTTCTATCTTTCTTACTGTCTTTCTTTCTTATATCTATCTCTTTTGCGTGTATCATTTTTCTGTACTTTCATTCTGCGTTCTTACTGTAATATCTTTCTTTCTTTATGTATTCAGCTTCTTCTTGTCTTTCTACTTTCTTTCTTTCTTTCTGATAGTCTTTCTTTCTTTCGACATTTATGTAATTCATTTCTTCTTGTCTTTCTTTCTTTCTATCTTTCTTACTTACATTCTTTATATTAAAACTTTATGTATTCATTTCTTCTTGTATTCTTTTTCTTTCTATCTTACTGTATGCGTCTTATGTTCTTTCTGATCACGTCTTACTTTCTTTCTTTCTATCTTTCTTACTGTCTTTCTTTCTTTCATTATGTCTTCATTTTAACTTTTGTCTTCTACTTATCTTTCTTACTGTCTCGTCTTTCTATTCGTACTTTCTTCTATCTGTTCTTATTTTCTTTCTTTACTTCTTTATGAATTGATTTGCTTCCCTTTTTTCTCATTTTTGAATTTCTGATTTCACCTTATTTCTTCTTGTCTTTCTTTCTTTCTTTCTTACTGTCTGGTCTTTCTTTCTGACCGTCTTTTCTTCCTTCTTTTCTTTTTCCCCCCCTCCCCCCCCCTTGTTTTCTTTCTTCCGTTTCAACCCCCCCCCCAACCCGCCCCCCGCCTTTTCCCCCCTTGTTTCTTGAAACGACCCCCCCCCCCCCCCCCCCTCCCCCCCCCTCTAACCCCCAACCCTCCCCCATTCCCACCAACACCCCCCCCCCACTCACCCCCCACCTCCCCCCCCCCCCAAACCAAAACACCTCCCCTCCCCTCCCCCCCCACCCCCTTACTATCACGAACATAACTCTACTACGATCGCTCTCTTATAAATAACCTTTGAGACTAATTACCAAAAAAGTATAAATATAATAATACTTATGTTTACTATATAATCAGTAAGACCCCAGAGGAAAGAAGAATAAAGTCCAAAATATATGAAAAGGTTTTTATCCTGTGTGTTTGGTGTTTTCAGCCTGAATGTTTTTCCCTCTCTCTATCTCTCTCTCTCACTTCTTCTCTCTCTCTCTCGCGAATCTTTAATCTCTCTCTCCTCCTCTCTCTCGTCCTCTCTCTCTCTCTCTCTCCTCTCTCTGTCTCCTCTCTCTCTCTCTAGATCGTCCTCTCTACTCGACACTCACTCTCTTCTCGCTCTCTCTCTCTCTCTCTACTCTGCTCTCTCACATCTCACTCTCTACTCTCTCTCTTCATCCCTCTGAATCTTCTCTTACCTACTCTCTCTCTCTCTGAAAACTCTTAATCTCTTTCGTCCCTCCCCCTCTTTCTCTCTTTATCATATAATTTTATTTGCTCTTCTCTCATGACGTCCATGTTTTTGTTTTTTGCGAATTTACTTTGTTTTTACGTGTGGGGGGTTTCTTCCCATGTGTGTAGCTATGTGTGTCTTTTGTCTATCCATTTTAAAATTTCTACTCAAATGGTTGCTTTTTTCTAGAAAATTAGCGAATGACCCCCCAAAACATTTTTTAATTGTTAAGTGGCAATTCCATCAGCTACTGGCGGTTTTTTCATGTACATATTTTTGGGTGGCGCTGCAGGCTGCGCAGAGACGCGTTCTCTGGGAGGGGGGAGGGTCCGAGAAGGGGTACGGGGGGGGGGGTCCATCCCAAATTTCACAAAAAACGAATCTCTATGACTAGAAAACACACCACAAAAATACATACCTAAAATAAGAATTCATTTTGCAAACCTTGATTGCCGGATATTATACACTATGAAAACAACAAAAGGCCAAAAATATAAAAGAGAACTGTTAGATTCAATCTGACAAAATGTTCTGAGGGATAATAACCCTACTCGCGGCCGTACTTTATAAGAGCAAAAAAGCTATTTGCAGAGTTATCCCCCTTCTTCTGCTGCATGACGTCATCAAAACCGCTACCTGATATATAGTTTTTTTTAATTTTATGGTAATTTTGAGGCATTATAAATGTATGTTAATGTTACTATCATGTAATGTCATAACGTATATCATGTTTCAAACGCACAACCCCAAACAAACTTCCACACAGTCTCCAATGAATGAACGGAGGGAATGAGAGCTAACTTCTATAACCTTTACCCCCCCAAACTTTTTTAAATTTTAAGATGTTGATGCAACTAAATTTAGACCCCATGCTATTCTAAGCTTACATGTACAGTCTCTCGTCAAGACGCATGATTCTACTATCTCTCTACATCTACTCTCTACTCTCTACTATATCTCTCTAAACCTCTCTCTCTCTCTCTCTACATCTCTCTCATCCTCTCTCTCTCTCTCTCTCTAGCGTCTCCTCTCTCTCTCTCTTTCTCTCTCTCTGTCTCTCTCTGTCCTCTCTCTCTCTCCCTCATCCATCTATCGCTCTCTCTCTCTCTCGTTCCGTCTCTACTCTCTCTCCGTTCCTCTCTCTCTCTCTTTCTCTCTCTCTTCTTTTTCTCTTTCTCCTCTCTCTCTCTCTCCCCCCCTCTCTCTCTCCTCTCTCTCTCCCTACTAGCGCTCAACGCCCCTCTAGTACACAGGTAAAACGGGGCCCTCTCACAGTACGGTTAAAGTAACAGGTCTCTCTCTCAAGATCTCTCTCCTGGTCTTCTCTCTTTTTCTTTATCAACTCTGCAGTTTCTTTTCTCGCCGGCCATCCCTCGCACTCTCTTAATTATATATTTAATTTTATAGGCTCCTGGCTAAAACCCAATTTTTTATAGACCCCCTAGCACACCTTTCCAAGGCCTACTTGAAGTGTCTCCCCTAGCACCTTGAGTCTTTGCCCCCCCCCTTGAACATCGTGTATTGCAATTAATCCCCCTAACGGCCTCTCCTCTAAAGCCCCCTTCTCTTTCTAACCTCACATCTGCCCAAGTGTGGAAGCTCTCCTCTCTCTAAGTCACTCAACCGGGTCTGCAGGACGTTTTTTATAAGCCCCCCCTCCCTCTCTCTAATTATTTCTCCTTTGCCTATTTTCTCAAGGTACATAAAAACACGCCAAAAGTTCCCCAAGTCTCTTTCACGATGGCCGACATAAATTTCATATGCTCTCTCTCGGAATGCCATTCTCTCTTCGAATGTCTGATCTGCCACCACACACTCTCAAAAAAAAATTGGAAAAACCGATTCGGGTGTCTTAATGCGGGATTTCGGTGAGGAGACAGCAAAAAGAAACAATTCTCTATCTAGACTCTCCCCTCACCGCACTTTCAAGATGAGGCGCGTAATCCGTGAATCTATCGTCATCATACACCTCTGGACCTCTGACGTCCCTGAATTGCGTTCTATCTCTCCATCATCTCTCGGCAGAACTGGCCATCAAGGATGGAAATCCTATACATGCCGAGCCTCTCTCCTCCGTCTCCAAGACTCTAGTGAACTCTACCGGTTGGTGCGACCTATTATGTCTGGCCCTCTCTCTCTCTTAACTCGATTTTCTCGGTTCCTCTTTCAAGGATCAATAAGCACCAAGTCAGAGGGTCTCTCCCTCAGGGCCTCTCGAAAAATCTCTTTGCAGTCTCGGATGTCTGTCTCTCTTCTCATTGCTCGGAACACACTCTAAACAACCACCGAAAATACTCTGAAACTCTGAAGGCTTAATTCTCCGTCTCAACTCTTCGCGGTTTTTGGGAGTTCTGTTCCTTGCCGACATCAGACTCAGACAAAGAACCCAACAAAACAAATACAAACAAAAATCTCGGAAATACAAACCCTTGACACAGAAGGATCATCCTCCTCTTTACTCTCATTCGCTCTCCTCGATCTGATTCGGCCAACAGCTCCTAACTCTCTCACGTAAAAATTCGAACACTGCACCTGCCCTCTCTCTCACTTCTAGCATTCAACTCAGAATTCTGCAGGCTTGCATTTAGCTCTTCTCTCTCTGTGGGTTTCAACGTCCTCACTCATCAGTTCCGAAGGGTCCCAGTTTTTCTTGGTAAATCTCCTGGGGAACTCCCTGTCTGTCAACAAAAAATCAACAAAGCTCTCTCTCTCTCTTAATCTTCTCTTCCTCCGTGAACACCCCACCACCCGCACTCGACACCTCTCATCCCCTCTCCCCCCAACATCCCTCTCCCTTCTCCTGTCTCCCTCCCAAAAACCCCCTCTCCTCTTTCTCCCTGCACTGCATTTATCTCTCCCCCCTTTCAATCACTCTCATCCCCTCTCCTTCCTTTCTCCTCCCTCTCAATAATTATAAAATCTTTCTACACGCCCCAAAAGTCTGAAAACTCTCCCTCTTTTCTAGTTTCTCGTTATCCTCTCCTGTTTTGTCTCCTCTAAAATAACTCTTTCTTCCTGTGCTCTCTCACGTTTATCTCTCTCTGCCTCTCGTCTCTCTTTAGCTGCTCTCTCTTATAATCTATCGGTGGTAACAAAACATATCTCTCCCTCTCTCTCTCAAGTGCTCAAATGTGGCAGGGCCTGTCTCTCTCCCCTGCTCTCAGTCGTCACTCTCGTCATCTCCTCGCGACGAGGAAGGGGAAAAGGAGGGCATAAATCTCTCTCTGGATACGTATCACTGCTATTATCCTACAAATTCTTTGTTTCCCAATTATCGTACGGCTCTCTCTCCGACTCCGCTTACCCGTGGTGAGGTCTCTCCTAAAAAATCTTCTCGACAAAAACTCTCCTCTTTTTGTCTTAACACTGGAATTCCTCCCTCTATCTCATCTCATCTCTCTCTCTCACGGTATCCTTCTTCTCATAAATATCTCGTTGTCTCGCTCCTGCGACCAATGAAAATGCTCTCAAAATTTTGGTCCCACATGATACCACCAGAAATAATCGTGTGTAAAACATGCTGGGCGGATTGTTGTTCTGTTTCTCTGTATTTTATCTCCTCTAGAAGATCTCAATCTAGTGGGGTAACAGGTCACTGCTAAATCGATCTCTCTGCTCGGCAGCTGTCGTATCTCCCCTTTCTGAGAACAATGCACTAACTTTGTTACTAACCGTGTAACTGTGAATAAGTAAAAATACAAAACACAAAAACGAAATCTACTTTGGGGTCTGTTTAATGCAACTTTTATTGTGTCATCACATGTTTACGTCTCACTCGGTAAAGAAGGAAGGGGGTCAAGCGTATATCAAAATGGGATTTGATTGACTTTTTTGTAGCAGGCGACAATATGTTTTCTTGTCATATTGTTTTTTTGATGCTCCTGTAAAATCTCCACTGATTGTGTAAATACACGGTTAGCATCGGACAGCGACGTTAATAGTCCCCCTCAACATCTCAGGACTGTCACCGCGTAAAGTTCGACCACTTTATACTAACAAAACACTCATCAATGTGTAATCTTACCAACGTTCAACAACCTGAAAAAACAACAAAACATACAGTACAAATTCATAACATGACAACTTCCATCATTGCACCATACAGTGTAGCAACCAAAAGTGTCCACACAGTGCTGGCAAACGTTGAGCGACTATTTTATCGGATCCATTTTTTGTTGTGTCTTGTAAAAAACGGTAACAAAAGACTCTTTAACCCCCCCAACACATACTATTCTAAATCTTATTCTCACGCTCTGAATTTCATTAGGAATGAACAGTGCAGAAACAAACAGGTCATAATAACAC
>CM065681.1:32634638-32642138 GCA_017654935.2 Phymorhynchus buccinoides | reverse complement strand
GAAAGCTCTTATGTTCATACCCTAACAAAATGACTTTAACACTAAAAAGAAAGCTCTTATGTTCATACCCTAACAAAATGACTTTAACACTAAAAAGAAAGCTCTTATGTTCATACCCTAACAAAATGACTTTAACACTAAAAAGAAAGCTCTTACGTTCATACCCTAACAAAATGACTTTAACACTAAAAAGAAAGCTCTTATGTTCATACCCTAACAAAATGACTTTAACACTAAAAAGAAAGCTCTTACGTTCATACCCTAACAAAATGACTTTAACACTAAAAAGAAAGCTCTTATGTTCATACCCTAACAAAATGACTTTAACACTAAAAAGAAAGCTCTTACGTTCATACCCTAACAAAATGACTTTAACACTAAAAAGAAAGCTCTTATGTTCATACCCTAACAAAATGACTTTAACACTAAAAAGAAAGTTCTTATGTTCATACCCTAACAAAATGACTTTAACACTAAAAAGAAAGTTCTTATGTTCATACCCTAACAAAATGACTTTAACACTAAAAAGAAAGCTCTTACGTTCATACCCTAACAAAATGACTTTAACACTAAAAAGAAAGTTCTTATGTTCATACCCTAACAAAATGACTTTAACACTAAAAAGAAAGCTCTTAACACTAAAAAAGTTCATACCCTAACAAAATGACTTTAACACTAAAAAGAAAGCTCTTATGTTCATACCCTAACAAAATGACTTTAACACTAAAAAGAAAGCTCTTATGTTCATACCCTAACAAAATGACTTTAACACTAAAAAGAAAGCTCTTATGTTCATACCCTAACAAAATGACTTTAACACTAAAAAGAAAGCTCTTATGTTCATACCCTAACAAAATGACTTTAACACTAAAAAGAAAGCTCTTATGTTCATACCCTAACAAAATGACTTTAACACTAAAAAGAAAGCTCTTATGTTCATACCCTAACAAAATGACTTTAACACTAAAAAGAAAGTTCTTATGTTCATACCCTAACAAAATGACTTTAACACTAAAAAGAAAGCTCTTATGTTCATACCCTAACAAAATGACTTTAACACTAAAAAGAAAGCTCTTATGTTCATACCCTAACAAAATGACTTTAACACTAAAAAGAAAGCTCTTATGTTCATACCCTAACAAAATGACTTTAACACTAAAAAGAAAGCTCTTATGTTCATACCCTAACAAAATGACTTTAACACTAAAAAGAAAGCTCTTATGTTCATACCCTAACAAAATGACTTTAACACTAAAAAGAAAGCTCTTATGTTCATACCCTAACAAAATGACTTTAACACTAAAAAGAAAGCTCTTATGTTCATACCCTAACAAAATGACTTTAACACTAAAAAGAAAGCTCTTATGTTCATACCCTAACAAAATGACTTTAACACTAAAAAGAAAGCTCTTATGTTCATACCCTAACAAAATGACTTTAACACTAAAAAGAAAGTTCTTATGTTCATACCCTAACAAAATGACTTTAACACTAAAAAGAAAGCTCTTATGTTCATACCCTAACAAAATGACTTTAACACTAAAACAGAAAGTTCTTATGATGATACCCTAACAAAATGACTTTAACACTAAAAAAGAAAGTTCTTATGATGATACCCTAATAGATTGACTTTAATACTAAAAAGAAAGTTCTTACGATGTTACCCTTTGACACTAAAAAGAAAGTTCTTACGATGATACCCTAACAGATTGACTTGAACACTAAAAATAAAGTTCTTATGGTGATACCTTGCCTAACGTAACCGTGAGTTAATTCTTCACGAATTACTTTTTAAAATGTATTTAAATAAGTTATTGTGTTATAAGACAAACAGAAAACCGTACAAACAGACATAGAAAAAAACATAGTACAGCCTCCATTGCTAAGATAAAATGTCGTTGGTACAAATGACCATCATGATAAACTAACTCCAAGATATCAGAAGCTTCCTCTAAAAATGTTGAGCTTACCATCATTATTTGCCTTTTATCCAGGTTTGCTGTTAAAGCTATGTACATATTTTAAAAAAGAATGGTTAGATTAGAAAATTGATAGTAAGTATAAAATCTGCTAGAATACAACATTCAAGTTTTCAAATAATCGAAGTCAGCAATCCTGTAGACCGTATTTTGATTGTTAGAAAAACTTTGTATGCAGTCTACATCTAGTCAGTCAATTGTGTGTTGCATAAGGTTTGAGCTTGCTGCTGCTCTAATTGTCTACTTGCGCGTCTTTGTTTTGAAATGAATAAACATTTGTTGAAACCAGCAACTCCATATAAATGGGGTATAAACAATTCAAAACATTTCTTTGAAAACCATCTTTCTGCAACACTTCCATTTTGCCCTTTTCTCATCAAGGAATTCCTGTTTGGTTAAATTACCCCATGACCTATTAACCTGGTGTGATTTGTCTTCTTTTGTTTTATACTGAGGACAGGCTTGAACAGGCCTCTGTTGTTGTTTGTGGCTCAAGCCACAAACCTATAACTCACTTTGTCGGTCGGTCGGTCTGTCGGTCCAAAATTGTCGCACATTTTGACAAAATTGTCGCACTTCAAATCGAGGCTACACTTCTGGCCGCTCTTTAAAATGATGTATTTTAAAAGCGTACAAAATAATAAACATATGTAATACAGACACTACAACAGACACGACGAGTATGCGGTGCTTCTTTTGATGAGTATAAGTAGGATACATAGTTTTAAATGTTTTCCAAAAGATATAAAAAGTTACGAAATGGTGCAGAGATAACATTCTGGTTTACAGATTAAAATTATTGAAAAGCCAGGGGAGGTAACTCATGATTGGAGTGGTAAAAATAGACCGCGTGCCACAAACTATTGCGATTTCGCGCTTGTTTTTCTGTGCTTTTCACAAAATGAAGTTGGGTTGCCTCTCATGTCGCACTCTATCGACGATATATATACTAAATATAAGAGTATATAAAAAATATATTTGTATGTACTCATACACATCCGCAAAAATAGAATATGGGATGTAAAAAGGACTAAGCTTACACGTTGATTGGCGTCCTTGCAGTAAGATAAGTCCAGTTGTTTCTAGAATTCCCCGGTGCAGATTCACTTCATCATCTGCTGCTTTTCGTCTTCCTGGTCTGCTCTTGTTGTTGTTGTCGTTGTCGTTGTCGTTGTCGTTGTCGTTGTCGTTGTTGTTGTTGTTGTTGTTGTTCTTCTTCTTCTTCTTCTTCTTCTTCTTCTTCTTCTTCTTCTTCTTCTTCTTCTTCTTCTTCTTGTCTGTGTTCTTGTTCTTCTCGCTCTTCTTTTTCTGTTTCTTCTTCAACCTCATTGTCATTGTTGTCGTTTTCGTCGTCATCTTCTTCCTCATCCTCATCCTCCTCATCTCCTCCTCCTCCTCCTGCTGCTCCTCCTCCTCCTCATCATCACCATCGTCGTCGTCGTCTGATGTTGTTGATAATGAAGACGACCATAATGATGATGATAATGATGATGATATCATCCGAATTTCAGTCAAGAAGGAAAACGATATCTTTCAATTTAAAAAAACAAAAACAATTCGTACGGAAATTTCCAAGTGGTATTAATAAAAATCATAGTCTTTAAGAAGTATATGGTAAGAGATCGCCTCACCCGACGCGGGTTTGTATCACGATAACAGAGGAGATCTCTTATCATAATACTTCTTAAACATCAGACTATCAATACCACTTGGGAATTTCTGGCCTACAAAAAGAAACAATCTCGAAAAGTATCATTTTCTATGCCATCTAGAAACTATTTAATTCCTTCTGCACTGTTGGTACAAATAATCATTTTCAGAGAACGTGACTTCTGTACATTGTCCGAGGCAAAACAAAAGTAACACAGCCACGACCCCGTCTGCAAGACATGTAGCATGTAGAACTGTATTGGGTACTAAATAAGCATATGTGTCGACCTTTTATTAATTTGCCATGTCTGGAATACGATGGTCTCTCTCCTTATTTTGTGAACAGAACAAAAAATGATAGATAGACAGACAGACAGATTAACAGTCAGTGTTGCAGATTTAGAAACAGGCTGACAAACGAACAGAGAGAGAGAGAGAGAGAGAGAGAGAGAGAGAGAGAGAGAGAGAGAGAGAGAGAGAGAGAGAGAGAGAGAGAGAGAGAGAGAGAGAGAGAGAGAGAGAGAGAGAGAGAGAGAGAGAGAGAGAGAGAGAGAGATACAGACAGACAGACAAATAGAGAGAGACACAGAGAGAGACAGATAGACAGGCAGGCAAACAGACAGACAGACAGACAGAAGGGGAGAGAGAGAGAGAGAGAGAGAGAGAGAGAGAGAGAGAGAGAGAGAGAGAGAGAGAGAGAGAGAGAGAGAGAGAGAGAGAGAGAGACAGAGAGAGAGAGAGAGAGAGAGAGAGAGAGAGAGAGAGAGAGAGAGAGAGAGAGAGAGAGAGAGAGAGAGAGACAGCGACAGACAATTTAGAACAGAGATAGACAAACCGACAGACAGACAAAGACAGAGACACCCTTGAAACAGTAACAAATAGGTTTACTGACACAGACGGAGGAACACGAAATGAGAAAGAAAGAGAGGGGGGGAGAGAGAGAGAGAGAGAGAGAGAGAGAGAGAGAGAGAGAGAGAGAGAGAGAGAGAGAGAGAGAGAGAGAGAGAGAGAGAGAGAGAGAGAGAGAGAGAGAGAGAGAGAGAGAGAGAGAGAGAGAGAGAGAGACAGACAGACAGACAGACAGACAGAGAGAGATCTTTAGAAAGAAGACAGACAGACATATACACAGACAATGAGACAAAGAGGCAAACAGACACGGAGACAGAGAGAAAAGTAGGTAGATAATGAACAAAGACAGATGGACTGACACAATATTAATTTTTGAAAATGGACTCAGACGAAGCGGGTTCGAATTCATACACACTTATCAAAAATGAAACTTACCTCATAATTGTTAGCTGGTACCCCTCGGTGTGAAGTCTGATGACGGCCAAGGAAGGAAGGAGACAGCAGAGATATGATTTGCTTTAGTAGTTTATTTCATCAGTTTTGGGGGGTACAATTCTGCTTGTACCATGCATGTAGTAGTATGTGCGTACACAGAAGACCTGACCCTGTGTGAAATGTTTCATAAAACACGCTTGTTGTGCCAACGACTTTCCTCCTAAAAGGGAATTTTCGTCATAAAGTCCCTAGACAAAACAAACCTAATTAAACAAAATTTGCTTTCATGAAGTCTTGACGAACGGTTGAAACACGCACGCTTTTGTTGAATATTACTTTTCCTCGCCTGTTAAAAAAACCGTCAACAGGTCACTCCTTTCACAATAACAGTATTTGCTTAAAACTCAAATCACACAATTACAGATTGATTTTTTATTTTTATGTATCAAAGTCATAGAAAATGTGTTCATTTTGTTCGTTTAAGAAAGAAAGAAAGAAAGAAAGAAACAAAAAGAAAACAAAAGAGAGGGGTGTCTAATTGTTCAAGTTTTCATTGCATTCATTTATTGAACACTCATCACCACAACGTATTTTTCAAACACGAGCTGTTCGTATTAATAGAGTCTTTGCTTGGTTGTATTTGTGAGTTATTTATTCATGATCAACGTCAATTTCAAAACCTACAAATATCGAAGACAAAAGAAGCGTTCTCCCAAAAACAAGACCGGAATCGTCATCAACTGTACCCGAGCTCCATCCCTGAAGAAGCAGGGTTGAAGCGGCCAATGAAAAACGGGCACTGAGGAATTGAAGACATGGTGCCCGATAAGCGGTGCCAGACTTGCAGAAAGTCTATGGGTGGCGGGAAAGACTGACTGGCAGCGCAGGCTGAGTGGGTGGCTGACACTAGCGGTGCTGTGATCCTGCTGACACTTTCTGTATCACCTCTCTGTCGTCTCCAACTGTGTGGGTGTCAGAGAGAGAGGGAGAGAGAGAGAGGGAGAGAGAGAGAGAGAGAGAGAGAGAGAGAGAGAGAGAGAGATGGAGAGAGAGAGAGAGAGAGAGAGAGAAGCAGCATGATAGAGATAGACAGACAGACAGAGAATCGGAAACAGACGTACAGAGAAGGGGGGAGAGACAAAGCCGGAGCCGGAGACAACGAGAGAGAGAGAGAGAGAGAGAGAGAGAGAGAGAGAGAGAGAGAGAGAGAGAGAGAGAGAGAGAGAGAGAGAGAGAGAGGAGAGAGAGAGAGAGAGGGGGGAGAGAGAGATAGAGAGAGAGAGAGAGAGAGAGAGAGAGAGAGAGAGAGAGAGAGAGAGAGAGAGAGAGAGAAACAGCGTGACAGAGATAAAGACAGACAGACAGAGAGCGAGAGAGAGAGGGAAGAGGCGGACAGCATAAACATGGACAGAGAGAGTACGATACGGGGAGAGAAGAAGAAGAAGAAGAAGAAGAAGAAGAAGAAGAAGAAGAAGAAGAAGAAGAAGAAGAAGAAGAAGAAGAAGAAGAAGAAGAAGAAGAAGAAGAAGAAGAAGAAGAAGAAGAGAATGAGAGAGGAGCGAGATACTTTAAAGGTGGACCCTGACGGATGAGTTTTTGCAAGAAACACGTCGAGAGAAAGACAGCCTTTTGAAGGATCGGAACACTCACTTTGTTCTGGTTTCCTAGAAATTAAACCGTCAAAACGACGATTCCTCCTTGGCGGAGATGTCGGAAAGAGTAGCCATTATGGATGGGGTGGGTGGAGGCCAATCCCATTGTGGTTGAAGCGTGTTCTTTTTTTGTAGTGCAGTAAAAAAAAAAAAGGAGCTATTTCCTTTGTTGTGAGCGAAGCTCCTTCAGATAAACTTTATAGCATTAAAAATAATAAAATAGAAAGGCTTGTATTGCGAAAACGTTCGTGCAAACGATTTGGCGGCCATTAGAAAAGAGACGACACACACCTTCACTTTGGGTGAAATAATTTGACTTCCAGCACCTGCGCCAAGGAGGAATCGCCGATTTGACGGTTTGATTTCTAGGAAACCTGAGCAAAGTGAGTGTTGCAATCTCTGTAAAGGGTGTTTTCCTGGTGACCTTGACGTGTTTCTTACAAAAACTCACCCGTCAGGGTGCCCCTTTAAACTTCAAACTTCAAATACTTTATTTTACAAGGATAAGAATTTAGGTTGGGCCTAGGAGAGAGAGAGAGAGAGAGAGAGAGAGAGAGAGAGAGAGAGAGAGAGAGAGAGAGAGAGAGAGAGAGAGAGAGAGAGAGAGAGAGAGAGAGAGAGAGAGAGAGAGAGAGAGAGAGAGAGAGGAGAGAGAGAGAAGAGAGAGAGAGAGAGAGAGAGAGAGAGAGAGAGAGAGAGAGAGAGAGAGAGAGAGAGAGAGAGAGAGAGAGAGAGAGAGAATTTGACAATTTGACAATTTTTGACAATTTGAATGGTTTATTGCGTCAGGCTTGCAACCTCTATACACAATTGGGTGAAAGGGGGTAGGGTGCCAGCATCGGATCGAAACGAACATTACAACAATCATTACCACAATGCTCTTCGCGCATGGAGTCCATATCGCGGTAGATCGGCTAAGGAAGATTACTGTCACT
>CM065681.1:32619638-32632138 GCA_017654935.2 Phymorhynchus buccinoides | reverse complement strand
GTCCGTCCGTCCGTCCGTCCGGTGTCCGTCCGTCCGTCCGTCCGTCCGGTGTCCGTCCGTCCGGTGTCCGTCCGTCCGGTGTCCGTCCGTCCGGTGTCCGTCCGGCGAGCCTCCGTCTGTCCGGCTATTCGTCCGTTTTTCTCAAAAACTATTCAGTCTATCATCATCAAAGTTAGTATACTAGTTTGCCAAGATGCAAGCTATCCACTGATGTATTTAGTTTTACATTAAGGTCAAGGTCGCGCCAGGTACGGGGTTCAAACCCCAAAACACATAATCGCTAATATCTCGCGAAGTTTTGCATGTATTTCAATCCAGTTTTTTTCACAACATTTCTTGATGAATAGTCTATAACACAGTTGTCATGAATTGTTCTGTGCGCTCGTGTGCGCATGATCGCGCGCGCTCAAATCACGGGTCCGAACCCCAAGGCTATATATAAAAAAACCTATTCAGTTACGTGCTGTTTTGATGCGTTTTGATGTAGTTACGTGCTGTTTTGATGCGTTTTTATGTATGTGTACAACCGACACATTCCGATTTCGGAGTAGCTCGCCGATGCTGCGAGGGGACTTTGCAGCCGCTCGGCGTTGCACTTGTTTACTTTCTTTTCTTCGCTTCTTTTTTGTTGCCATTCGCTACCCTAATCTAGATGTTCATTATTTTGTGGCCCTTGCTGGTCTGTCTCTCTGAAAGGAAAACCCCACACAATTCAGAAAACAAAAAGGTATTGACCGGATATAATCATATTTGACAGATCGCTACGGGTCGAATATAACATGTTGATGCGACCCTAGATTACAAATAAGAACTGTTTTCTTTGTCTCTTTATTTGTTTGCTTTTTTCTTTCTTTAATTTTTGTGTGTGTCGACATTTCGGCAGAGCTGTCCTAAACATAAGGACACACTTCGATGGAATGACATTTTGATGAATACTAATTGCGAGGGCGTCGTCGTTTAGAAAAATAATACCCTGACGTTTCGAGTTAATCCGAGTGTTTTGTTTGACATATTTTGAAGAATTGCTGGACATTCTGTAAACATAGTTCCTTGAGCTCTTTTGACAGTGCAAAAACACTCTGCAAAGAGATGTCCAGCAGAAGGTCTTCGACACGATCCATTACTAGCACATTAAAGGTGGACCCTGACGGATGAGGTTTTGCAAGAAACACGTCGAGATCACCAGAAAGACAGCCTTTTTAAGGATCGGAACACCTTTAGATAATCAAATTATTTTTAAAAGAAGAGAAAAAAAGGCTTGTATTGCGAACATTTTGTGCAAACGATTTGGTCTAAACGCAGGCGGCCATTAGAAAAGAGACGGCACACGCCTTCTCTTTGGGTGAAATAATTTGACTTCCAGCACCTCCGCCAAGGAGGAATCGCCAATTTGACTGTTTGATTTCTAGAAAACCAGAGCAACGTGGGTGTTGCAATCTCTGTAAAGAGAAAATTGACGTGTTTCTTACAAAAATTCATCCGTCAGGATGGCCCTTTAAATTCTGTAGGCTAAAGTGGAACACGTGTTTTTGCTTATGCACACACACACACACACACTCTCACTCACGCACGCACGCACGCACGCACGCACGCACGCACGCACGCACGCACGCACGCACGCACGCACGCACGCACGCACGCACGCACGCACGCACGCACACACGCGCACACGCGCGCACACACACACACACACACACACACGCGTGCATTTCTTGAACCCTTTCGACAACATAAATGTTGGCAATGTTGGACTTTGTCATTCTAATAATACAGTAGCAGTAGCGTGTTATTACCACTGTTATATACGGTTGTCTCTCCTTTTGGACGATGCTACGCGAGCGGTGCAATACAGCTGGGCCCCAAGCTCTTCCATTTTGTACTACCTGCTGCATGAGAACGGGGATGTACTATGCAAGGCAAGGCAAGGCAAATGTTTTATTTCATACCCACTTGGAGCACAGAAATATAAAACAAAGTACACACCTAGTTAAACAATCGAACATCAAAACAGAGTGATGTCTATATGTTGAAAAACGACAAGTAGATATCTAAGACACATATACCTATACCATAGTACAAAATCCCCAAACATGTGACATTTTGTCCATACAAATCATCGAAAAGAACTGTTTATAGCTGTAACAAATTGCTTAATTTTAATCAAGAGTTTCCTATTTTTCGAGGAAAACAAAGCATTACATTTATATGCATTTGGTCGCACAAAAAAGTACTGCGGAAGATATCTATTTCTTTCAACATTAAAAAAGGGACAAACAAACAAATAATGGAACTCATCTGCCACATCATGTACATTACACTTGTCATAGTTTTTTTCACTTCTGGGTATATATTATCGTAGCGCAATTTATTTACTGGCAAGTTATTATTAGTTGTTCTAAATTTTTAAATGGTAAACACATAATTCTGTGGAAGTACTAAGTAGTAGGGATCAACACCAAATGATGGTTTAGACATTCTATAGTTGATATATAATTCATCATTATCAACATGCATGTACCAGGTTTGTAAGAAGCTATCTTTAAGACATGGGAGTTTCTATGTAAATGTAGATATATTTGACCGGTCTCCACAAAATGAGTCGTCTTGTGTCTATCTCACTTATCACCTAGAGGCAATTGCAGGTGGCTCAAATCATCAATTCTGATATATTTACTTATTATTGAACACCAGGGCCTGTATTCACGTTGAGATAGCATGAGACTTAGCATGATGCTAACTTAGAAGCTCTTCCAATGTCCTATAGGATTTAATAGGACTTTTGGAAGAGCTTCTAAGTTAGCATCATGCTAAGTCTCATGCTATCTCAACGTGAATACAGGCCCTGGTCTGTATCTACCTCATACATACCTCATCTACCTCATACAGAAGTATTGAAGTGTAAGAACAGTCCTTTCTGTCTTAAAATGTGTGTTTTTGTCAGAAACATCTGGTGGTTTTGTACACAATAATGTTTTTAACTTTCTGGTTGCATGTTCTCATTTTGCCGATTCCCTGATTATACAACTTCCAATTGTCATAACATTGCAACAAATAGTCCGATATACAAACTATGTGGTTTGTTAGAAAGCTCATTCAATGCAGCATGATGTTTGATTAATAACTCAAAAGTACAACATGACTCATTTTGTGGCGAAGGGTATTTATTTCTTTTATTTCTTTTTTGCATTGATTATAGTCCCGTCAACAGCAATAGTTTTCTCAGGACTGTCACCACAGTAAACATCAAACACGTCGACAACATCCCACATGTATTTACCTTACAAACAACCTGAACAACATGCAAAAACACAAAACAATGGATTACATGACACCTTCATGTTTGTACCATAATTACAGCACATAATTCCAAACGGTGCTGGAAAACGTCAGCCATTCCGCTCTCACGTAATTATTGGGATAATAACGGGGAGTGTGCATTGCTGTGTTTGACTGCGAACATATTCTGCTTCACATCACTCGAACTACTGAAGCGATCTTAACGAAACTTGATAGAATGCCCCCCCCCCCCCCCCACACACACACACACACACACACACACATACACACACACACACCCATGTCCGAGCAGTGATGCCCGTTATGTCCGTTTTACCTTACAGTATGACATCTAAACTTCTAGGCCTAGTAATGTTCCAAGACGAGTACAGGGTCCGTTCCACACGTCCAACTGCAGTCGTACAACTGTCCACCTGCCACATTATTGTGTGAGGCATGATTCTCATGAAATACTATACTAGCGTCTAAACGAATTCGGTGAAATCCTACTAGTTTCCTCCAATATATCTGTAGTCCCTCATACACGAATCTGATGTAATATATATTTTCCGTGTTAGACATTTTATCAGATTGGTGTGTTTGTGGTCTATAATGAACATAGTGAACGAATACATACGATTTCGTTACATTCAACTAGACAGTAGTGTTTCATCAGAAGCATGCCTAACAGATGCCGTGGCAGTTGGATGGTCGTACGACTGACATTGGGTGTGTGCTTCGGCCCCTTAGTCACAGTCAAAGTCAAAATGTCTTTAATATCTCAACAACTGAAGGGAAACAACACTGTGGTCCCATGATACAACAAAGGCAACAGAACACCAACAATAGACATGCATTTGAACGAACCGAAAGGAACAGAGTGAATAACTGCGCTTTGTCATCAAACAAAAAAATATGGAGATGGAAACAAGATGGAAACAAGAGAGAGAGAGAGAGAGAGAATGAGAGAGAGGAGAGAGAGAGGAGAGGAGAAAGAGAGAGAGAGAGTAGGGTAGAGAGAGAGAGTAGGAGGAGAGAGAGAGAGAGAGAGAGAGAGAGAGAGAGAGGGCCAGGATAGAGAGAGAGAGAGGGCAGAGGAGAGAGAGAGAGATAGAGAGAGAGAGAGAGAGAGAGAGAGATAGGGGGGAGACTATTGCATGAGAGTGTCAAAGTCAAAGTCAAAGTTCCTTTTTAAAAAAGATGGAACATTGAATAAGCAATAATGGTTTGCTTTCTTTAACAGTGTGTGTGTGTGTGTGTGTGTGTGTGTGTGTGTGTGTGTGTGTGTGGTGTGTGTGTGTGTTGTTGTGTGTGTGTGTGTGTGTGTGTGTGTGTGTGTGTGTGTGTGGTGTGTGCGTCGTGCGTGTGCGTGGTGTGTGTGCGTGCGTGTGTGTGTGTGTGCATGTGTGTGTGTATGTGTGTGTGTGTGTATGTGCGCGTGTGTGTGTGTGTGTGTGTGTGATGCGCGCGGGTGTGTGTGTGTGTGTTTGGGGGTGAGGGGGTGTAGGTGTGTGTGTGGTTTGTGTGTGTGTGGTCAAGTCAAGTCAAGTTAAGTCAAATTTGTATTTAGAGATGGGACTATTGAATAAGCAAAAAAAGGAGGAGGAGTGTGGGAGGGGAGTGAGTGTGTGTGTGTGTGTGTGTGTGTGTGTGGTGTGTGTGGTGTGGTGTGTGTGTGTGTGGTGTGTGTGTGTGCCGTAGTGCGTGCGTGTGGGATGCGCGTTTGCGCGTGCGTGCGCGGACTTGTGCAGTGTGCGTGTGTGTGTGTTTGTTGTGTGTGTGTGATTGTGTGGGAACGGGTATGTATGTGTGGCGTGTGCGCACATATTTGCTTGTTTTCTCTCCTCTCATCCCCTCCCTCTCAGAGTCTCTCCCTTGCACGTCCTCCTTCTTCCTCCTTTCCTCCTCTCTCTCTCTCTCTGTCTCTGTCTCTGTCTGTCGGTCTGTATGTTTCTGTCAGTCTGTCCATCTCTCTCTCTCTCTCTCTCTCTCTCTCTCTCTCTCTCTCTCTCTCTCTCTCTCTCTCTCTCTCTCTCTCCCCTCTCTCTCTGTCTCTCTCTCTCTCTCTTCTCTCTCTCTCTCTCTCTCTCTCTCTCTCTCTCTCTCTCTCTCTCTCTCTCTCTCTCTCTCTCTCTCTCTCTCTCTCTCTCTCTCTCTCTCTCTCTCTCTCTCTCTCTTCTCTCTCTCTCTCCCTCTCTCTCTCCCTCTCTCTCTCTCTCTCTCTCTCTCCCTCACTCTCTCTCTCTCTCTCTCTCTCTAGTCTCCCTCCCCCCTTTCTCTCTCTCCCTGTGTCTGTCCGTCTGCATGCATGTATGTGTGTCTGTCTGTCTATCTCCCCCCCCCCCTCTCTCTCTCTCTCTCCCCTCTTCCTACCTTCTCGCCCCTCTCCTTCTCTTTCTCTTTATCTCCCCTCCTATCCCCTTTCTATTTTAACCCATTGTCTACGTTATTTACGTGCACATATCAGTATTTGTTTTAACCCTTTCACCGCCATTGTCGCATTTAGGGGAAGACGGGGTAAAAAGCGCATGGGCGGGTAAGAAGCCCACCCCAATTATCTCATGAAATAAAGAAAATTTCAGTCAAATTTGCCCATGAGACGAATGCTAGACATTAACGCTCGTCTCATGGGCAAAACGAGACTGAAATTTGCTTCATTTCATGAGATAATTGGGGTGGGCTTCTTACCCGCCCATGCGCTTTTTACCCCGTCTTCCCCTATGCACCACAATGGTTTAACACCCATTCCACTAAAAGGCATCAAATCAGGGTCTGTTATCCGAAGATCCTATTTTCTTAATTTTGGAAGGTAAGCATATGCCTAATGTTCTACATGTCACAGAGGAATTCCCAACATTGCAGATTGTTTTTTCTCTTCCCTGTTAGGTTCAATGATGGTATTTGTGGGCTAAGAAAATGGCTGGCAGCGAAAGGGTTAAGGTGAATTGCTTTAATGATCAATTTTCCAACTTGACGACGAAATAAGGCTTTACGCCCTCTTCGGCCTTTCGGCCATGTGGGGTACAATTTTCCAACTTGTAGCACGCTAGGAAGTGTCATAGTTCAGTCCGTGGTTGGGTGTATACGGCAAAGAATTATTAAGATTCGAATTATTTACGGGTTTTTAAAGGGGGCGTTCGGGTGTTTTAATGCTATGACTATAACGATGGCTTAGAGTCAAAACGGACTATCTTTAGATAGTCCATTGACTTATTATTGATGATATTGCAAAAAAACTAATCAATTGTATTTAAAAAAGACTGCAAATACTATAACATGGGGTATATACTTTTTTTTATATTTCTGCAGTCCTTTCAAAATACAAGTTATTAGTTTTCGCAATAAGTTCAACAATACGTCAATGGACTATCTAAAGATAGTCCGTTTTGACTCCAAGCCATCGATAAGCCTTTTAATGATACTGTATAGACCAAATGGATTTCTGCGACAGGCTCGGGAGAAGTCAACAACTAGAACAAGAAGGAAGGAGAACAAATAGAGTACAATATCATCACCCGATGGCATATCTGACGAAAGCCATTCCACGGCACAAAGACAGTAAGTAGGGGAAGACGGGGTAAAAAGCCCATGGGCGGGTAAGAAGCCCATGCCAATTATCTCATGAAATAAAGAAGATTTCAGTCACATTTGCCCATCAGACGAATGCTGAACATTAACACTCGTCTTATGGGCAAAATGTGACTGAAATATTCTTTATTTCATGAGATAATTGGCATGGGTTTCTTACCCGCCCATGGTTTTTTTTACCCCGTCTTGACCTATATGGGTGACATTTTGTCAGCTCAGACTGTGTGGGAAGACAGAGACGTATAGAAGAAGATTATCAGACCCTTGCTGTCTGATCTTCTTGTAAACCCTTTTTGTACCACTACTGGCAAAGGTATTACTGGTCTCTCTTATGAACATGTTCCACTTTGCAACAAGACTTCAACTATGTTTTGAATAGCTTTACTTGTGAGCTGTGTCAATGCCTGTTGTCGTGTTGTTGTTGTTTTTCTTCTCAAGAATGAACATAACATTATTCTCCCTCTTTGTCTCTCGCTTGTCTATCATAGTCTCGTTCTCTCTCTCTCTCTCTCTCTCTCTCTCTCTCTCTCTCTCTCTCTCTCTCTCTCTCTCTCTCTCTCTCTCTCTCTCTCTCTCTCTCTCTCTCTCCTCTCTCTCTCTCTCTCTCTCTCTCTCTCTCTCTCTCTCTCTCTCTCTCTCTCTCTCTCTCTCTCTCTCTCTCTCTTCTCTCTCTCTCTCTCTCTCTCTCTCTCTCTCTCTCTCTCTCTCTCTCTCTCTCTCTCTCTCTCTCTCTCTCTCTCTCTCTCTCTCTCTCTCTCTCTCTCTCTCTCTCTCTCTCTCTCTCTCTCTCTCTCTCTCTCTCTCTCTCTCTCTCTCTCTCTCTCTCTCTCTCTCTCTCTCTCTCTCTCTCTCTCTCTCTCTCTCTCTCTCTCTCTCTCTCTCTCTCTGTGTTTGTAGTGACAGAGGTGTTTTTCATTTACTTATTTGCTTGTTTGTTTATTCGGTTGGTTAGTTTTCAGTTTTGTTTGTTTTTATTGCTGATGTTGATGCTCTGCCTACCATGTCGTTGCTATATTACTGTTAATCGTTGTTGTTTTCTGTTGGCGATGTTCCTGTGTCTCAATGTTCATTTATAGTATTAGCTATGTATTGCATGCTTAGAACCAAGGACAGAATGGAAGAATAGGCCCAGCCTAAATTCTTATCCTTGTAAAATAAAGTGTCTGAGTCTCTCTCTCTCTCTCTCTCTCTCTCTCTCTCTCTCTCTCTCTCTCTCTCTCTCTCTCTCTCTCTCTCTCTCTCTCTCTCTCTCTCTCTCTCTCTCTCTCTCTCTCTCTCTCTCTCTCTCTCTCTCTCTCTCTCTCTCTCTCTCTCTCTCTCTCTCTCTCTCTCTCTCTCTCTCTCTCTGTCTGTCTAGGACAGATTGTAAGAATAGGCCTGGCCGAAAATCTCAATCCTTGCGTAATAACGTTTTCAAGTTTCAAGTGCCAAGTGTCTCTCTTTGTCTCTGTGTTTATCTCTCCCCCCCCCTCTCTCTCTCTCTCTCTCTCTCTCTCTCTCTCCTCACTCATTCGTTCGCTTCCTCTTTCACATTCTCTCTCTTCAATCTCTCTCAACCATCATCATCATCATCATCATCATCATCATCATCAACAGCCGCAGCAGCAGCTACAACAACAACGTCTTTTGTTTTAATTTGTATTTATTCATTTAACTCCACATTATAAATCTAACACGCATGTAATTCCCTCTGAGACGGGTGACCAGAGCAGACAATTAAACAGTTCAGAGAACAAACGTAGGGGGTGGGGGTATACTAAATTAAATCAACAACAAATAGATTTACGCATCTTCATACGATAAACAGCGGTTATAAATCATGCACCATAACTCATATAATCCATCAAAAAAAGGATAGTTCGGCCAGCTAAAATGTAGAGTCGTCGTCTGGGTAGGAAGAGAGCGGGGGCGGGGAGGGGGGGGGGGTAACTAGATAGCTGTAGGGTTAGCCAGTGTAATCAGTCAACCTATGAAACGTGACTTCATCACTGTCCGTGTCACATAGTCTGTCTGTTCCGCTAGCTTAGCTTTGCACGTGCGTCCGGTCCCGCCGGGAAATCCTGGAGTTTACCATCACTTGGCTGACCAAGCAAAGCTTTATACCCTTCCAATAGATCTGTATTAAGGGTAGTTTGTCATTTTATTCGCGGTCTGCTGCCCTTTGCATCACAAATCTTTTTTCTCTGATGGACTTTGCCTTTATGGTCGACAACTAATTTTTGTACGGTATGGGAAAGTAGTGTTTTCACAGTTTGAAACCTTACAATTTGGTGATATTAATGTTTTACGTCCTCTCGGCCAAAGGCCATATGGGACATTGTTGTAACTTTAGTTATTGTTACAATTCGTCAAACGTAGAGGGTTATAAGCGAGAAGGGTTACCATTGCACTCGCGGTTTCGTGGAGCAAGGCGAATCGCATGTGTTCCTGCATATAATATTTGTATGAGCTAGCTTCATAAAAATGTTCACATGTTCTGAAAAAAAAGTAGAATTTTTAAATGACACATTGAGACACTTGTGCAAAGGGTTACAGTTGGAGCTGATGCGTTCCTAGTAGGCCCTATTGTTTGCTACACATTCATTACATTGTTCACATATTACTGAAAAAAGAGCAGAACTTTAAAACGGCAACTTGAGACATTTATGAAAAGGGTTACAACTAGACCTGATGGGTACCTAGTAGGCCTAATAACAAGATGATGAATTGAAAACGACTTAAAATTTATCAACCAAAAAAGGAATGGTTCCAGCAAAACAATAGTATAAGTGCATGGCTTTGTACATCGATTTCTCGGCAAATATGTAGATTTACACCCTCCTGCTCTATTTCTTGGCTCTTTCCGTGGTTAGGGATAGGGTTAGGGCAATGTCCCATATGGCCTTTGGCCGAGAGGACGTAAAACATTAATATTACCATAGGGTTACGGTTAGATGGTCTTTTATTTTGCCACAAGCATCTGTTTTTTTGTCAAAATCATCTATTTGTTTTAGCATTAAATCGCTGCCATTGAAAACAGCTTCGCTTGACAACTGTTTGTTATCTCAGTACTAGCACAGCCAGCGTCAGTGGCCTTTTGTCCCGTGATGAAAAGAGACTGACCTGCTTCATATTATCCGTCGTGTTGTCTTGGGCCCTACTGTACATGCTTCAGAAAGACCAGGTAATGCTCCGTTAAAAACAGGACAAACAAGCAGCGTGCCCTTGTGTCTATGTGTTACCCGCATTGTGCCCCCAGTCTCTATATATTCCGGACTCTACGTGTCCCCGTCTCTATGTGTCGCGACGGATTCGGGTAAAGAGTTAGGCTTAGGGATAGAGTTTTGGGTTAAGGTTGGTGTTTGGACAGGGTGCTTGGATTAGGATAAACAAAGAGGCGGAGATATATAAGACGGGGACACATTCAAATGGGGACATGTGACCCAGCACCACGAAAGGGACATTAAGTCGCTGGGTTAGTTTCTCACAACAAGCTGGGACATTTTTTAAAATCTCATTTTTGGTCCATTTTGAGCTACGGGTATTTGCGTTTGCTAGGGGAAGACGGGGTAAAAAGCGCATGGGCGGGTAAGAAGCCCACCCCAATTATCTCATGAAATGAAGCAAATTTCAGTCTCATTTTGCCCATGAGACGAGCGTTAATGTCTAGCATTCGTCTCATGGGCAAATTTGACTGAAATTTTCTTTATTTCATGAGATAATTGGGGTGGGCTTCTTACCTGCCCATGCGCTTTTTACCCCGTCTTCCCCTATAGCATCTTATCTATCATATTTAATAAAGGACAATCTTTTAACAATGCATTTTCTTCGGCTAGGGTAATCATTAGACTGTTTTCTCAACACGGCTGACGCTCACCCTACTACTTCAAATGTTTATAACTCTGGAACTGAAAAAAAGATAGAAGAATGGTTCTTGTATCATTAGAAAGAGAATGGTCTGAAGCGTTCAAATGTATACTTTACTCAGAATGGTCACTTTGACCCTTAATGTCCCTTTCGTGGTGCGGGGTCACGAACTTACTAGAGACGAACCTGGGGACACATTAAGACGGGGGACACATGGAGACGGGGGCACAATGCTACGTAACCCAAACAATACCCAAGGTGACTGATAGAGTGTAGAGTGGCACAGTGGTAGCGCATTCGCCACGTGTCAAGTAAATCCGAGTTCGAACCTGGGTACAGGGGGGTTTTCCTCTCATTTTGCACTAGGCCTTACGGTCTGAACGTGGAGTCTTTCGGATGAGACGATAAACCGAGGTCCCGTGTGCCCATGCATTTAGCATACGCTAAACCCAGTGGCAACGAAAACGTTGTGATTTGGTCAAAATGTACACCCCCCTTCCTTCCTCATCAGTCACACAAAAATCGCATGCAAAAAAAAAAGAAAAACGGGTGGCGCGCCTCTGGCTGCGACGCGCTCTCCGGGTGCGAGCAACCCGAATTTCACAGAGACGCATCTGTGACTATAAAATAAAGTACCTAATAAACTTGGAGTCATGTCAGGGCAACCAATTGGTAAAAACAACATTTTTCTAGACTGATCGTTTACATTGATATCATTATCACAATTATCAGCAAAAACAAACAACAAAACGGGAAAGGAAAACTATGTTATTAAAAACAGATTTATTACGTTCTGTAAAATGTATGTGCAAACAAGATGTTAACACAATGTCTACCCGAAGTATCGCAACAAATAACCAAATCATTCGGTAAAAAAAAATGTTTTAGGGGGACCAGCAAACAATGTTTGGATGCTCAAACCAATCAACGTGACAAACAATGATTGGGGCCAACCGAACGCGTTCCACTCAGTGCCCGAGAAACTACTGCTAGCAGGCTCCCTCCGACCATTGATGGCATCACAAAGACATTGCCCGGATGCAGAAGGTGCCAGTCCGCTTTCTTCTGAATGCATATATAGAAAATCTCCCGAGAATCTATCGAATATACAGAGCATCCGTCTATTCCTGTGTAAAGACTCCCCCCACCCCACCCCCACCCCCCACACACGCATAAACAGACAATAATTACAGCGAGTGTCACGAACGCACGAAGCCAGTATTAGTGGGAAAGGACAGTCTTGATTTGCACGGAGCTTTCACTCTAGATGCACGTGCACGTACGCACACGCACACGGAAAGTAATGAGAGAGAGAGAGAGAGAGAGGGAGAGAAAGAAAGAGAGAGGGGGGGGGAGAGAGGAGGGAGAGAGAGAGAGAGAGAGAGAGAGAGAGAGAGAGAGAGAGAGAGAGAGAGAGAGAGAGAGAGAGAGAGAGAGAGGAGAGAGAGGGGGTGGGGGGGGGGGGGGCTCAGGGTGTCCTTGAGAAATAAATAATTACAGCGTTAGAAAGAAAAGTGTTGTGCAGTATGTCATTGAAGGCTTTGGATTCCACCAGCTGTTGGATGGATGTTATTGTGTTGCTACTGCTGTAGTGTTTTATGTTTAACGTTGTTGTTGTTGGTCTTGTCGTTGTTATTGTTGACATTTTGTTTGCTGTTGTTGTTGATGTTGATGATGATGATGGTGATGATGATGATGATGATGGTGGTGATGTTGATGATGATGATGGTGATGATGGTGATGATGGTGATGATGTTGATGATGATGATGATGATGATGGTGATGATGAT
>CM065681.1:32597138-32614638 GCA_017654935.2 Phymorhynchus buccinoides | reverse complement strand
CAAGGTCATGACCTTGACCTTGACCACAAAAGGCACATTTACAATACCCAGCCAACATTCCCACCTGATTTCATCTTGGGAACTCCATTTTTCCGACCCCCCGATTTTCAGGGTCCAGCGATCTCCTTGACCTTGACCTTGACCTTTACTGGTCAACAATATGCGAAAGGAGCATAAGCCAAACCACCTTCATACCAAGTTTCAACATCCTATGTCGACTGGTGCCCGATATATGGCTAAAAATAGATTTTCAGTTGTCGAGGTCATACGTCAAGGTCATGACCTTGACCTTGACATTGACACCAAAAGGCACATCTACAGTACCTAGCCTACATGCACATCTAGTTTCATCTTCCTATCTTTATTCCTTCATGGTGATATGCTGTTAACAAACCCACACACATACATACACACATACGCAGCCACTTGCACAACAAAAAACAATATCACCTTCGCTCCATAAACTCCGCGGGTGATAAACAGGATGCAAAGACCGGACACTGATTGCGGGTAAAATGTTTCTTTTCAATTTGATGTGCCACTCAATATGTTCCACTACTAACGCATTCCGCACGCGAGTGCGTGCTTAGTAGAATGCTTCTAAAAGGCAAACGCATTCATGGGGCACACAAACGCATTCATGGGGCACACAAACGCATTTAAAAACATCCCGTGCACGTATAATAGCACAATTATGCAACGTATCCGCGCGGGCACACACACACATTATGCAATTGTTATTGCACGCACATCCATGGGACATACACACACGCACGCTCGCGCGCATGCACGAACACACATGCACATACACACACTGCATAGCACTTACTCGCGTGCGCTCGCATACATACACATAGACTCACACACTGCGTAATGCACACACACACACACACACACACACACACACATACGCACGCACGCGCGCGCGCACACGTACGCACGCACACACGCACGCACACACACACACCAACACACACACACACACACACACACACACACACACACACACACACACACACACACACACACACACACACACACACACACACACACACACACACACACACACACACACTTAAACTCACATGCACGTGACATACGTGTTAGTTGATGTTAGGCTTTGATTATGCGTGTCGTAAGAAGGACGTGAAGAGAGATGCACATGGATACACAGACAGACAAACAGACAGGGAGACAGATAGGCAGACACATAGACATAGAATGGATAATGATTACAGGGGGGAAGAGAAGTCACTCAAAGCAGAGAAACAGACTACGGCCATTGATATAATAGAAACAAATGCAAGAAATATGAACAGGTATTCAAACAGACGGTGTCAGGATACCGGACAGTCATTTCCGTCTGGGTCTGTTTGCCCCCACTCCCCTCGGACATTTGCCACTCCCCTTCGGGACAATTGTTTCCTGAGTATTTGACCCTCAGGACACTTCCCCCCTCATTCCTCATGGACATTTACGCCCCGAACAGTTTCTGCTCTGTTATATTGGCACCATGTGCTTTATCTCACCCACACTCACGCACCCACACACAACACAACACCCACACCCACACCCACACACACACACACACACGAACGCATGCACGCACGCACACGCACACGCACACGCACACGCACACGCACACGCGCACGCACACGCACACGCACACGCACACACACGCACACACACACACACACACACACACACACACACACACACACACACACACACACACACACACACACACACACACACACACACACACACACACACACACACACACACACGCACACACACACATGAGCTATCAATGATTTGCATTGCTAATATTATGTTATCTTCGCTTACGTAATGTATGATTTTTCGCCCGGGAGCAAACGGACCCGGGGGGGGGGGGGGGGGGGGGGGGGGGAAGGGGGGATGTCGAGGGGGAAATGGGGGGAAATGACAAGTGGGGAGTGTCCGGAGGCAAATGTCCGGGGTGGTGGCTTAGACCCCCAACAGGCGTGGGCAGGCACTATTGATAGTTACAGGAATGAAAACCAGCTTGAGTGACAAGTAAAATTGAAATGCAACAGTTGCACCTCTGCTTACGTCCGCTATCAACATCCTTAATCAAAATGGAATCCCCCAGTGGTAAGCCGGTTGTTCCATCACACTGCCACTCTTTATTAGGAAGACAACTAAACGTTGACATTTCCGAAAGGTAATGGAAGCAATCATTGTTAGATACGTTTGGCAGCCAGACGTGAAAAGCCACCGTGAGTCGATGGTACCCAATAACTAGCATATTAACTCCGTCTTTTTCATTTTCCTTGTACAATATTGGTAAAGGTTCTGTACAATTATGTTGCTTATGGTAAATAATAGTGAACCGCTTAGTATGATGCTGATGATGATGATGACGATGACGACGACGAAGACCAAGTGACGATAGTGACTACGGGTGATGATGATGATGATGGTGATGATGATGATGATGATGATGATAGAAGACCAAATGACAATAGTGACTAATGGGTGCGTGCGCACGTGTGTGTGTGTGTGTGTGTGTGCGTGTGCGCGCGCGCGTGCATGTGTGTGTGTGTGTGTGTGTGTGTGTGTGTGTGTGTCTCTGTGTGTGTGTTTATGTGTGTGTGTGTGTGTGTGTGTGTGTGCGTGTGTGCGTGCACACGCGTGTGTCTGTGTGTCTGTGTGTGTGCGCACGCACATGTGCGTTTTGCAAATTGAAGGCTCCAAGTAGTTTTGAGCTGCATCATAAAAGAAGGACTGAGGGAACAGTGCGGAGTATACTGCTCAAAATTTGTTACGGATTTTATCTTAAACATGCAAAATTATCAAACATAAATATAAAGCCATTCATTCTTTTCCTTGTTTATTTCAATTAACATTTCATCTTCACATTTCAATAAAATTTAAAAAACGAGGTCCGAGAATAATTTGATTGGCTTACCTCAAGGAAAGTTTGTGATACCCCATCAAAATGCACAAAACAACCGAATGGAGCGAAATTTTCATTTTCAGAATTTTTGATTTTTGCGGCAAGAAAAGTCGTGGATAAGCATGTGCAATTCCAGCTTGGAAACGCCATTTTGTGTTCTGGAGGAGCTTTTGAAGCTCTGGCTGATCCACGGTGTTCCACTTCTCTAACGAGCACTGTTCTGGGTCATGCAGACTTCTGAGGTGTTGTCAACGGCTTCTAACGGCTGTCTGGAGCATGTTTCAACATTGTTCTATCAGACTGAAGTCTCTGGATTGAGCAATCTACCTCATATGAACGATCATCTATTGCTGCATGTACACGTTAACAACCCTTGCGCGATGAAAAGGTGCATTGTCATCCATGAAGACGTCATCTTGGGTGGTACCAGCAGAAAGTGCGACGTGGACATCGATGAACTCATACCTGTAGCGAACAGCTATCAGGGATTCCTTTTGAATAATTTGTAACACTGTTTTCCCGACCATGCTGATGATAAAGGCGCAAACCGTCAAAGACCCACCCTACGATCTGCCACAGACTCTGACTCATAATGCTTTCCTGAGAGCCTCCACACCCTGGCAAGACCATCCGTGAAATTAAGACAGATCCTGAACTCGTTGGTGAAGACAATTCATGTCCAGTCTCATAATGTCCAGATGACGTGGTTCTGGGCTCTCAAAAGACAGCGCTGCTCATGAGCTGGAAGGACCAGTATGCCCAAACATGCCATCAGGGGAGTGAAGGCAGCATCATGGAGTCCATCCCTAACAGTTTGGGTGGAAATGTTCCGCAATGAGGCATTCAGCAAATAAAAATGCTGGCAGAAAGTGATTTTGGCAGGCCTGAAAAATGCGGAAAACGGACATTTTTATTACCAGTCACTCAAATTCTGCCACCTTCACGACGTGCATCAGCAGTACCAAGCTCATGGCAGTGAATCCAATCTCTAGAAGCGACAAACTGTGATATTCCAAACACTAATGACACAAAGAGTCTGTGTAGAACTGTTCTCCAGCACATCAACACAGAAAGACAACTCTTTGCGTGTCAAATGACATGATGATCTCACTTCGGGCATGAAACTTTGTCTCTTGTACGACGTTTGCGATGTGAGCAAGAAATGTCGTTGATTCTGACAATTTTACTCACTTTTATGTTTTTATTCCATTTCAGCGAAATAACGCTTTTGCGGGGTGGCACGCGAAAATCACGTGATGCACGTAAACAGGAAGTTGGATAAAACAAAATTGAGTGAGCTTGTGTTCACGGATGATTGCTCTTTCTGGTCATGTACGTTTTATTGCTCATAATTACACCACCTTTTAGCAATCAAGGTTATAAAAGTCTATCCTTGGCAAATGCTGAGCAGTGTGTATAATTATTGGAAAGTTTATGTTGTCGGTGTTTAAAGTGTTTAATGTGATTTCACAAAAAACGCCTTATTTTTGTTTGTTTGTTTGACTCTCTCTCTCTCTCTCTCTCTCTCTCTCTCTCTCTCTCTCTCTCTCTCTCTCTCTCTCTCTCTCTCTCTCTGTAACATTCATAACTCTTAAACAATGCTTAGCTATCATCTATTTTGTCTTTCTCTTTTAGCCAATGAGCTTTAAAAACCTGTCTAATAACAAGGTCTGTGCCATTCAAGTAAGAAATGATAGTGGGACATGGGATATGCGTAAAGAAAAGAAAGAGCACATTGTACAAACGTACCAATCAAATGTTCATACCTGAGATTTTCTTATTCTTCTCATTATTTTTTTATTAAACTTTTTTTTTTTTTTTTACATTTTCTATATCAAAAACCTGTCTAAAGGAATAAGGAAAAAAAAAAAAAAAAAAAAAAAAAAAAAGAAATGTGAAGATCAATTTTGCAGATAGACTACACATATGCGAATCGAATGTATATCAGCGCCAACCAAGGCATGACATCTACATGTGGGGCATAAACACATGTGCATAAACGTCTCCATATTACACCTTTTGTTTCTGCTGTTAAAAAATTGATACTATCTGCTTAGAAATTCTTTTATACCATTGTTCACATATATATACTTGTTTCCTTTTTAACAATAATGTAATATATTCATCTATACTAGATCTTACATCTCAAACGCATAAATCAGAAGCAGAAAAGAAAAACATGTATAAATGTCCATTAGCAAGCGTAAGCTACAATTCTATGTAATTTTTAGCATATGCCTCAGTTTCTATTATGGTTTAACATTTCATATAATAGTGATGTTTAAAAACTTGATTTGGGCATATCTGAATCAATGATTGAATGACCAAGTAAATAATACTTTTTTTTTAAAAAAAGAAAAAAAAAAGAGGGAAGAAGAAAGAAAATAAAGAGATTAAGAAAGAAAGAAAACAACAATTGGTGCTACCCTCAATCAACCCATGCTAATATTGTTTTTAACTATAGTATCAAGTGATCCGCCTATTCTTCTCATTATTGTTTTCCGTTGTGGGTTTTTTTTAACACTTTATAGGATATTATTACCATTTGTTTCCTTTGTTGATTACGCATTATTTTTAGTTGATCACGCGAGATTAAAATGTGCAAAAAAAATTAGCACTATCGCTTAATAACTGTGTTTGTTTTCTTTTTCTCATCGTATACTTTTCCTTCTGTTACATTATTTTTAAATGTCCATTATTTCTTGTACTTAATTTTTCGTCGTTCGCTGTCTTGTAGCGTCCTCTTTCCTGTCTTATGTTGTAGTTTTCGTGTTAGTTTTTTGTTATTTTCCCTTTCTGTTTTAGATCAATGCACGGTTCATTATGTTTAGATTCCTCCGCATTTGCCTTTATTTGTACACTTTGGAATAATGTTCAATGACGATATTTGTTTGTTTGTTGCCTTGTGTGTGTGTGTGTGTGTGTGTGTGTGTGTGTGTGTGTGTGTGTGTGTGTGTGTGTGTGTGTGTGTGTGTGTGTGTGTGTGTGTGTGTGTGTGTGTGTGTGTGTGTGTGTGTGTCTGTCTGTGTGTGTGTGTGTGTGTGTGTGTGTGTGTGTGTGTGTGTGTGTGTGTGTGTGTGTGTGTGTGTGTGTGTGTGTGTGTGTGTGTGTGTGTGTGTGTGTGTGTGTGTGTATGTGTGTGTGTGTGTGTGAGTGTGTGTGTGTGTGTGTGTGTGTTGTGTGCGTGTATGTGTATGTGTGTGTGCGTGCTTATAATAAATAATGTCTTTTACGTGACTGTTTTCTTGTTTAAAGCAGCGAAAGAAGTTGAAGATGCGCTTTCAAATCCACTCGTATGCAGTTAGATGAGTTGAAGGACACAGTTTTACGGAGATTTTTAGACGATTCAATTTCAGACAACATTGAAAGCTGTCAGTACACATGAACTATGTGTAAGGGGGGAAACAGAAAGGGTTGAAGGAATGAGGTGACACGTAAATGAAATGAGAGGTTGAGCATTGCTTTCCGGGGATATTCTATCTATTTTTAATTTAACCCTTTCACCGCCAATGTCGCTTTTATGCACCACAACAGTTTAACACCCATGTCACCAAAAGGTATCACAGCTGGACCTGTTATCCGAAGACCCTATTTCCTCAGTTTTGGGAGGTAAGGATAGGTCTAATGTTATACATGTCACAGAGGAATTCCCAATATTGCAGACATTGTTTTTTCTCTACCCAGTTAAGTTTGATGGTATTTTGTGGCTGAAAAATGGCTGGCGGCGAAAGGGTTAAAATTAATTTATTTGCTTAGTATAATATTTGCTTCTTTTTTTGTTTTAAAGTCATTTGTATTTTCTTGCAAACAGCCGTTCTCGCTCGCTATCGCACGCGGACGAGACAGTAAGTTGTTAACATTTGTCGACATAATGAGGAACCAGGGCCTGTATTCACATTAACTTAGTATGAGACTTATCCTCGTTATATCTTAGAAGTCCTTCACAACACTCACAGACACACACACACACACACACACACACACACACACACACACACACACACACACACACACACACACACACACACACACGCACGCACGCACGCACGCACACGCACACGCACACGCACACACGCACACGCACACGCACACGCACACACACACACACACACGCACACACACACACACACACACACACACACGCACGCACGCACGCACGCACGCACACACACACACGCACACACACACACACACACACACACACACACACACACACACACACACACACACACACACACACACACACACACACAACCGAACAACTATCATACCATAGACTCACTTCAAAAAAGCTATACTCCCAGTTACTGATGAAATAAAGGGAGATTATTATCGACTCTTGGGTTGTTGTAGGTTTTTTGTGTTTAAACCTTTCCTGTATTATCTGTATGGCGATATGGAGTAGTGTATTATTTCACCAAAATAAAACAACAATCCTTTGATGACACTGTATCGCCAAAGCCAGCTTTGGTTCAAATCCATCCACTATCTTTGAAATAATCACTATCTTTGTCATATTCAAATCTGATTCAACAGGGATTACGTTTATATGGCTTGCCGCTCACGTGTTCGGTCTGACACCAAGTGCCTAAAGGGCCTGCTACACACATACGATTCGGATCTGAATGCGATGCGATTTTAACGATGCGAGTCATGATTCGCGTGAAATTCACGTTTCGGGTTCTATACTTGAGCAGAGTGAGCGAAAATGGCAGAGTTATTTTTAGACGGAAGTATTTCGCGTGAGCCATGACTCGCGCGACCCAGTCGCATCGGATCCCCGTACGAGTTTACGCGCGTGTGGCGCCGGCTTTAAAAGGAACCATTCTGCCCAGCTTTGTTAAGATTTTTTTTAGAACTCAAAATCGGGACTTTACTGGAGTTGCACTGCCTCCGGGCATTGCCTCCAGTATTGTTCCCACCATCTTTGTATTTGCAAATGTCCCATATGTGTCTGTTCCAGACCGAGAGGACGTAAAGCACCATTTTTCATTCAGCTTGGTTAAGATTGGTTCGGTAGTTCAGTCGCTGTGAAGTGGAATACATGTGTGTCACACACATACACGCGTGCAGACAAAGAAGCGCAGAACCCTCGTTCCCATTCCAATGTACTCCTGTTCTCGCAGAACTGGGAGTGCGAAACAGACACAGACTGAGACAAACCAATAAACAGTCGAACAAATAATTACCTATTGTCTAGGACCCGTTGTACTGTATCGTGTAAACCACTGATTATTTAGCCACCCGCGCCAAAGAAAGGACCTGTTGTACTGTATCATGTAAACCACTGATTATTTAACCACTCGCACCAAAACAAAACAACCACCATTGTCCATTGCTTCACGGCAAAGACACGTATTTTATGCTCACGTAAAGGCTAGTTATTCATCCCAGAAACTCATAATCACCTCATGCAAAAGACGCATTCATCCCCCTTGTGACAGGGCAAATTGTAACAACTGCGCAAAATGTAGCAATTGTTACATTTTGCGCTAGGCGCCCACCTTTTGACGAAATTAGCAACAAAAAAATGGCAGTTTTTCGTCATTACAGATCAAATCGAAGTAAAATCTTCAAGGAGTAGATGAGTTTGTCTTCATCATAATATATCAAATCGAGAGAGAGAGAGAGAGAGAGAGAGAGAGAGAGAGAGAGAGAGAGAGAGAGAGAGAGAGAGAGAGAGAGAGAGAGAGAGAGAGAGAGAGAGAGAGAGAGAGAGAGAGAGAGAGATATTCGAAGGAAAATAATGATAAATACAGTTCAGAAAATATCGTAGCTGTGATTTGCTACATCCATAAACACAACAGTAATTCGGCATTGTTCAGGCGAAAAAAACGCTGTACCCAAGAAGAAAGCAAGAAAGAAATAACACACGAGAGAAAAAAATCAATAAAACAACCTGCATACTTTGCACCTTGTAATAATAAGTAATAATGCTAAATCGAATGAAGAACGAGTGAAACAAACAAGCAAGCAAACAAACTTTTGGAAATTTAGATGTACACTTTGTTTTTATCTTTCGATTTGATATATTATGATGAAGACAAATTCATCAACTCCTTGAAGATTTTACTTCGATTTGATCTGTAATGACGAAAAACTGCCATTTTGGTTGTTATTGCTAATTTCTTCAAAAGGTGGGCGCCTAGCGCAAAGTGTAACATTTGCGCGGGCTGCCCGCGCAAAATGTAGCAAAATCGAACATTGTTACATTTTGCGCAGTTGTTACAATTTGCGCTGTCACACCCCGCTACCCTGACACACACTTATTCTGAACAGACTACCAATTCTTCCGCTTGTCACAGCAATTTCATAGCATGAAATTCTAACTGTGTGCACAACGTTGCTCGATATCAATGGTATTACAACAAACTAGAGCGCTAAGACGCTAAATCACCAACCGCGCGGCAGCGTTTTCGGCTCCAGTGACCTTGACCTTTGACCCATGACCTTCATGATCGACCTTGGCCTAGATCTCTCCATTACCTACCCGCATGCAAAATTGGAGCATCCTACGTCCATCCGTTCAAACGCTAGAGAGGATACATGCATAGTCCGCCTCAGAGACGAGTGAAAACATTACCAATCCGCTCTCTACGATCGCGGTTGGTAACAAAATCAAACAAGCAAATGATACCCTTATGCACTCTTGTAGACTGTTAATTATTATGAGAAACAAAAATTTGGATATCGTGTATTAAATTAATACTCTGTTAACCAAAAAACCGAAAATAAACGAACTAGCAAATAATAACATTCTGCACTCTCGTAATATTGTTGATTATGAGAAGCAAAATCTGGACGTCGTGTTAAATTCCAAGGAAGTGAAAATGTAAGAAGGAAAAAAACAACATAGCCTTGGGAATTATTGCAATCTTAAGAATTTTTGATGTTGTTCAACTGACGATCATTTTCTCCTTCTTTCGCAAAAAAGAACAGGGGAAATTCGTTTTGCTTGTCATGAGCTATTATAAAACCTTTTAAGAAAAGTTCCAGGTGTTGATGCAGAACCGGCCATAACGCTTTGAACTAACAGCGTTTGTTCCGTCTGTCTGTATGTCTCTCTCTGTCTCTCTCTGTCTCTCGCTCTCTCTCTCTCTCTCTCTCTCTCTCTCTCTCTCTCTCTCTCTCTCTCTCTCTCTCTCTCTCTCTCTCTCTCTCTCTCTCTCTCTCTCTCTCTCTCTCTCTCTCTCGTTCTCTCCTCTCTCTCTCTCTCTCGTCTCTCTCTCTCTCTCTCTCTCTCTCTCTCTCTCTCTCTCTCTCTCTCTCTCTCTCTCTCTCTCTCTCTCTCTCTCTCTCTCTCTCTCTTCTCTCTCTCTCTCTCTCTCTCTCTCGTTCTCTCTTCTCTCTCTCTCTCTCTCTCTCTCTCTCTCTCTCTCTCTCTCTCTCTCTCTCTCTCTCTCTCTCTCTCTCTCTCTCTCTCTCTCGTTATCTCTCTCTCTCTTCTCTCTCTCTCTCTCTCTCTCTCTCTCTCTCTTCTCTCTCTCTCTCTCTCTCTCTCTCTCTCTCTCTCTCTCTCTCTCTCTCTCTCAAACACATACATACATACACAAGCATACATTAAACAACGAATACGCACGCAAGCTAGTGCACAAGCACTCTCACACAGCGTACAAAGAGTAAGAAGAAGAAGAAGGACAACAACAACAAGAAAAATAAGAACAAGACACTCGTGAAATACAAAATATGAATCGCAAACGATATAGAATAAGACGATATCGTAGGCTGAAGGATATAATGATTTAGAATGAGAGAGAGAGAGAGAGAGAGAGAGAGAGAGAGAGAGAGAGAGAGAGAGAGAGAGAGAGAGAGAGAGAGAGAGAGAGAGAGAGAGAGAGAGAGAGAGAGAGAGAGAGAGAGAGAGAGAGAGAGAGAGAGAGAGAGAGAGAGAGAGAGAGAGAGAGAGAGAGAGAGAGAGAGTTTCTGAAAGGACGCATTTTTAAAATGGTTTAGCGCCTATTTCTTTTTTTTTCTCTGCCAGATAATCTTCACCAAACATTTTATATTCAAACATTCATCACAGAGCCTGCACAAACCAATCAATGGACACAATAATGAAAACAATACTGATTTTGATCAGCGGAATTAATTTGCTATAGAAACAATCTGAAGCAAACGATCTTCTCAAATTACTCTAACGAACAAAACAAGAAACCAGGGCCTGTATTCACGTTGATATAGCATGAGACTTAGCATGATGCTAACTTAGAAGCTCTTCCAATGTCCTATAGGATGTAATAGGACTTTTGGAAGAGCTTCTAAGTTAGCATCATGCTAAGTCTCATGCTATATCAATATGAATACAAGCCCAGGTGGCATTACAAAGACAGCGTGCACATAATTCAAACGACATTCAAACACACATACCTTGGTTTTATGAATTATGACAGATTCGTTGAAATGCTTACTTGTTTCGTCATTCGTGTTGATTTTTTTAGGCATTAGGTATTAGGTACTTTATAGTCACAGAGGCGTCTCTGTGAAATTCGGGTCGCTCCCCACCTGGAGAGCGCGTCGCAACCAGAGGCGCGCCACCCACTTTAAAAAAAATTGTATTTAAACACCCCCTCATGTTTACGACCCTCAATCTCAAAGTCACTATTTGTTGGCAACCTTGTACTTAACACCCCCCCCCCCCCCCCCCCCCCCCCCCCGCCGGAGTGAGCCTTCAAGGCTTTGCCTCTTGTTCCTTTTAATACTAACGTACTAAAGCCGGTCGCTCGTTTTCTTTTCTTGTTTCTAAGCTTAACCTCCCTATGACAAAATTGATAGTACATGGTTATGGATAGCAAACAATCATGTTGTTGATGTGTGGGTTTGGCTAAAATAAAAGGATTTTCATCACAAAAAAAGATATTTTTTCAACAAACATATTTCATAAAATATGCTATAACTAACTCAATGAGGATAAATGAATTCATATATTCTACATCATTCTGTCTATGCTGGTTCGAGCTCAAATATGACATACAGATTTCAATACAAAGTGAATATGTGAACAAATAATGATAATATAGAGTAAAACAAATGATTGTTTATTGAGTAGTTCGACGTACCCCCGTCTCTGCGTGTCACTCTTATTGTGTCCCCGTCTATATGTGTCCCCGTCTCTGGTCCCGCCTCTGTCTGGTGCCCCCGTCTCTATGAGTCCCCGTCTCTATGAGTCCCCTGGGATTAGGGATAGGGTTAGCGGTTAAGTTTAGTGTTTGGGTAAGGGTTAGGGTGAGGGATAGAGTTAAGATTGGGATAAACGACGAGACGGAGAGATGTAAAAAGGGAGACACATAGAGACGGGGACACAGTCATAAGGTTATATATAACACAGTCATAAGGTTTTTGTCTAATATCACGAGAAGTGGATAGACGTTAAATGAAAGACACACACACACAGTCATAGAGACGTACGTGGGGAAGCACAGAGATGGCGGATTGCCTTCATCGCATGCACCGATCAAGGCACAGCGAGAATGGCATCCTCGGACCAGAAGGACAGCCATGATGATAGAGACGAGGGAACACGGAGACGAGGGCACAATGCTACGTACGTAACATCCACACTCTTAAAGATCCACCAGATCACGTGTCAAAATCACGGGTTTCACGGGTTTCCCCGCTTATAGCTGGCAAGAAATATTGTTTTGACCAGGCTTGGATCGCATAAAAATGCCCCCAAATCCAAAACAAAACATCATTTGAAAGAGAAGCCTCGATTTGAAATCGGGGCCTTGTGCATGTGGGTCACAATACACCAATTCCCCTCATTCTGGCTCCTTTCAGTTTTCCACAGAGAGCTATTTGTTTCAAGATATTTCCTTTAACAGAGGCAAATATTCTTATCATCGATTGTGGGTAGGGATAGGAAAAGACCTTACAAGTGGCACACCACCATAAAACAATGTAAGCCTAATGGATAAAACACTTTGAATCGGTTTATGCTGGTGACGAATATTAACAAAAGGCATGAACTGAAAGGAGCTGAGAAAAGCTACGGTGGGGTCACAGCTACCCAGAAAAACCAAGGGACTTAATCGCGGTGCGTCAGTGTGTCTTCAATGCAGTACCTATTGATTGAACGTGCCCATGCCATCTGCACAAAATGGTGAGGAAATGTAAAAGTGGGTGTCTGGCCATTACAGACTATTCACGGGATTCGCTTGAAAGTCGGCAGCCGGATCCAGAATTTTCACCCCACTCTCTGGCAATCCGGAAGTCCCACTTTGAGCTAATTTTCTGGCAGACGTCACTTCCTTTCAAGTCGCACCACCGGAGCTGCAGTTCTTTTTGGCTATTCGTGAACTTTTTGATGGCGTCTGAACTTGGTTCTACACTACCCTTTCTGCGTTTGTCTTGGCGTCAAATTAGGCATGTTTTCTTGTTTTACGTCCTCTTTGACTAAAAAAAAGCCCATATGGGACATTATTTCAAGATTTTTGTGTACAAAAGAGAGAACCTGTAAATAAAATTGAAGTTAAAATAAATGGGACGAGACTTAAATAAGAAATGTTTTAGCGAGCAATTATAGATGTTATTTTTATTTCGCCAATAAGTCTTAATTTTATGCTATGCCTCCGATGTTAAAGTCAGTTGAGCGCTTACTCCGTCCGGGTTAAAATTTCCAGGGCCACAAGTTAAAAAATAACATTTAGATAAAAATCAAAAATAGGCCTTTTGTTTGTTAAAATATTTACATAGTCTTTTTATTAATAAAATGATCCGATTTTAGATACCTACATAACATGGTTCCGTATCAGGATCCCTATTTACATTGTTAAAAGAAAAAGACCTAATTCGGTCCTAGATTTACATTTTAAAATACTTATCTTGAGTCATGGCATATAGTTCGTGCTTTCAATTCCACTTCATAATCCCGTCTTTTTCTGTGACCATGTATGTGGTGCTTGCTTGCGCGTATGTTAGCGTGTGTGTGCTTTCATGTCTGTGTACCCATGCATGCGTTTGCTTGCTTGCATGCATGCGTATGTACAGGTAAATGATTATTATAATTTCATAGATGATGTTTAGATAGTCCGTTTGGAGGTGAATATGTTTTTGTAGTTGTCATCCTTTCACTTACTAATGGTTACTACTGATAACGTCAAAATAACGAATAAACCCTTTTGCCGTCAACCATTTTTCAGCTAAAATATGTTTTTTGTCAAGCTTACCTAGAGGTAAAGAAAAGTTGGCACCTGGTCTGCAATGGCTTGTACCCACGTGTCGTCATATCCGGCCACAAGGAGCGTGCCATATGATGGCAGACCGCCATCTTAGTCAGTAACTTTGTTTGAAAAATGCCAGATCGATGCTGTTTACACACAAATCTGACTAAGATGGCGACACTTCCGTTGGAAGGGTCGAGATGCGCACGCAGGTGGGAGGGAGCCATACTGTCAATCCCCTCCCCTTAGGACATTTATCAAATAACTTATTTCCTTATCTACCAACATTAACAACATAAAGTCATTGGATAGCCTTATGTCATGCATTTCAGTGACATGGGTGTTAAATCAGTGTGGTGCAGAAATGCGACGTTGGCGGCGAAAGGGTTAAAGAAACGTCTCGTTCGTTTTTAAACTCGAGGGCAAGAGAAACGCCAATGAAACGCGAAAATTTCAAACGCTGTTTTCAGTGCCTATCCTAGGGCCTATCATTTATAAACTTTGTTATGAAGTCATATTGCAGCCCACCGTCTGAACGTTTATGCAATATAAAAATATCACGCACAACAATTGACAAAAAATATAGGCCCTACCGGTGGGCGACCGTTTGAGACGGTACGTGAAATTTGAATGAAAAAGTTTAAATACGATGCACTTGCACACCCATGGATTTTTTCTCTCTCCGAAAATCGTCTATTGAAAGCCACTCCTAACCACCCACATCCTCCGCCCTTCCTCACCCTGGCTCAGACAAGTGGAAATCAAGGGCTTAGCACTCACAGTTTGATTCCCGATGTTTCTAAGAGGTTACAGTTTTGGGGAGTGGCAAATACATTTTGGTCTTCAGGGACGGAATAAAACACAGCTGACGGGTCAATATTCATGTCAATAATAAAATAAACCATCAGTTCAGAGACGAACGATTTTGTTTATGCTGTACGTTCTAGCTGGAGAAAACATACTTTAAGAAAACAATAAGAACAAGAGGCAAAGCCTTCAAGGCTCACTCGTTGTGTGTGGTTTTTTTTTTATACAATAGATCTAACAGCCAAATCGTTTACTTTTTAAAACAAAGTCCATACCAACATTTTGCTGGACTCATCAGCTTGATGTGATATATCACCCTACAAAATTTTAAACGAATCCTTGCAACGGTTCATGTAATGTTGTGATAGACATAAATTCAAGGTCAAAGGTCAAAGGTCAAGGTGATCATGATCACCGAGGTTGACAACACTTCACATTCCATTTGATCTTAAGCTAGTCTACCTGCTTGCCACATTTTGGGACTGTACCTGCCAGGATGTAAAAGACATGGTCAAAACAAATAATTGACGATGTTCAAGATCAAAGGTCAAAGTTAAGGTCAAGAGAGTAAACGTCACTGTGGGTACCATATCACCGTAGGCCAATGCACCACCATGCCAAATTTGGGGACTTTAACTGCTAATCTGTGAAAGATATGTCCACGACAAAAATTAAACTTTAAAGGTCAAAGGTCAAGGGTTAATTTCAATATGCAAATCACCTTTTTTTTGAAAGCTTGCATAAATATCTATGTGTATGCAGAGTTTGAACAATATCAGCCTTGTAGTTCCCGAGAAAAAGCCAACGTTAAAGTTAGCACAGACAAACAGACAGACAACACACACATACACACACACACACACACACACACACACACACACACACACACACACACACATACACACACACACGCACAAACACACACGCACGCACGCACACGCACGCACACGCACACACACACACACACACACACACACACAACTCCCAAAACACGCTATTGGCACCGTCACAGACACAGACACACACAGACACACACACGCACTCACGCACGCACGCACACACACACACACACACACACACACACACACACACGCACGTACGCACGCACGCACGCGCGCGCACACGCACACACACACACACACACACACACACACACACACACACACACACACACACACACACACACACACACACCGGCCGGTGTAGCAGGCAAAAAAGACTTCCAGGCAAAAAACACTCCCAGTGGAAAACCGAAGAAACATGAGAACATGGACTCACTTCGTTACGTTGACACGAATGAGCCACACACAAAAAATATACATACACTAAGACGCCCACTTAGATAAATTGATTCGGTGTGCAACCAGTTTTGTTGGTTTGATATTGTGGAACGAAAAAAATGGTGTTTTACGTCCTCTCGGTCTGGAACAAACACATATGTGGGACATTTGTAGATACAAAGATGGTGGGAACAATACTGGAGGCAATGCCCGGAGGCATTGCAACACCAGTAAAGTCCCGATTTTTTAACAATACAGATAGGTGTAGCAGTAACCACGCCTCGGTTAAACCTCATCGCCACAATCTTGATTATGTTGTCAAAGATCGTACGATTAAGAGAGAATAGGCTTACCCATGTGGTTCGAGTTCATAGACCTCAGCCCACTCGCTAAAATTTTTAGGCAATCGGTGTAATGGCTAGTACAGTGGTCGCAGCCAGTTCACGGATTGCCTGGTGACTCTAGCCATTACGTGAAATAGCTAGGAACGTCGATTGCCTGTAACATATATATATATATATATATATATGACATTTGATATTTTGGCATAGTGGCGAGGGGTTTTATGTCAGAAAGTACTAATTGTATTATTCTTATTGTGCAAAAGACCAGAAGGTGCCATCACACAAAGAACAAAGAAGGATGATCAACTTCATCGGGACTTATCATCATTATCATCAATCATCGAAAAACAAAAACAAAACAAAAAAACAACAACAAAAGAGGAAAATGAAAATGGAACGAGAAAAAGAGAAAAAAAGAAAAAAAGAGAGAGAAACGATAAGGGGGAAAAATGAAGAAGAAATGATGAAGAAACAAAAAAAAGACACTAAGAATAAAGAATACTACAAAGAAGAATACAGAAAAAAGAGAGACGGAAAGAAAAATAAGAATAAGGAAAGGAAAAAGAGAGAAAAAAAGGACAGGAAAGAAAGAAAGATGGAACATGAAAAGAAAGAAGGAAAAAACAGGAAAGAGGAGGAGAGAGGGAGAGACAGAATGAGGAGGGGAAAAGGGAAAGCCAGAAACGACGAAAAAGGAAAAGGAGACAAGGTGAAGATGAAGAAGAAACAAAGAGGAAGCTGGAGGAGAGAACAACAGCAGCGACGGAGGACGGGAACGACGGTAGCGGCAACAACAACAACAATGGAGAGAGAGAGAGAGAGAGAGAGAGAGAGAGAGAGAGAGAGAAGAGAGAGAGAGAGAGAGAGAGAGGAGAGAGAGAGAGAGAGAGAGAGAGGGAGAGGAGAGAGAGAGAGAGAGAGAGAGAGATAGAAGAGAGAGAGAGAGAGAGAGAGAGAGAGAGAGAGAGA
>CM065681.1:32582138-32584638 GCA_017654935.2 Phymorhynchus buccinoides | reverse complement strand
TCTGTCTCTGTCTCTGTCTCTGTCTCTCTCTCTCTCTCTCTCTCTCTCTCTCTCTCTCTCTCTCTCTCTCTCTCTCTCTCTCTCTCTCTTTCCCTCCCCCCCCCCTCTTTCTCTCTAGCTCTCTCTTTGTTGTTAGTACTGTTTTCTTTCCCTTTGTAGGCCCATCCCCCTGGCCCTCCCCTCTGACATGGGCAGAAGGTCTGGATCAGTAACATTTGAGAATTGTGAATCTCTTTCTCTCTCTATCCATCCCCATTGGAATGAATGAGAATCTGCTTAGCGTTCTCCGGTCTGGAACAGACACATTATTATGTGACATCAGTAGATAATTATAAAGATGGTGGGAACGATCATGGAGGCAATGCCCGGAGGCAGTGCAACACCAGTAAAGTACCGATTTAAAAAAAAACCAATACATGCCTGCTTTTTAACAATGCGTGCCTGCTTCTACTTTTTAGAACTTCTTTCACACATCCTATCTTCTGACCTGAGAGTTTAGTCTTTGTTTTTGTTTTCTTTCCATAAGGCAGCGGATGGGAGGGAGTTCCTGACCCCCCCACCCCCACTCCCTAATCCGCCTCTGATCAGGAGACAATGATCTATCACACACCAGGAAGAAATCTGGTCAGGACCAGCAGAGCATTTTCTATCATGTCATCTTCTCCTCTCTCTGGTTGAAAGGGATGAAGTGGGGTGGGGGGGGGGGGGGGGGTGGGAGGGGGGGAGTGAGGGGGGGGGAAGGGCTGAGTAAGGGAATGTTACAGGGGGAGAGGGGGGGGGGAAAGAAACAAAGGAAAGTTACGGGGAAAGAATCAATGTGTCTGGCAGAGAGTTAGCAGAGCCGCGAACAGCTTAATATGAGAGACCTTAAATTTGAAGCAGACGCCATTAAAGGTGGACCCTGACGGATGAGTTTTTGTAAGAAACACGTCGAGATCACCAGAAGACATCCTTTTCAAGGATCGGAACACTCACTTTGCTCTGGTTTCCTAGAAATTAAACCGTCAAAACGGCGATTCCTCCTTGGCGGAGATGCCGGAGAGAGTAGCCATTTTGGATGGGGTGGGTGAAGGTCACTCATTGTGGTTGAAGCGTTTTCTTTTTTTTGTGGTGCAGTAAAAAAAAAACTTGAGCTTTTTCCTTTGTTGTGAGCGAAAGTCCTTTAGATAAACTGTATAACATTTTAAAAAACGAAAGAAAAAAAGGCTTCTATTGCGAAAATATTGTGCAAACGATTTGGCGGCCATTAGAAAAGAGACGGCACACGCCTTCTCTTTGGGTGAAAGAATTTGACTTCCATCACCTCCGCCAAGGAGGAATCGCCGATATGACGGTTTGATTTCTAGGAAACCACAGCAAAGTGAGTGTTGCAATATCTGTAAAGGGTGTTTTCCTGCTGATCTCGACGTGTTTCTTACAAAACCGCATCCGTCAGGGTCCACCTTTAAGGATACTGTGGTTGAACTTCTCTGCATTTGTCTAGTAGGTTCTAGAACAGTCTCAATTGGATTTAGAGACACACTGACCCACCACGATTAAATACCTTGTTTTTTTATGGGTAGTTGTGACCCATATACAAATGTCCCCAACTTCAAATTGAGGCCGCACTTTAAAATGATGTTTCGGTTTGAATTTGGGGGGCATTTCTATGAGAGTCAATCCTGGTCAAAACAAGATTTCTTACCAGCTATAAGAGGAAAAACACGTGATTTTGACATTTGATCTGGCGGGTCTTTAACAAACCCTGTTATACGATTGTTTTTAGCAAAGGCCTGGGCCTGTATTCACGTTGAGATAACATGAGACTTAGCATCATGCTAACTTAGAAGCTCTTCCAAAAGTCCTATTAAATCCCATAGGACATTGGAAGAGCTTCTAAGTTAGCATCATGCTAAGTCTCATGCTATCTCAACGTGAATACAGGCCCTGATTAGATACAAATGGTACATTTTACGAAGGGGTTTGGTGGGAGAGAGTGTGTTTTGTACGGGGTTATGTTGAGCAAACATCGCTAAAACTGTCCACGCTGTTAAACATTCAACAAGTATCAACATCTAGACATTTCCAATCATCAAGTATATTTATTTCCAGTGTGTGTGTGTGTGTGTGTGTGTGTGTGTGTGTGTGTGTGTGTGTGTGTGTGTGTGTGTGTGTGTGTGTGTGTGTGTTACGCATCCCATGTAGAATGAGCATTTAATCAACATCAAGATAACATAATGACTTTTTCAACACCATCATTTTCCATTCGCCATTTTAAAACAAAATCATCTTTGAAAACTAAAAGATGAAAATAGAAATTCATCCTTTGTAAATTTTGAATAGTGTACATACTTTTTTTTAAACGTTGTAGGGTAAGACGGGGTAAAAAGCCCATGGGCGGGTAAGAAGCCCATGCCAATTATCACATGAAATGAAGCAAATTTCAGTCAAATTTTGCCCATGAGACGAATGATAAACATTAACACTCGTCTCATGGGGAAAATTTGACTGAAACGTGCTT
>CM065681.1:32569638-32577138 GCA_017654935.2 Phymorhynchus buccinoides | reverse complement strand
CATACAGTTTCCTCATTACCGTATTTTACAGACTACAAGGCGCACCTGATTATAAGGCGCACCCCCCAAATTTGACTCAAAATTCAGATTTTGTTACACTATTTCCTTACTATATCATCAGTCACATTATAAGGCGCAGGGGTCTCAGTCTGGGAAGAAAAACAGTATCGCTTTATAGTCCGTAAAATACGGTAAGTCTTGATTTTGGAATAAAAAGGTAAGGTGGGTGGCGTAACAAAAATAAAACACAACCAACATAAGATACGTACGTTCAAGTTAGCGTAAATCACTTTAGTTTAGCACCATAAGCTGGAACCTAATTGGATGTGTAGGCACATGTTGCTCTATACAATTGTGGCGGTACCATAGCCGATGAGGTTTAACCGAGGCGTGGTTACCGCTACACCTATCTGTATTGTTAAAAAAAATCGGGACTTTACTGGAGTTGGACTGCCTCCGGGCATTGCCTCCAGTATTGTTCCCACCATCTTTGTATTTACAAATGTCCCGTATGTGTCTGCTCCAGACCGAGAGGACGTAAAACACCATTTGTCATTCATTCAGTCCATAAACCAGTTGTAAGCCAGAGGCCGAGGTAGTGCGATTGGTTTGTGTGTCTGTCTGTCTGTCTATGTGTCTGTCTGTGTATCGATTATTTTAAAAACTACTGTTTGGATTTTGATTAAAATTGGCAGAGGGGTAGACAGCTTCAAAAGGAAGCTTCCTTTCGTTAATCAACACCGTGCTGACCTTGACCTTGAAGTTTGACCTTGAAAACCGAAATTTCCTTCTTTGGGCTAGGCAATTTCCCCCCAGCTTTGATCAGTTACTTTCATCCAAACTATCAGTGATACTATCAGTCAGTAACAGTATGACAACAATAAGACGTAGGCTACTATACGTGCATACATTATGCACAACGTAGAATACAATTCGAAACACTATTGTTGTATGCTTATTATAGAACTTGGCCTTTGGTGGACCTTCGTCAACGCCAGCTGTGCCTTCAGATCCCTTTGGCCGAGAGAGTGGGGATGCACCCTGGGCACGGCATCTCCGCTATAAACAAAGTATCGACCAGCCCGCCAGAATAGTATCTGCCCCATCTGCTATCTGGCCGTCATGGTCGGAAACGACCGAGTGGTATACATACATTAGAGAACTTTGAACGAAACAAAAATATACTATTTAGTTAATGTAATTGTCCACCTTCCACCGGGAGTAGACGATACAAACAAAGAAACCCCCACAAACAATTCATTCAACATCAAGTTTTAGTTGCTGAAGTTGGAGTAAAAACAAATTGTTGTTCTATTCTAGAGGATTAAGTGTGTGGTATAAAAGGACGTTTTGCCAATGTGTAGACAAAAAGAACAGACAAGAAACGAAGAGCAGGGAATCAAACATAAGGTCGAAGATGCTTCCTAAACGAAAAACCAAATACAACGAGAAATCAGGAAGGAAAAGACAAAAGGAGAACTAGAACTACAACGGAAGAGGGGTGAATGGAACACGTGGCTTAGGCTTAGATGGTGGTAAATAAAAGACGTATATGACAGAATCGAATGATCAGCAGAAATGACAAAACTGAAGAAAAAAACCTATGAAAAAACCCAACAATATCAAGTAAGAAAAGAACACCCCAAAGACAACACAGACACACAAATTGGTCGGGCACCCTTATATACAGGCACCAATGTTCAGGATTCACACACATTTGATTTTCTCCGCTCTAATTTCCCCAATGAATTGCATGCCTCTTATGTTCACCCCCGTACCCTCCGTGGAGCCGAGTGTCTCCCCAACTCTTTGAAAAGACAATACTACAAAGGGGACGGGAAAGGCGGAAGCAAAAAGAAGAAGAAGAAGAAGAAGAAGAAGAAGAAGAAGAAGAAGAAGAAGAAGAAGAAGAAGAAGAAGAAGAAGAAGAAGAAGAAGGAGAAGAGGAGAAGAAGAAGAAGAAGAAGAAGAAGAAGAAGAAGAAGAAGAAGAAGAAGGAGAAGAAGAAGAAGAAGAAGAAGGAGAGGAAGAAGAAGAAGAAGAAGAAGAAGAAGAAGAAGAAGAAGAAGAAGAAGAAGAAGAAGAAGAAGAAGAAGAAGAAGAAGAAGAAGAAGAAGAAGAAGAAGAAGAAGAAGAAAGAGAAGGAGAAGAAGAAGAAGAAGAAGAAGAAGAAGAAGAAGAAGAAGAAGAAGAAGAAGAAGAAGAAGAAGGAGAAGAAGAAGAAGAAGAAGAAGAAGAAGAAGAAGAAGAAGAAGAAGAAGAAAGAGAAGGAGAAGGAGAAGAAGAAGAAGAAGAAGGAAGAAGAAGAAGAAGAAGAAGAAGAAGGTGACAAGAAAAAAAGAACACAAGAAACAAAAATAAAAATATCTTTTTGAATTCAACATCTAAAATCGATAGAAAAAGAAAAACAGAAAAGTAGAAAATAACAAGACAAGGGCAAGACAAAACAAAGCAGACAAGGAAACAAACTAAAATGTATATAAAATAACAAAGGAGTCGTCGTGTTCAGCAACATGTGCCCGTTTAGTCCACAAGGAAACGGTCTATAAAAGGCTTAGAAAATGATATTTTTCTAATTTGTTTCCTCAGGCCAGAACTTTCTAAGCGGTATATATTGGTAGTTTGATGTTTCAGAAATATTATTATGGTTAGTGAAAAAAAGTTCGACGGTTTGTATCTTTAAACGGTTATTTTGCTGATCAAGTTAACAGAGTTCAAGTTAAGTTTAGTTCAAGTTAAGTTTATTTCCAAAAAACCCTAGGGGCACAAGAAAACAATCACAATTATGTTGCGGCAACTGAACCACACCTCACACACACTGGTTTTAAACAACATACCAATGCACAATTCCAAACATTTATAAACTTGCAATAACCATCTGCAAAGGCGCGTACACTCGCCCATACACACAAACACTCCAAATTATTGAATCTTCAGAAAGATAAATAATAGAAAAAGAAAAACAAAAAAAAACCGACGTTGCCAGACAAGGGCCAGACAAAACTTTGCAGACAAGGTTTGGCTAATAGTCTGTGAAACCAAAGCAGTATGGGTCACATTGTTCAAATAATGCTCAAAATTCTTTTAAAAGGGAACCTTTATAAAACAAATAAGCGGGTAAGGGTTATTTTATTAATTTGTTTCTGAAATAGAAGATTCTAAACTTATATACGGTAGTTTGATCTTTTCAAGAAATATTTGTCAAGTACGTCTTTCTTGAAAAAAAGTGAATGCCTCACATTCAAAGATTATAATGAAATTCGTCTCCAAGCACAACCCTTACTATATTAACGTTTCTTAAACATCTTACTACCAGTACCATTTAGAAGTTCCTGGTCGGGAACACAACATTTAAAACAAATGGACAAATCTCATTTTTAGGCCATGTAGATACTGTTTGCTTCTGGACTAGTTGCAATTGAACTTGATTAAAGGAATTTCTTTGGAGTGAATCCCCAACCCTTCGCCGATTTCACTTTTTTTTTGTTTAATCGACAAGACATAGTTATCACCTTTCGCTGCAGTACACCACGTGCGAAAATAATTTGTGAAGTGTTTCTTTGCAGGAGTTCACGAGATATCTCGTGCGCTTAATGGGATGTTCTTGGGCTCTTTATGAATGTATCATGTTATAGTGCCAAACAGGACACATCCTATTCGGGTGTATGCATATAGAAACGAAAGGGATTTAGCCTGATGTATTGTCGATGTGAATAGAAATCTCCACATATTCATCAATGAAAATGAGCAGGTCAAAGATGGGGGGGGGGGGTGAAAGGAAAAACAGAAAAAGAGAGAGAGAGAGAGAGAGAGAGAGAGAGAGAGAGAGAGAGAGAGAGAGAGAGAGAGAGAGAGAGAGAGAGAGAGAGAGAGGGGGGGGGGGGGGCACACTTACTCGAGAGAAAAAAATGAAAAGCGACACAGAAACAGATACAGCACAATTTCAGGTTACATTTGTAAAAATAATTTGAGACAGAAGCATCAGGCGAGGTCAAGCTTGAATAATCTACAGAACTGACAGAAATCAAACGTTTTCCTCGAAACCATGAAGAACATGTTTCCTCTTCATCACACACTGTCCACTCCTACACCACCATCACCAGCACCAGCACCTACCCCCCCGCCACCACCCCTACACACAGAGACACATACGCACACACACATCCTCCCTGTGTCGTACGAAATGTGTCAAAGACTCCATGCAAAGACTCGATACTTTTCAAAAAGTATCCATACTTTTCCATTCCTATTTCACTGAGTTGAATAGGAATCGTTCGGAAATAATTCAGGGGAGTAATTTAATGCTGTGTGGGAGTGATCTTGCCTAATTCAATCGGTCAAACAGGGGGAGTTACTCTACCTTCAGGTAGATCCCCAGCTCTCGGCTCGTGTGCTTGATTAGACTTACATCACTTAGAACACCGTGCGTCATTTTAAAATTGATGTCATTTATACTTTTACGTCACATTTTGAAAGTTCTCTCAGTTTGTAGATACTGGGCGCCCCTCAATTTAATTTTTTGTAAATGTTTGCAAGTCGCTGACTCGCATCCTGCGGTTTCAAGCTTCGAAGCCATTGTTGCATTGTTGCTATGGTATTTGACCGAGTAATGGAGGTAAACAATTCTAATTTTCACAAAGTGCTCTCCCCTAGTTTTTTTGTTCTCTCCGAAAATCGTCTATGGCTCGTACCCACGTGTCTCATATCCGGCCACAAGGAGCGCCATATTATGGGAGACCGCCATCTTAGTCAGTAACTTTTTTGAAAAATGCCAGAACGATGCTGCGTATTTGGCTGTTCCAATTCGAAACTTACCTAAATTGTATTTAAACATCGTGTTTTCTTTATTTAGATAACATTTTCACTTTGCTTACACACAAATAAGGACTAAGATGGCGACACTTCCGTTGGAAGGTTCGAGATGCGCACACAGGTGGGTTGGAGCCATTTAGAGCGTTGAACTAGAGAGGTCAGTGTAACTCGGGCAGAACGAGCGCGGGCAAATTAGTAGTCTGGTATAGAGAACGCACACTCGTGGCAAATGCCCTATTCGGTATGACTTGCTCCCAAAAGGATCGAGCGTTTACGAGTTTTGCCGAGTATCTCGAAATGAACACGTATAAATTTGGAATCGGGAATTAACTGAAACTGCCCTTGCCGAAGCAGCACCAAGTATTTGTCGCGAATCCAAAAACAACGGACAAACTGGCTGAGAAAGTCGACGAGAAGGACTTCGTACAAATTTAATGCCAGGTCAAGTTCAAAAACAGCAACAACACAGTTTCATGTTCCGTTTCGTTTCATATCCGAGCATATTTTTGTTTTATGTGCCTCGTTCGGTAGAGCTCGTAAATACGCGTTTCGGTAAAGGTAAAGATGCGCCCCCCCCCCTCTCCATTTCTCGGTTCTTTCCATTTTTTTCAGTCTTGCATTTCTTACTGCAGATTGAGTACTTCATCCTCTATCGTTTGCTATATTTAACACTAATTTTCATCCATTTACATAATGAGACACATGCATTCAATAATAGTAGAAGATATAATAAAGGCAAGACGGAAAAAACGCAATGAACCAGGACTGTGACAAATGCTCCGCGGCTGTTGTGTGTACTGCACTGCATAGGGGGGGGGGGGGGGGGGGGGGGGTCCTATTAGATAATGGCCTTTTATCATGACTGCGATTAATTATTCAACAAAGATAATCAGCTGAAAAAGTTGATAAGATTAGCTTAATATTTGGTAAGAAAGGCAGGTGTGAAGCATGTGGGGAGAGCTAAGAAATGTAAGGGGGGGGGGGGGGTACATCTTTACCTCGATACAATCTATGCATAGGCACAAAAAACACTCAATTCGAGGCTGGTAGATTGAGGTCCCTTTTTATTGGAAACAAGCAAACGTTTCTGGCCATAAGCCCGTCTCCAGTGGTCATTTATATTCTCAATCTATGCATACTTTCACTCCCCAAAAACCTGAGGATCCACATATTCGTCAATTATGGAGACAATTAATATTTTCGAAAGCGCACGATCAATTTCACAAAGTAGCGATACTTTCGCAAAAAGGATCGACCCTTTCTTAAGCGGATGGCTCCATTTGGAAATGAGCGTTGTTTTGCATCAATACATTTGGAACAGTATCCAGTCTATGCATCGAGTGTTGGCACGCTTCGTGCGCCATACCTCCCCCTACTTTTCCCGACTCTTTTCCCCTAACCACTCACTAACCCAACGTCCATCCCGATTCCCGAGCAATCAAAAACTCAAGTTGAAGTATGTCCAATCCATTTTACAGGGCCGGATCTAGGGGGGTTTCCTGGTTTCCGGACCCCCCCCCCCCCCCCCCCTGCCCCAAGCATGTACCTTATACAAGGGTGAAAAGTAAGAAAATGGCTCGATTTTTGCCTTAATAATTCCTAATTTGTAAGAAGAACCTACGTTCGCAAGCTTCCTCCAATGTCTCCTACAACAGGTCAGAACTTGTTTTTCATCTTGTGTTTCATCATCCTTGCGACAAGACCTGGCAGTCACCATTTTCAGCTTCCTACTTTGCACGATGTTCCATAGCCCTCAAATGGACACTACCCCCTAACCCGGAACCGACACAGCTCCCTGGACATGTGGCAGAACCCCCCCCCCCCCCCCCCCACCCCCCCCCATCCCCCTTACGAATCACTTGGTCCGGCCCTGAATTACAATGTCATCTTAAGTTAAAGAAATCGTGTTTGACAATAATCAAAAAGCTCTCAAGGAAATTTCAGATAAAGGGAAAGAAAGTGGTTGAACGAAGCTATAAAATAAAAACAAAACAAGAAGAGAATCAGATGTTAAAACGCCAATTGACCACATCTAAAACAATGTATGCCCCGGTGTATAATTACCAGCATGGCTGTAATGCTACATGTTGTAAGTCTTCCTGTATGCATACTACAGAAATGCATGCGCACAGAGACACTAGCACGCACACACGCATATTAATTGTATGCACGTGCGCGATTACCATCACCAAAAATACATAACAAAAAGTATGAAAAACTAACTGAAGAATTATCAAAACCATGCAAATTACAGTCAATCTTCTAGTTTCTCCAAACATGTTACGGTTAGTCGCATGGTGTTTTTTTTAACGTGTTTTGCAATACAATACAACACAATACAATATAATGCAACGCAACGCAGTGCTGTACACACAGCTGTTTCGGGAGGAACATTTAGTTCATCTATATTTTCATAAGTGTTTTTTTCAAAGCGAACTTTAGCTTACCACATGTAACTTCTCTTGTAATATGTGACTAAATTAGCTATATTATATTCAGTGAAACATTCACTCATGGCAATTTTATTTATATTTGTAATATCAAGTTAATTAACTAAGAACATTGTCTACTAAATATGTTTCATGATAGTTTTACGGCTCCGAAAGTAATACGTGGTCAGATTTAACGTGGTGAAAGCACTGACAAGTCCTTAGTTGTCGACGGGGCTGTAATTTTAATCTTAATCTT
>CM065681.1:32554638-32564638 GCA_017654935.2 Phymorhynchus buccinoides | reverse complement strand
TTATTATTATTATTATTATTATTATTATTATTAGAGAATCAGAGAGACAGAGGAACACAGATAGGGACGTATTATTATCATTACTACTATTATTATTATTATTGTTATTAGAGAATCAGAGAGACAGAGGAACACAGATAGGGATGTATTATTATTATTATTATTATTATTATTATTATTATTATTGTTATTAGAGAATCAGAGAGACAGAGGAACACAGATAGTGACGTATTATTATCATATTACTATTATTATTATTATTATTATTGTTATTGTTGTTATTGTTATTATTGTTATTATATTATTATTGTCATTCATTGTCATTATTATTATTATTATTATTATTATTATTATATTAGTAGTAGTAGTAGTAGTAGTAGTAGTAGTAGTAGTAGTAGTAGTAGTAGTAGTAGTAGTAGTAGTAGTAGTAGTAGTAGTATCATTATCATCATCATCATCATCATCATCATCATCATCATCATCATCATCATTATTATTATTATTATTATTATTATTATTATTATTAGTAGTAGTAGTAGTAGTAGTAGTAGTAGTAGTAGTAGTAGTAGTAGTAGTAGTAGTAGTAGTTAGTAGTAGTAGTAGTATTTGCCTGTTCAGCAGTCCTATTCAGCCAGGCAAGAACAGCCACTTTCCAATGCTCCTGTCATTGCTGACCGCGCTATTCCAACTGACCACCAGCAACCATGCCATCAGACAAGAGAATGTGCTAGGCCTAACCCAATCCCAGACTGCGCGCGCATCAAGTACTCGCGCTCTGAGCTGTTGGCGATTCCATGTGCTCGCCTGCAAGCTAATTCCATCTCGCAGCTTCGCCTACTTGGCCTCGGCGTGTCTTTACCCAGAAAAAGATACCCCCGTAAAAACAAACCCCGGACAAGTGTGCCAATTCTATCTGCGCCGCTTGCCTCAACTTCATCATCTGACCAACTCACTCCACCCTCACCATCTAGATGTTTGCCTCCTTCCACCTCTTCCTGCCTGCCTGACGACCATGACGACTCCACTCCTGTGCCACCACTCAACTTTCCTGTGTCTCCTGCTTCATCTGCCACAACCTCTCCTTCATCAGCCTTCCAGCACTGTGACTCTGTACCTGTTCTATCCTCCACCCCTTCATCCCCGTGTTGTGTTCCTGAACCATGTGTTGACAACTGCGTGACCAACGACTGTGACTCTGACTGTGATGTGTCTTCTAACCAGCCCTTTGCTTCTCTACTGCTGCCTTCAACGCCCAGATCTCCATCTCCACCTCCCCCTACAGCACCCAGCCACCAGTGTGACGTATCATCTGTGTCACTGAACTCTATTCCATCCTCTGATAGCTTTAGTGTATGTGTATTTAATGCCCAGTCTGTCTGCCCTGAGAACAAAGCGGACTATATTGCGGACTATGTTTTTGAGCATGACTTTGATTTAGTTTTTATAACCGAAACGTGGCTCAAAAGTAATGGACATGAACCTAAACTAAAGCAGCTAACTCCTCCTGGCTACAAAATTAAATCCTTCCCCCGTTCTTCTTTAGGTGGGGGCCTCGCTGTACTGTATAGGGACGTGTTAGATAAATTCCTTTCCTTCAACACAACCCTCCCCTTCCCCCATCTGTCTTTCGAGGCTGTAGAAGTTGTTCTTAGCATGTCTGGTCAATCTGTTGTCTTCTCCTGTATCTATCGCCCTCCCCCTAGCAGAACTAACAATCTCACCGATTCAATGTTTCATCCCGAATTTGAAGCCCTCCTTGACTCCTATTCTCTGAACCGCAGTCCTCTTATTGTGCTAGGTGATTTTAATTTTCACTTCGATAACCAACAGTCCTCTCACACAAAGCGTCTCTGCCTCTCACTTGCTAACCACTCCCTCTCTCAGCTTGTAACTGAGCCTACACACAACAAGGGCCACATCATAGACTGGCTAATCGCGCGTGATTCCGACCAACTTGTTTCATCAGTGTCAGTGTCTAAGATCCTTTCCTCTGACCATTTTGCCGTCCTCGCCAGTCTTAATCTTTCCAAAACTCCCAGAAATAAACGTACGGTCACACGCCGTAATCTCAAGTCTATAGATATTCATACTTTTAGTTCAGAGGCAACAGAACTCCTTTCTAACGTGAGTATTTCCGACGACCCTGCCTCGACTTTTAATTCTACTATGAGTAACTTGCTTGATAAACACGCTCCCCCATCCACTCGTGTTGTGCCCGATCGTCCCTGCGCTCCCTGGTACACGCCTGAACTTAGAGTAAGTAAACGCACTAGTCGTAAGGCTGAGCGTCAGTGGCGGGCCTCAAAACTAGAAATACATCGTCAGATATATCAGTTTATCCGCAACATCTTCACTCTTCTTCTGACCAAGGCAAAAACAAGCTATTTTTCATCTAAAATTCTTGAAGCCAACACAACAAAAGTCCTGTTCTCCACCATGTCTGATCTCCTAGGCAACAAGAAATCAAGTCCTCTGCCATCAAATATCAGTCCTGACAAACTGCCAGAAACCTTTTCCTCCTTCTTCTCCACCAAGATTATCGATCTACGATCAAAAATCGACTCCATGCCTTTTCAACCAACTATTCCAGACCCATCATTCACTGGTGTCCCCCTTCTCTCTTTCAAGCCGGTGTCTGAGACCGAAGTTCTTTCTACTTTGAAAGAAATGCATTTTAAATCCTGTGATCTTGACCCCATCCCAGCCTCTCTTTTCTCACAAATCTATCAACACCTTCTGCCATCAATCACCAACATCATCAATTCTTCTTTAGTTTCAGGTGTGTTTCCTTCTTCTTTCAAAACCGCTCTTGTAAGGCCCCTTCTCAAGAAGAACAATCTGGATCCTAATAATCTGAAAAACTACAGACCTGTATCTAACCTCCCTTTTCTCTCCAAACTCCTTGAGAAGACTGTCCTGAAACAACTTAACGATCATCTATCCTCAAACAATCTTCATCATCCTTATCAGTCTGCCTATAGAACCAACCACAGTACTGAAACAGCCCTTGTTCAAATCGTCAATGACCTCTTACTTGCTTCTGATGCTGGTCAAATCTCTCTTTTGACACTTTCTTGATCTCTCTGCTGCATTTGATACCATAGACCACTCCATTCTTCTGTCTCGTCTTGAACATACTTTTGGAATTAAGGGCCCTGCTCTTTCTTGGTTTTCCTCTTACCTTTCTGATCGTTTTCAATCAGTTCTGGTCAATGGTCGTCAGTCTGAACAGGTTAGGCTTTCTTGTGGAGTCCCCCAGGGGTCTGTGCTTGGTCCTGTCTTGTTTACTTTGTATACGTCACCTCTTGCCAATGTCATCGATCAGCACAACATGAAACATCACTTCTATGCAGATGACTCACAACTCCAAAACAGTACAACCCCTGAAGATCTAGATTCCATTCTTACAGAAAGTAACAACGCTATATTGATATTCAAAATTGGATGGTTCAAAATAAACTTCAATTAAATGGTGAAAAAACCGAAGCAATGCTTGTAGGGAACAAAAAACAAACTAGCCTCTGTTTCCATAGAGTCAATCCAACTGGGTAACAATATCATTCCCCTCTCAGACTCAGTCAAAAACTTAGGTGTCACTTTGGACAATACTCTTTCCATGCAGAGTTTCCTGACTCAGACCTGTCAGTCCTGCTACTATCAAATTCGTTGCATTGGCTATATTCGTAAATACCTCTCAGATGAAGCCACAGCAAAGCTTGTTACTTCCCTCATCCTATTTTGTATTGACTACTGTAATGCTCTCCTTTTCTGGCCTATCAGTCTCTTCTCTATCTTGTCTCCAGCGTATTCAAAACACAGCTGCTCGTCTTGTCCTTAGGAAGAAAAAGTTCGATCACAGTTAGCCCTCTTCTCCGTTCTTATGCACTTATTCCTGTCGCAGACAGAATTGAGTATATTAAACACACTTTGCTATAAATCTATTGTAAAGCTGCTATCTTACCTCTGTTATTATTATTATCTATAATGCCAGCTCGCACATTACATTCATTTCTGACCCTCTTCTCTCCAGATCCCTAGGTATTAGCTTTCAACTGTAGTAGTCTTTTGCTGTCTCAGTACCGACCTCCTGGAACAAACTTCCTAGTAGTCAGCGACCGACCCTCTAGCTAAAGTAACCTAGTAGTAGTAGTATCATTATCATTATCATCATCATCATCATCATTATTATTATTATTTTATTATTATTAGTATTGCGTTTGTGTAGTAGTAGTGTGTAGTAGTAGTTCTATCAAGTAGTAGTAGTAGTATACGTAGTAGTAGTAGTAGTAGTAGTAGTAGTAGTAGTATCATTATCATCATCATCATCATCATTATTATTATTATTATTATTATTATTAGTATTAGTAGTAGTAGTAGTAGTAGTAGTAGTAGTAGTAGTAGTAGTAGTAGTAGTAGTAGTAGTAGTAGTAGTAGTAGTAGTAGTAGTAGTAGTACCTTCATAACATAATCATACTGCTTAGTTCACCGCCTGACCCAAATAACCCTAAACCAATAATTATTGTTGCAACGCTTTCACGTATGGGTGGCCTCCAGGCGACGAAGACTTTTACTTTTTGGCTCACTCGCGTTGTTCGGTTGTGTGTCTGTGTACATGTGTGTGTGTGTGTGTGTGTGTGTGTGTGTGTGTGTGTGTGTGTGTGTGTGTGTGTGTGTGTGTGTGTGTGTGTGTGTGTGTGTGTGTGTGTGTGTGTGTGTTGCGTCCGTCGTCTAATCTCCAAACTTTAACGTTGGCATTTTCTCGGGAAATAGAAGGCATACATTGTTCAAACTTTGCACACATATGGATGTCTATGCAAGCTTTCAAACAATCATGATTTGAATAATTAAATACTTAAAACAACACTGCAAATATATAACAAACAGATAACATCTTAGATTAGTGGGCTAGAGAGTATTCAACAGGCAACATGAGTTAAGAAACTCCTCAACACTGAAAGCCTCTATAGCTCATTGGTAGAGTGTGTCTCTCTCTCATGCCAATGGTTCAGGGTCCGATTCTCGGCAAGGCACTTTTGTTTGCTTAGTTGTATCCATTAAAGATCCAGCAGATCACTTGTCAAAATCACGGGTTTCACGTGTTTTCTCTCTTATAACTGAAATTCAAATTCAAACTGAAAAATCAGTTTAAAGAGCAGCCTCAATTTGAAGTTGGGGAAATGTGCATGTGGGTCACAGCAACCCAGAAAAAAACAAAGGGACTTAATCGTGGAGCGTCACTGGGTCTTTAACGATAGTTTCATTTGTACTTTAAAAATTGTATTGGCAATCTTGTAGGCCACTTTAGACACCCCTCTCAATCTTTGTTTGTTGTTGTCCCACATGTTCCTGTTCGAGTGAGCCTTGAAGGCTTTGCCTCTTGTTAATTACGTCTTCGAAGAACAAGACACGTTTTGACTCTGGCAAACTACAACGCCTGTGGAATGGGCTGCGGGAAAGGAATAAGCATGTAACTGGGCCGTGGAAGAGATAGATAAATAACTGCGCAAGAAAGAAACGACTTGTGCCTTTGTTTTGTCATTCATATTCAGTAAGGCCGTGTACACACATAAGCGGATATTCCATGCGGAAACCCGAGCGCAATCCACAAATAAGTGGAAAAAAAGAAGGGAAAATATTTGCGCACGTGTCCTACATGTGTAAACTTGTGTCCTTCTTTCTTCCACTTATTTAGGGTTTTCTGTACGGAACTTACGCGTCTAATGTGAACCCGGCCTAACACAGCACATAAATCTATGCGTAGTGTAGATCTACGTAACTCCGGGAATGCAGGGAATGGACATAAAGACAGAAAGACTGTAGGCCTAAAGAGAGGGTAAAGATAATGTTCACGGAGAACATGAACAGCAAGAAATGAGCAAAGAAGGGAACAAGTAGTGGGAGGCCTTAGGGGCAACAATAGGCCTAATCGTGCAAACGTTCATACCGCTCTGCAATTTTGCACAGTGAAAGGGGCATCTCTTAGAATATGAAAGCCGTCATTGGTTAACCTCTACATGGTCTGTGACCTGAAATACTGGCCGTTTCAGGCCCCAGCTACTTGGAACAAACTACCTCTGTCTCTCAGACATTCCAACTCCCTGTCAGTTTTCAAAACCAACCTGAAAACCCATCTATTCTCTGAACACTACTGTGCTCCACCATGATCGGATTGTGAGAATGAAAGCGTGTGCGGATGAGGAATGGCATGGGAAAGGTGGGAGACAGAAAGTGTGTGTGTGTGTGTGCATGCGCGCGCTGGCATGTGCTTATGCATGTGTGTGGGGATGTGTGTGTGTGTTTGTGTCTGTGTGTATGTACGAACGTACGTACGTACGTATGTATGTATGTATGTATGTATGTATGTATGTACTGTATGTATGTGTGCATGCACATGTAAATGATATGCTGTGTTCGTCAGTGTGTGTGCTTGTGTGCGTGCGAGCATGGGTATTGATGTGATTTGGTTAAATGTATTTTTTGTAAAGCGCCATGAGCAGCTAGCCTGGAATGTGCGCTATATAAGTTTTCTTTAGTATTATTATTCTATTAACGGTACCCTTAAAAGCCGTCTTTGCTACTCTCTGTGTGTTTATGCTTAACTCTTGATAGATTTGGCATGCCCTTGATGTCCTCTAACAGCACACCAAAACGCTAAGCGGTATGATCGTTTGCATAATATTTCCCCTAAGACCCCCGACTAAAGGTATTCAATGAAAAGAAGAACAAAATGCCAAGATAAATTTAACCCTTTCACCGCCAGCCATATTTCAGCCAAAAAAGTCCATCAAGCTTACCTGGGTAGAGAACAAAAAAAAACCTCTGCAGTATTGGGGATTCTTCTGTTACATATGTAAAATAAGGTCTATCCTTACTTCCCCAAACTAAGACAATAGGGTATTTGAATAATAGACCCCAATTCGATGCCTTTTAGTGACATAGGTGTTAAATCACTGTGGTGCTAAAATGCGACTTTGACGGTGAAAGGGTTAAAACGGAATAAACAAAAGAGGGTGTAGATCGCGAATGTGGGCGACTGACTAGAGATGAAACAAAGAGAGAAGAGAGATGTTGATTGAGGGCTTCAGAAAGCGCACTCAACCGCACGCTCACGCGCATACGCACTCGCGTGCACACGCGCAAACACGCAGATGCAAACACACGCGCATTCGCGCGCGGAAGGTTCACTCAGGTGCACACATGCGCATGCATGTGCACGCACACGCACACGCACACGCACACGCACACACGCACACACACACACACACACACACACACACACACACACACACACACACACACATAATATTCTAGGGGAAGACGGGGTAAAAAGCGCATGGGCGGGTAAGAAGCCCACCCCAATTATCTCATGAAATGAAGCAAATTTCAGTCTCATTTTGCCCATGAGACGAGCGTTAATGTCTAGCATTCGTCTCATGGGCAAATTTGACTGAAATGTTCTTTATTTCATGAGATAATTGGGGTGGGCTTCTTACCCGCCCATGCGCTTTTTACCCCGTCTTCCCCTAACTCTCCCAACCCTTTCAAGGGGCTTTTTGGGAAACAAAAACATTGAACCTTTCTGTCCCCCCCCTCTCTCTCTCTCTTTCTCTCTCTCTCTCCCTCTCTATATCTCTATCTCTCTCTATCTCCCCTCTCTCTCTCTCTCTCTCTCTCTCTCTCTCTATCTCGCCACCCCCACCCCCCTCTCTCGTCTTTGATTTGAAATAAACAACAACACGATATTGTTCTCATGATTTACTACAGCTTTGTTTCCATGCACACCCACCCACACCCACACCCCCACACCCCACCAATCGATCCTATCCCATCACCTCCATCCCCGGCGCCCACCCTGTATCTATTTCCGTGCCAATGTATAATCTTTGACGTCCATCCGATATAGAACATACAATGCTCAGAATTTCGGAATACAACGAATAGATGTCTTTTGTTCTTTGAAATAACCAATCAGTTTTCATGGAAACATTAGCAGTAATGCTAATGCTGTCTGATCGCCTACGCCTGGGAGGAGGGGGGGGGGGAGGGTTATATACCAGTATGTATTATCGCTCTTTTCGAGTGGAAGCCAAAAGGTACCATCAAACTTCTTTAGTCCTGTCGTGATTGTACTGTCTGGCTTGTACCCTACGAAAAGAACGATAGGTACCTTTATGGCATTTGGTATATTCAAGTCACAGAGACTTATCTCTGCGAAAAGTCGGGCTGCTCTCCCTCGGAGAGCGCGTCGCCGCAAGCGCAGCGCCTACCCATGATTTAGTTTTTTTGGGGGCAGGGTGAGGAGGGTGTGTGGGCAGACTTGGGAAACCTAGTTATCAATTTGGCCATACCAGGCAGCGGGATGTCTCCCTGGTCTTACCGACTTTCAACTGACGTGGGATTTTTACGTGCATAAAGCGCGCGCGGGTCAGACTAGCTTTAAGTCCCCATCCGAAGGACTCGGCGTTCAGTTCGATTTTCCTGTCGAGCTAGAAAGAAAGGGCGAGGCCGGGATTCGAACCCGTGCCACTCACGTTGCAGTCACGCGTTACGTTTGGCAGGCGAACGTCTTAACCACTCTGCCACCTTTCTCCACCCTCGTATATCACCCTGGGAGTGGACGTTTTATTGTTCTAGTATGTTGTTAAGGGAAAAAATGGGGGGTGAGGGGTGGTATAGAATTCGGGGATGGAGAGAGCTATTGCTGTCTGTTGCAATGATTGTTGCTGCTGCTTCTTCTGGTGTTGTTTTTGTTGTGTCTGTTGTAAAACAGACAGAAAAACAGACGGAAAGACCGAAGGACAGACAGAGAGAGAGAGAGAGAGAGAGAGAGAGAGAGAGAGAGAGAGAGAGAGAGAGAGAGAGAGAGAGAGAGAGAGAGAGAGAGAGAGAGAGAGAGAGAGAGAGAGAGAGAGGGAGGGAGAGAGAGAGGGAGGGCCCGAGAGAGAGAGAGAGAGAGAGAGAGGGCGAGAGAGAGAGAGAGGGAGGGAGGGAGAGAGAGGGAGGGGAGGGAGAGAGAGAGAGAGAGAGAGACTTCAAACATCAGATGCTTTATTTTACAGGGATAAGAATTTAAAGAGAGAGAGTGTGTGTCAAAGTGCGGAATGTGTGGATTTATGTATCTAACTTCCACATCAATTCAAGGTGGGCATAAGTGTTTGTAATGCCCTCATTCAGTACACACGACACACACTCCACATAAACAATAAAGAAGGTAATGAGCTGAACAAAATTATAATTAGCTTCACACAAAAGCAAATAAATGACAATATTAATATAGAGTCAAATTCCCAACGATACCAACACATAAACATTAACCACCAATTTAAGTAACGCGCACTCTCACACAGCTCCCCCAGGCCAATATTATTAGAAATACATATCTTGCCTAAATTATGACTCATCACACCAAATAATACGTGTATTAAATGTCAACAATAACACGCGACAGACGCTAAATCAAAAATAATAAACACCGAAACAAATGTCAGTTCAAAAAGACACACACACAACGGCCCTCCTTCCAACTTGGGTTCACACAGTAAAAGAACTTCCATTCACCCCCCTCCTGGACGATGAACACACAGCCTCCGACTTGGCGAAGAGCTTTGAATGCATATTTCTTTCCGACGAGGCACTGGCTCGTGGATAGGGTAGAAAATCTTGACCAGCCACGTTAACAGCAACAGGCAGAGGGGTAGAGTAAAAGCAGGAGAACTCGGCCTACCCGTTTACGGCAGGGACACCCCTCGCTGGCTGTTGAATTCAATGACGTCTTGGCATCATTGCGCTGGATCCGAGGAGAGAAGCAGGTGCATTGAGGGTACACCCGGGAGAGACATAGGCCACCACGTCGCTCCGTCCCTCTGGATGGCACGATACCGCCTCACTCCTTCCCAAGACAGCAGAACCAAGGACTGGGCCCAGGTCCCGGACAGAAGACCCCACAAAGGGGAAACCAACAGCAAGCTAACCGACTCCTCCTAGCTACCAACAGGGAATG
>CM065681.1:32542138-32544638 GCA_017654935.2 Phymorhynchus buccinoides | reverse complement strand
GAGTTGTAGAATACACGCAACAAAGTTCAAACTCGTCTCTTCGAAAGAAATCGAAACAGAATTTCAGTGATGTTGCTTAAAAACGTACATTTGTCTGCCCTTTAAAAAAAAGATGATGAATGTGGCTAGCTGTTTTTAGGAGAGGGAAAACCAAATTGTAATGATATTGCCCTGTGTCATTTTCTAATCTCCCTCTTTTTTTTAGTTTATCATTTGTAATGAATGATTCATCATTTCGAGTTTTTCCATGTAATGTTAAAACGATAAACATCGCCACACGTGAAATGAAATAAAAACATTGATAGACCCTCAACGTTTGATTTTTTACTTCGATTATGTGATTTTTAGGATAAGACATATGATTGATTAGAACAGTCATCGGGATAGTTATGTTTATAACCTCTATTTTTTGTGTCACGTTCCATGTTTCATTTATTTCCAAAACGGACATAAAACTATAGGAAGCAGACAAAACAAACACTCATAACCTTATTATCCATTCCATGTGTAAAAGAAAAACATTTTTTTTATATTTTATTTTTCAAGTTGCATCATCGTAGCGGTGCCATAGCCGATGAGGTGTAACCGAGGAGTGGTTACCGCTACACCTATCTGCATTAATAAAAAAAATCGGGACTTTGCTGGTTTCGTACTGCCTCCGGGCATTGCCTCCAGTATTGTTCCCACCACCTTTGTATTTACAAATGTCCTATATGTGTCTGTTTCAGACCAAGAGGACGTAAACACCATTTTCGACGTTTATTTATTTTTTATTTATTTATTTATTTATTAAGAAGATTTCTATAACGCTTACCTTTAACCCTTTCACCGCCAAAGTCGCATTTTAGCACCACAGTGATTTAACACCCATGTCACTAAAAGGCATCAAATTGGGGTCTGTTATCCAAAGACCCTGTTGTCTTAGTTTTGGGAAATAAGGATAGACCTTATTTTATATATGTCACAGAAGAATCCCCAATACTGCAGATGGATTTTGTTCTCTACCCAGGTAAATGTAATGGAAATGTTTTGCTTTAAATATAGCTGGCGGTGAAAGGGTTAAGCTCTATGCGCTAGGCTTAGAGCATATGGCATACAAAGTGTCTCTTAAAACAAATAGGCTCTGATGATTTCTTAGCTATGGTATACATTGATTCACTCTGTTGATTCCAATTAGTTACATTTATGAGAATTTCTAGATCAAAGGCAGGAGAATGGACCAGTAAGGCCGTGTACACACATAAGCGGATAGTCCATGCGGAAATCCGTGCGCAATCCATAAATAAGTGAAACAAAGAAGGGAAAAGATTTGCGCACGTGTCCGAATTTCCCCTATATGCGTACACTTTTATCCTTCTTTCTTCCACTTATTTAGGGTTTCCAGTACGGAACTCACGCGTCTAATGTGAACCCGGCCTTATTAGGCAGAAAGACAATAGACGACAGTAAGCAAAGAGAAAAGGCAGAGTCAAAGAGAGCGAAAAAATTTGAGGACGTTACAAGCACAAAGCTTCCAGGACCTGGGGGAACTATTTATACAAAAGACCCCCCCCCCCCCCCCCAGGTATCCCCACGGGGCACGGGAGGGGTGGTGGTGTATGTGGGTTATTTAAAGACCCAGTGACGCATCACGATTAAGTCCCTTGTTTTTTTCTGGGTTGCTATGACCCACATACGAATTTCCCCATATTCAAGTTGAGGCTGCTCTTTAAACTGATGTGTCGGTTTCAATTTGGGGCCATGTATGTGGGAGTCAGACTTGGTCAAAACAAGATTTCTTTCCAGTTATAAGAGGGGAAACACGTGACACCCGTGCTTTTGACACGTGATCTGGTGGGTCTTAAAGGTTTTATTTTGTTTAGACTTTTTGCAGCCTACGGTGCTTCATGGATACAAATGGGCACATTGAGTTGATTACATAGGGCCTGTTGCAGTTTGTGTCTTTCTCCCTCCCTCCCCCACCCACCCCCTTTTGTGATCATGAAGAACTGTCGGAAGAAAAAAAAGAACACATTCCTGAGGGAAAATATTATATATTAGCATTTCGTTCTAAAAACGAATGGCCAGCTCCAAAACTACCTGGAAATCGTCTTAAAGACCCACCAGATCACATGTCAAAATCACGGGTTTCACGGGTTTTGCCTCTTGTAGCTGGAAAAAAATCTTGTTTTGTCCAGCTCTGACTCCCATATAGAAGCCCCCAAATTCAAACCGAAACATCAATTTAAAGAGCAGCCTCAATTTGAGGTTGGGGACATCTGTATGTGGGTCACAGCTACCCAGAACCCCCCCCCCCCCCCCCAAGGGACTTAATCGTGGTGCGTCAATGTGTCTTTAAACTTATGCCTTTAACTCCCAACCGTCATCCTAGTTCATGCCCGCCCCCCATCCTTCCCAACTTTAAATCCTTAATAACTGGTTATAACTGATTGAGTAAAATTGCTTAAAAGAGAGATAACAAAGCTTACTTTGTCGATGTACTATTTTTCTTCTTCTCTAA
>CM065681.1:32529638-32537138 GCA_017654935.2 Phymorhynchus buccinoides | reverse complement strand
ACCCACCACGATTACGTCCCTTGTTGTTGTTCTGGGTAGCTATGACCCACATAAAAATGCCCCCAACTTCAAATGGAGGCTGCTCTTTAAAATGATGATTCGTTTTCAATTTGGGGGCATTTGTATGGGAGTCAATCCTGGTCAAAACAAGATTTCTTACCAGCTAAAAAAAAAAGAAAAAAAAAAAAGATTTCTTACCAGCTATAAGAGGGAAAACACGTGAAACCCGTGATCTTGACACGTGGCCTGGTGGGTCTTTAAGGGTCTTCTTATCAGATTACAAACGCCTGCACGCCCTTTCACTTTCTTCTTCATTCTTTGACTTCCCTACTCGCTGTTTAAGTCGTAGAATTGCAGATTTAGCCCCCGCCCCCATATTTTGCAAACAATTACTATTTCACCAAATACCCACATAAAGTACATAAATGCCGACGAAGTTGCGCGCTGTACCTAAACACTTGGAAACCATGGATGCATGGAGAAACACACCCAGTATAGTCGCTACTCCGAAAAGGATTGCTCGGGTTTTGCATTGAATCAGTGTGACATATGAAACTTACATTTTAAAACTTAAAATTAACTTGGTGGGTTTGGAAATTTAAAAAAACCCCACTAGAAAACCACCAACAACAAAAACACACAAAAACACCGACGTTTCTGGGCATGGGTTATAGTTTCATTCCTTTTTGTATCGCCCAGACAAAGGGGTTACGTCGGTTTTTCTGTTTGCTTTTGTTGGTTTTCTAGTGGTTGTTTTTAACATTTCCAAACCCACCAAGTTAATTTTAAGTTTTCCTGAGACTTCGTGAAATCCTGCTGTCATTTTGTTTTTTAAATTTCAAAGCAACAAACCTTTCACTCTCATATACTAAAGCGTCACTTTTTTTCTCCCAGACTCAGCCAACCAGTGAAATTGGAACGCAGGTAGCGTTCATGCCGTCAACGTAGAACACTTGTGTGATAAACATCTTCTTGTCTGGCTGTCTGCATAATTAGATCTAACTAGTCAGTAAGCCCGGCTTCGCCCGGGCTGTAGCTGGTCCATTTTCTTTCGAGTGGGTGTAACCGTGTGAGGCGACCCCTCCCTCCCTCCCCCCTCGCACCCCCTGCCCCCCCCTCCTCCCCCCCCCTCGCACCTCCTCCCCCTCCCCCCTTCCCTTTTACCGGCTGTGAGTTCATTTCAATATTGTGAAAGTTTGTTGGCGATCAGCGAAAGCTAAATATGGTTTTAGCATGCACACACACACACACACACACACACACACACACACACACACACAGTTCGCTTATACATAGAACACAAGATTCAACTGCAGATAAGTTGAACAGACATGCGCATGCAGCGTACGTCAATAACTACCATCGTAGTTCGGCTGTGCAGGGCCATAATGTCCCTGTCTGCAAGAAGACGATGGCCAATGTCTGCGTTTCCCTAAACCTAGACACATTTGAATCTACCATTGCTGTAATCATGGTTCGGCGTTCCCTGCTGATGGCTTACATGTTTATTTGGTGGCTATTTCCCAGACACAAATGATGGTGTTACCAACGTGGTAGAGCTCCACAGCTAGATGCCAATGGACAGGTCAAAGTGTAAGAGACCAGCCACTCAGTTCCTAATTGTTCCTCTTGTGGCGTAAGGCTACAACAGATTCTGGTACAAACGATTCATTTCTTCTTTGTTTTGCCTTCGAGACCGTATCACTATCCGTACCGGATAAACACGAATCTTAACCCTTTCACTGCCAGCCATATTTCAGCCAAAAATTTCCATTAGAATTACCTGGGTAGATAGTTAAATCTATCTGCAGTATTGGCGATTCTTCTATGACAGATATAAAATACAGTCTAACCTTACTTCCCAAAACTAAGACAATAGGGTTTTCGGATAATAGACCCCAATTTGATGCCTTTTAGCAACATAGGTGTTAAATCACTGTGGTGCTAAAATGCAACTTTGGCGGTGAAAGGGTTAATATGTTCAAGCACCTGATATACACTTTGCTGCAAAATGAAATGAATCATGCAATTATACAGCTTCCTAATTGTACGCATGCTGATATGCGTTCATTTAATCTTCTTCGTCGTCCATCGCTCAGCTCAGACAGTTCCCTGGCAATTATGTGTGCCGATGCGTCATACTGCCGTTATGAGCCAAAATAAGTAATGTCCGTCTTCGGATGAAGAAAGTCTTTGTAAGAATGTCTTGATTAAAAGAAAAAAGCAGGATAATTTTTGACCAATTATTAGTCAGAAAGATAGTCGATGAGAGTCAGCAAAGGGAAAAGTCAAAGTCAAAGAGAGTGACGATCATGACGAATTAGAGGAAGTTACAAGCACAGAACTTCCAGAAAGTGGGGGAACTAAGATGTACAAAAGACTCCGCGGTATCCCTAAAAGACGAAAGGGCTTTAACCCTTTCACCGCCAATGTCGCATTTATGCACCACAATGGTTTAACACCCACGTCACTAAAAGGCATCAAATCAGGGCCTGTTATCTGAAGACATTATTTTCTTAATGTTTGGAAGTAAAGATAGGCCTAATGTTATGCATTTCACACAGACATTCCCAATAACTGCAGATAATTTTTATTTCTACCCTGTTCAGTTTAAAGGCATTTTTTGGCTAAAAATTGGCTGGCGGCGAAAGGGTTAAATCGATTGATTAATGTCTTCAATTTTGATATAAAAAAGACTGATGTTGGACGATGTTATAGGGAAGAGAGAGTGGCGAATAATGTTCATTTTGCATTTTGACCACGTACATTTGTTAGGGTATATTAGAAAAAAGGGTGGGTTGGGGTGGGTTGGGTTAGGGAGTTGAGACATATAGCAAGGAATTAATTAAACACGACGTGTATTCTATAGTCAAACACAATCTACCACCCAATCGGCTGTTTCATCCATCTCAATGAGAGACTTACTGCGATTTTTTTCACGCCAGAGGGCATGACGCTCGTGTGGGGCTAATCCTCTCTATATTATTAGTTGGGGATAAAGAAAGAGAGAGAGACAGTGAGTGGTCCTACCATCACTCTCTCTCTCACTACGCCCAAGTAAGAAAATCGCGTGATAAGCCCCTAGTGCATTGACTGCCCTCTGGCGTGAAAAATATCGCCATAGGTTGACCATTGAAACCTTAACCCAAAAAATAACTAAATAAATATTTTGTTACCAAAATAAAGCACGGGAAAACACGGTCACGCATATCCCAGACTTTTGACGCTTGCAGTTGCCAGTACTGAACTACAATTAGACTAAGTACCATACTATGGTAATGGCAGTCTGGGTCCCCATTTTCAGGCTCTGGGTTCGGTGTGCTCTGACAGACTGTGGACTCAGAACGGCAGAATCTGATTCCTGACCCTGTCAGACTCTTTCGGCCAGAATCCAATGATTTAGTTGGGTATGGGTTCCGGAGGTCTATCAACCCTCTCTTCTACTATTTCCTTCTTCCATGCTTTCAATGCCATTGCCATTCCTAACCCCACGGTTAGGTAGCGATGCTGCCCCCGTCTCAATGTGTCCCCTGTCTCTAAGTGTCACCGATTTTGTCTCTATGTGTTCCCCCGTCATTATATATTTGGCTTAACCCTTTCACCGCCAGCCATTGTTCAGCAATAAAATACCATTAAGCTTAACTGTGTAGAGAAAATAAAATATCTGCAATGTTACGAATTCCTCTGCGACATATATAACATTAGGCCTATCCTTACCTCCCAAAATTAAGAAAATAGGGTCTTTTGATAACTGGCCCTGATTTAATGCTTTTTAGTGACATGGGTGACATGGGTGTTAAACCATTGTGGTGCAAAAATGCGACATTGGCGGTGAAAGGGTTAAACAAATCTTAATTCATTTGAAAACGGTCAAACAGAAAGACAATTAGAGAAACAACAAGCTCGAAGCTCGAAATATTTCTTTTTTTCTTTTTTTTGCTGACTCATTTTCTGGGCCGTATAGTGGCGTTGCTCCCACGCGGCTCATTCCGAATCCCAACTCGCAGTTACACGCCGGCTTGTCAGGATATCGTTATACTTTTTGTTCCCATCATATACCTATCCGATGTGACACATAAACGTAACCCTAACTCTAATCCAAAACCCTATCCCTGATCCAAACACGAAGAACCAATCTTATCCTTAACTCTAACCATATCCTTTACCTGAGGGACACCAAGAGACTGGGATATATTAACACGGGGACACAGAAAGACAGGGGCACAATGAGGGTGACAAATAGAGACGGGGACACAGAAAGACAGGGGCACAATGAGGGTGACAAATAGAGACGGGGACACATAGAGACAGGGGCACAATGAGGGTGACAAATAGAGACGGGGACACATAGAGACAGGGGCACAATGAGGGTGACAAATAGAGACGGGGACACATAGAGACAGGGGCACAATGAGGGTAACAAATAGCGACGGGGACACATAGAGACAGGGGCACAATGAGGGTGACAAATAGAGACGGGGACACATAGAGACAGGGGCACAATGAGGGTGACAAATAGCGACGGGGACACATAGAGACAGGGGCACAATGAGGGTGACAAATAGCGACGGGGACACATAGAGACAGGGGCACAATGAGGGTGTCAAATAGAGACGGGGACACATAGAGACAGGGGCACAATGAGGGTGACAAATAGAGACGGGGACACATAGAGACAGGGGCACAATGAGGGTGACAAATAGCGACGGGGACACATTGAGGCAGGGACACATTGAGGCAGGGACACATTGGGACAGGGGCTCTTTGAAGGTGACAAATAGAGACGGGCATACATATAGACAGGGGCACGTTGGGGGTAGCACATAGAGATGTGGACATATAGAGGCAGGGGCACTTTGATGGTGACACACAGAGACATGGGCACTTTCAGGGTGACACATAGAGACGTTATCTTTCTAAAGATACAGAGTTAGCTCCAATTTGCTGACGGTATATGCCTATGGATGAAAGTAGTAATGAAAAGAATTACTTCATCATGGTCATTGAATTATATTAAAATTAAATACCAACACGAACTTAATAAAATCAATAACTTCTTACATGCAAACGGGCTTTCTCTTTCGTCAGAAAAAATATGATGCTTTTTAACTCTGGTTATTTATGATCCTGATAAACTTCCAATTTTCACAGTGAATGGCATTGTTTTAAACTATGTTAAAAGTGTCAAATTCTTAGGTGTGATCTTAAGTAGTAAACTAACATGGAATGCGCATATTGATAATATTTTAAATAAAGCAAGGAAAAGATTAAACTTCCTTAAAATAGTAAGTAAACAATCTTGGGGGCAAGATACCAAAAGTTTAACCATTTTAGCAACTGCCCTTGTACTCTCAAGACTATCATATGCTCAAGAAGTATTTTTTTAATGCACCTCAATACCTTTTGAATAAACTTCAGAGCACTGATTGCAAAGCTTGCAAAATTGCTCTTGGTGTTCCCACACATACATCTAACTTAGCGAAGTGGGAGTTTTACCACTCACCGCTTCAAAATTCGTTTTGAACAGTTTTTCGCAAAACAATTTTTGTGCAGAAGAGGTATGTCTAAAATCAGAAAAGGATTTTGGAAAACGTGCACAAAATATACAATCAAAAAAATCTATTTATTCGTTTTCCTCGGAGATGCAAAAATAGATAAAAATAACTTTGCTAAAAAAAAACACGTTTTCACCTATTCCAAAATGGGAGCAATCAAAAGCTAAAGTTGACATTGACTACACTCATTTATTTAAAAAGTATTCTCCCAATATTTTGAGAAATATTGTATGCACCCACTTAGAGAATAATTACAATTACCACTTAAAAATATTCACAGATGGTTCAGTATTAGATGATAATAACACGGGAGCAGCTTTTATAATTCCTAGCTTAAAGGTAGAAAAGTTGTTTTATCTGGGTAAAAAGTTGCTATTCTTAAGTCGTTGTATTTCATTTTAAATGTTCCTATAAATAATAGCCAAGTCTTAATATGTGCTGACTCTAAAGCAGCACTGTATGCTATCAAATCTCCCAATTCATGTATACGACTTGACATGATATTTGAAATTAATCATATAATACACCTTCTTTCCATGAAAGGCATTACTGTTACTTTTTGTTGGGTGCCTTCTCATTGTGGAATATCACCAAATGAACGGGTTAGACCAAGCTGAAAAAAAGGCAGCTAAAAATCGTAACAACGCAGTCTCAGTTATTGTTCTCTTAGATCTGACAGAATGTTTCTCAATTATAAACAAAACATCTCATGTAACTGCTAAAACTTTATTAATGAACTCAGATGTTCAGTATTATCTTAACTGTATTAAATCTAATAACAGAGACAATGAAAAAAATCACACAAATGTGTTACTTTCTCGTCCAGGGAGGCTGAAAGTTTAACCCATAGACTTCGTTTGAATTCATTTAAAACAAAATATTGTCATAATGTTACATGTATGTGTGGTGAATCTATAAGTGTCAGTCATTTACTGACTCACTGTCAAAGAGCAAGAGAGCTCTTTAAGAATTCGGGTATTGACTGTTTTAATGATGAACCGACTCCATTAACACTATCCTGTATATTAAATGATTACTCTGTCCTTGATTCAAGTTGTAAATGTTTATTAAGTAGTTCAATTAGTATTTATCTTTAACCTTTTTCATCATCGGTTATATTCTTTAAGTGAAAATAAACTTCATTTAATGGAGTGGGTGGGGTGGGGGTAATGATTACATCACTAACGTATTATTTATTATATTCTTACATATTTTCACTTACAGACACAACTACTCACAACTCAACCACACCCAAAACACACCGCAATATAATTTTGTCTGAATCACTTTTAGTGGAAGGACGTTAAGCTGAAAAACACCCATAGAGACGTGGACACATAGAGACAGGGGCACTGCAGTATCATCCCAACCCCACGCTGTCCCTAGCCCTGCCCCAGGCTTCCCAAGCGTTCGCAATTACCCTTCATCTCTTCCAATTTGTTGCTTCAATAGCCCCGAGATATGTTTGCTATGTACGTTTTGTTGATGCGTTTAGTTAGCTTGCGAGGAAAATATTTTAAAGGACGCCCACACGCGCGTGCACTCCCTCGCATAGATACAGACGTGGAAACACGAGCACGTGCATACGTAGGCCTAAACGCTTATGTTCAAACGTGCATACGTTAAACGTTTTAGTCTCTCACTCATTGCAGATATGCAGGCAGAAGCGCATATAGACGTGTACGCACGCACGCACACGCACACACACGCACACGCGCGCACGCACACGCACGCACACGCACACGCACACGCACACGCACACGCACACGCACACGCACACGCACACACACACACACACACACACACACACACACACCAACACCAATACAAACGCACAGACTCATGCGCACGCGCGCACACACAAACCCACACCCACACATTCACACACAAAATTAACTTACACACACACACACACACACACACACACACACACACACACACACAC
>CM065681.1:32509638-32524638 GCA_017654935.2 Phymorhynchus buccinoides | reverse complement strand
CGAATATATTATTCACACAAATACGCCTGGGCTGTGTGCGCGCACACACACGCATACACACGCACGCACGCACACCCACCCACAAACGCACACACGCACATGCACACACACAAACATACACACACATACGCACACGCACACACGCACGCACGCACGCACGCACACACACACACACACACACACACACACACACACACACACACACACACACACACGCACATGACTGACACATAGCATGACTGACACATAGCATGACTGACACATAACATGACTGACAGGTCTGAGTCAGAAAACTCTGCATTGAACGAGTATTGTCCAGAGTGACACCTACGTTTTGACAGAGTCAGAGAGGGGAATGATATTGTTACCCAGTTGGATTGACTCGATGGAAACAGCAGAAGCTAGCCCGAGGCTTGTTGATGTTTTGTCCCTACAAGCATTGCTTCGGGTTTTTCTGTCGCTAAATAATTGAAGTTTGTTTTGAATCATCCAGTTCTGGATATCAGCATAGCAGGGAGGAGGAAGGGAAACTCTTGCCCGTCTTTCAATTCCAATACACTGCTGGTCTTAAAGGTGGACCCTGACATATGCGTTTTTGCAAGAATCGCATCGAGATCACCATGAAAACACCATTTACAGAGATCGCAACACTCATTTTGCTCTTCTTTCCTATACATCAAACATTCAAATCAGCGATTTATCCTTGGCGGAGGTGCTGGAAGTCAAAGTCTTCCACTGAAAGAGAAGGCGTGTGTCGTCTTTTTTGTAATGGCGACCAAAGTTTTTGCACGATTTCTTCGCAATACAAGCCTTTTTATTATTTTATTTTTAATGCAGTTTATCTAAAAGAGTTTCGCTCACAACAAAGGAAATAGCTTCAATTTTGTTTTTTACTGCACTACAAAAAAGAAAAAGCTTAAACCAAAACGTGTTTGGCCCCCACCCACGCCATCCAAAATGGCTTCTCTGTCCGGCACCTCCGCTAAGAAGGAATCGCCGTTTTGACGCTTTGATTCCTAGGAAACCAGAGCAAAGCGAGTGTTCCGATCTTTGAAAAGGCTGTCTTTCTGGTGATCTCAACGTGTTCCTTGCAAAAAAATTCATCCGTCAGGGTCCACCTTTAAAGAAGCGGGTTTCAAATGAGGATCCAAACACAACACTACAGCAGAAGCTAGGCAAAAATGAAACCACAGTGTCAGCCTTTGAACCTTTGAAGTCATGGACCCCCCTTGCCCCCCCCCCCCCCCCCCCCCCCCCCCTCCCTCCCAACCTCTGTCGCTCTGTCTCGTTTTCTGTCTTTCTGTTTTTCTGTCTTTTCTGTTTTTCTGTCTGTCTGTCTGTGAGTGTCTGTCTGTCTGTCTGTCTGTCTGTCTGTCTGTCCTGTCTCTCTCTCTCTCTCTCTCTCTCTCTCTCTCTCTCTCTCTCTCTCTCTCTCTCTCTCTCTCTCTCTCTCTCTCTCTCTCTCTCTCTCTCTCTCTCTCTCTCTCTCTCTCTCTCTCTCTCTGCTTTTGTTACGAGTGTGTGTTTACTTTTTAATTTGTTTATGCTACAAATGAATAATGTAATGTAGGAATAGGTCTCATGTTGCCATGGGTACGTACATAGCATAGCATAATAGCATAGCATAAATGGCACTATAGGCTATTTTGTTTAGCCTTTTGCCCTCTAAATATGTTTTTTGATTTTTATTTGGTTTGGCTTCATTCACTGATGACTACTAAGGCATCTGTGTTTTATTCATTTAAATCTGTATATTAACTGAATACATTTTGTTTTGGAAAAACTTGTCTATGATATTTTTGAATGAATTTAATGACTTTGCATTAACTGCTTCATCGGGAAGGTTATTCCATGCATTTATTACTCTATTAGTAAAAACGTTTTGTGCTAGTCTGGTGTTAGTATCTTTTTTGTACAGCTTAAAGTTATGGCCACGGGTTCTATCACCCTCACAAAGAGTTAGTAGGCTGTTAGTAGTGGAATAATCGTATAAATGGTGACATATTTTATAAACTTCAATCATATCACCCCTGAGCCTTCTATACTCTAGGCTAGGTATCCGCAGATAAATAAGTCTTTCCTCATAGGTCATATCATTTGTACCAACAATCTTTTTTGTAAACCTCCTCTGAACTCCCTCTAGCATATCAATGTGTTTTCTCAAATGTGGATACCATACAGGATTTCCATACTCTAACATAGAGTATTTACATTTTAAATTGTGCATGTTAAGATGAGTAGGTAAAGTAATATTATGTTTGACTTATTATGTGCATGGGTTTCTTTTCAAATAAGTACATTTTAATGATGAAGTATGATTGAGGTTTTTTTTTTATATGTTTGTGCACTTCTTTGAGTGTGAAAAGTAGGATTGGGTTTTATTTTCCCGTGTGTATGCGCTTACGTCACACATTTTGAATGTTAATAATGAGTATAGTTAATAATAATAGGTTTGATTTTGTTATTGATGTGTTACAATATAGGGATGTTTTTGCATGCTTTACATTACTTTGTATGTGTTTATTTTCGTTTTCCATTTTCTACTTTTATAAAAGTATTCTGTCCAGAGGGCTGGATGTAAAAAAGCATGTTATTGCTTACTCTATTACCCTATATAAATAAAATTCAATCAATCAATCAATCAATCTCTCTCTCTCTCTCTCTCTCTCTCTCTCTCTCTCTCTCTCTCTCTCTCTCTCTCTCTCTCTCTCTCTCTCTCTTTCTCTCTTTCTCTCTCTCTCTCTTGCTTCTCGTCTTCTTTACTCTTATATCTCTCTGTCTCTGTCTCTGTTTGCCTCTGTCTGTCGGTCGGTCGGTCTGTCGGTCTCTCTCTCTCTCTCTCTCTCTCTCTCTCTCTCTCTCTCTCTCTCTCTCTCTCTCTCTCTCCTCTCTCTCTCTCTCTCTCTCTCTCTCTCTCTCTCTCTCTCTCTCTCTCTCTCTCTCTCTCTCTCTCTCTCTCTCTCCTCTCTCTCTCTCTCTCTCCTCTCTCACACACACACACACACTCTCTCTTTCTCACTCTCACTCTCTCACATTCTCAACTCACACTCTCTCTCTCTCACTCTCTCACCCTCCCTCTCTCTCACTCTGTCTCTGTCTCTCACTCTCTCTCTCACTCTCTCTCTCTCTCCCTCTCTCTCTCTCTCTCTCTCTCTCTCTCTCTCTCTCTCTCTCTCTCTCTCTCTCCTTCCCTCTCTCATCCAGGCAAAAGACATTGCTTTAAACCAATAACAAACTTGACAATTTTAACTGCATATCATTTTTAAAAGAATACATATTAATGTTGTGGTTGTTGTTGTTGTTGTTGTTGTTGTTGTGTTATCCTAGCCTAAAGACTCCAGGAGTCATCCCAACAGCCGAAGCACTTGAACACTATGGCACAAATGCACCAGCTAGGGATGAGAACATTACGTGTGAGACCGTTTTGGATTACCCCGCCACGTAGGCAGCCACACTCCGACTTCGGAAGATCTTAGACTCATGATGTTATGCTAGGAGCTTGTCATGGCTTAAGAAAATCCCCGCACATCCATGCAGTGCATAACAACATTTTGATGTAGCCTTGGTGTTCTAGCTTATGTCAGCTGGTCTGACACGGCCTCATGCCAAGGCGTAAAATACATATAATTATTCAATTCTTTGTAAGCTCGAAAATAGTTTCACTCGATGTATATATTTGTTTCACAACAGTTGATATATGTGTAGCAAGCGTTCTTTAAAGGGGCACCCTGACTTATGAGTTTTTGCAAGAAACACGTCCAGGTCAGCAGGAAAACACCCTTTACAGAGATCACAACACTCACTTTGCTCTTGTTTCCCAGAAATCAAGCCGTCAAAAAGTCGATTCCTCCTTCGCGGAGGTGCTGGAAGTCAAATTCTTTCACCCAAAGAGAAGGCGTTTGCCGTCTCTTTTTGAATGGCCGCCTGTGTTTAGAACAAATCGTTTGCACAAACTTTTCGCAATACAAGCCTTTTTTTTCTTTCTTTTTTATACAGTTTGTCTAAAGGAGTTTCGCTCACAACAAAGGAAATAGCTCCTTTTGGGGGGTTTTCTGCACTACAAAAAAAGAAAACGCTTTTGGGATTAGACTCCCTCGAAACCCACCTGTTCCCCCAGTCATTAAATCTCTGATCTTCTTTCTCTTCTCTGTCTTGCCATTAGGTCCGTTGGTTTAGGGAGCTGCATAGCCAGCCACGAAATCCTTCCACCAGGATTTTCCACCACCATCGGAAGTTTTGTCGTGCGGGGGTGGGGGTGGGGGTGGCAGCCAACCAATCATACGCTGCAACTCCCAATCGAAACCAAGCCTTATCTGCTCTTGAAATTTGTGTTAAGCGGGGGGCTGGGTGTGTGGGGGGGGGGGGGGGGGCACCCCACCTGACCACACACAAAAATTGCACCAGATTTTTTTTTTTACTGCCGTCAGAACTTTTGTTGAGCGGGAGTGACCTTTAAGGTACATCCCAGGAGGGGGGGGAGTTCCTCCTTTTTTTTCTGGCGGGGTGTGTGTGTGTGTCCGGAAACCCTATACACCCCCCCGTACTTTTCACACCCCCCCCGGGGGAGAGAGGGGGAGGGGGGAGAGGGGGGATGGATGTGGGGGTGTGGGGGGGGGGGGGAGGGGAGGGGGAGGAGGGGGGGGAGTTCCCCCCCCCCCCCCCCGATCCGCGCCTGATTCGGCTAAGTAATATAGACAGGACAGACCGTCCTCTTCAATGACATTGTCCAGTAAGCTTACTTTTGTTTGTACCCATACTCGCAGTCTGCTTGGTTAAGCCTTTCTCAAAACTTAGTCTCGAGGTGAATTAGTCTTCCCTGGTACGGCCAGATGAAACACGGCCATATTTCAACCACACTTTTACATTTCCTGTTTTTCTAGTTTGGCCTGTAGGAAACCTATTGTGTAAAAAGCCATGACTTTTTCGCCGCTGAAATACCCCCCTGTTCATTCAAAACTTACAAAGAATACATTTCTCTTCTCTGTGTTGATATTTACGCGAAAGTTGTATTATGGAGAGATGCTTCCTGTTTCAAGAATTCTTTCAAAGAATTTTTTTTTTGATTGTCAACTTCATTCACGCCTCTTTCCCTGCCTACTCAGATTGAAATCATATCTATTTTTAGACTTTTCAAATTATGTAACAACAACATCCTAGTGTCAAAATGACACCTAAGAAAGTTTGGTTTTGACTTGAGCTTTTTAAGTTTACAACGAAAGATGTCGACAATAAGCATCTCTCTCTCTCTCTCTCTCTCTCTCTCTCTCTGCGCTTAAGTAAGACAGATTCTTTTTTGGCTCACTCGTGTTAGCGAAGTGAGTCTATGTTCTCATCATTGTTCGGTTGCTGTCTCAGGAGACAGGACCAACCTCCTGGAACAAACTTCCTCTTTCCCTCCGTCAGCGACCGACCCTCTCTGCTTTCAAATCTAACCTCAAAACCCACCTGTTCCCCCAGTCATTAAAGCTCTGCTCTCTTTCTCTTCTCTCTCTTGCCATTAGGTCTGTTTCTGCTGCATTCCATTTATGTCATCCGTCTGGTTTCGCTTTATATTGCGTTTTTGTTTTAATGCGTTATGAATGCTAGCGTGTGTGTGCGCTTTGATTTGATTTATATCAAGATTCAGTGCCGTATAAATATTGTATGTTGTTGTTGTTGTTGTGTGTGTGTGTATGTGTATGTGTGTGTGTGTATGTGTGTTTGTGTGTGTGTGTGTAGGTGTGTGTGTGTAGGTGTGTGTGTGTGTGTGTGGTGTGTGTGTGTGTGTGTGTGTGTGTGTGTGTGTGTGTGTGTGTGTGTGTGTGTGTGTGTGTGTGTGTGTGTGTGTGTGTGTGTGTGTGTGTGTTGTGTGGTGTTGTGTTTGTGTGTGTGTGTGTGTGTGTGTGTGTGTGTAGTGTGTGTGTGTGTGTGTGTGTGTGTGTGTGTGTATGTGTGTGTGTGTGTGTGTGCGTGTGTGTGTGTGTGTGTGTGTGTGTGTGTGTATGTGTGTGTGTGTGTGTGTGTGTGTGTGTGTGTGTGTGTGTGTGTGTGTGTGTGTGTGTGTTGTGTGTGTGTGTGTTGCGTCTGTGTGGTCCAAAAACGTTAACGTTGGCTATTTTTTGTCGGAAACTACAAGGCGTACATTGTTCAAGATTTGCATACACATAGATATTTATGCAAGCTTTCAAGAAAGATGATTTGCATATTAAAATTAATCAGCCAATTACCTTAATCTTTAACCTTTAGCATGACTGTAATGTTTGTCCTGGCCATATCTTTCACATTTTCGCAGTTATGGTCTCCAAATTTGGCATGTTGGTGTATTAGCTTAAGGTGATATAGTATGCGGGGTGACCTTTATCCTATTGTCATCAACCTTGAACTTTGACCTTGAACATCATCAATTATTTGGGCTATATATATCTTTTACATTCTGGCAGATACAGTTTCCAAAATTAGCAAGAATATAGACCAGCTTAAGATCAAATGGAATGCTAAATATTGTTGACCTCAGCGACCATGATGACTTTGACCTTAGATTTTTGCCTGTCGCAATAATATCATATGAACTACTGTGCAGAATCGCTTAACATTTTGTAGGGTGGTATATCAAACTGACGTATCCAGTATAGAAATTGCACCCTTTGACGATGACCTTGACCTTTGGAGTAAACAATCTGACATTTAGACCTATCTCCAAAATATAAATCGAGTGCATATACTAACCAATTTCTTTGTGTTCAGTGTTCTTTATTAAATGTTTTAAGAATAATTATGCAAATCAAATATTTTTTTATTTTTTTTGGTATGGAGTCTATGTTAAAGTACACATACTCTGGCGTTTAGATCTATCTCCAAAAACACAGAGCGAGTGAGCCTTGAAGGCTTTGCCTTTTGTTTACTCTTTCTCCATCAGTCAATGAAAATGAACATAATTTATAAGCTCTTAGCAACAAAGCAACAAGATGTAGATCCCATGGGTCGATATTACTGTTTAAAATGTTTGTTTGGCAGACCACAAGAAAAAAACAGGATTGATATTATAATTACTAAAAACACCAAACAAAGTATTAAATCAACATTTTGGGTTTCTAAATAATGAAACTTGGGAGGTGGCATCAGCAGACAACATCATAGCTGCGTGGAATTTGTGGTCGATATTTGTAATAATAACAAAAATGTTTCTTTTACATTTTGAATGAACTAATTCTTTAAATATTGTCCCCCAAACAGGAGAGAGAAAAAACAATTGTGCAGGAAACTTATGAAAATATTGATAAAAACGAAGCAAAATTCAAGAAAAAGGAGAAAAGAGGAGGTAACTTGAGAAGATAAGCAAATGAAATTGGAAAGAGAGAGGGGGATGGAGGAGTGGGGGGATGGAGAGAAAAACAGAGGCGTGGAAACAAATAAGAGAGTGGCCGAGGGGGCGAGAGGGAGGGAGGGAGAGGGAGAGAAGAGAGAGATGAGGAGGGAGGGATGGAGAGAGAAAGAGATAGAGAGACACAGAACAACACTGAACACTGAATGGTTGAATGTACATTGGCCTTGGGCCACAGTACATGGATAAGGAGCAATGAGAATGAAAGAAACGAAATCAAATCCTTCACGCAAAATGTAAAAGAAAAGGAAATCAATACAGTCATATTGTATGCGTCATCCCAATAAATTCTGATAATGCACTTTAACATTTTAAATGTTAATAAATATAAATATGTAAGAAACATGTTAGTACAATACATTGTTCATTCAAAGTAAGCCTGAATAGATCACTAATGCATGTCAATATAAATCAATTACAACAGTTATAACTTAACTACGGTATGTTTTATGATAATTTACTTATTTTTGCAATACTACATTATATAACATCCTTATTGTCATTTTCTTCCGCCTGTTTGCAGTAAGGAAAACATATCGAGAGACATTATACGTGTGCTTGTTACTTTTTACACTCACTTTAAGCAATTGCAAATAAGGTATGTCTGCACTATCTTTCAAAAATGTCAATCTTAAATCGTTATACTTGGCGCATTTAAACAAAAAATGGTCCTCATCTTCACGATCTTTTCTTACAAAAAGGGCAAATTCTATCGTTACCATTTTCACTATATCGGTGGACATTGTTGTTTATAGGTAGGACATTACATCTCAACTGAGAAATAGCAACACGAAAGCAATAATTATCTAAACTATAAATATACTTTTCTTTTTCAAAAAACAACTTTGAAAGATCTGTACGTTTCATATCGATTTCGATCTTGAATTACAGCCGTCCACTCTTGAATGAAAATATCTACGAGCCTCTGTTTAAAGAGAGGCACAGAGAGAGAGAGAGAGAGAGAGAGAGAGAGAGAGAGAGAGAGAGAGAGAGAGAGAGAGGAGAGAGAGAGAGAGAGAGAGAGAGAGAGAGAGAGAGAGAGAGAGAGAGAGAGAGAGAGAGAGAGAGAGAGAGAAAGAGAAACAGAGAGAAGAGAGAGAGAGAGAGACAGAGACAGAGAGAGAGAGAGAGAGAGAGAGAGAGAGAGAGAGAGAGACAGAGACACAGAGAGAGACCAGAGCACAGACAGAGACAGAGAGAGAGAGAGAGAGAGAGAGAGAGAGAGAGAGAGAGAGAGAGAGAGAGAGAAAGAGAGACAGAGGAACACAGAGAGAGAGAGAGAGAGAGAGAGAGAGAGAGAGAGAGAGAGAGAGAGAGAGAGAGAGAGAGTGGTACTGGAGAGAGAGAGAGAGAGAGAGAGAGAGGAGAGAGAGATGAGAGAGAGAGAGAGAGAGAGGAGAGAGAGAGGTGGTACTGAACGCAAGGGAGTAAGTGACAAGTATCAAAGTATACGGCAGATGCAATTTAGGAAATGCAGACAGAAAGCAATTTTGAAATTATTCCAATCTAGACAAAACTTTGATGTAAAAGTAACAGGGACAGAACTCTCACGTGCAGACTAGTCATGAAAATGACAGGTACCTTGCTGGGGAAGTCAAAACACTTTCATTTGATGTGAAATTCTAAGCCAAGAGACATTCTTTTCATTTGATTGTTAGTACCCTGTAGCATTTTAACTTTAAAGGGGCACCCTGACGGATTAGTTTTTTTTTGCAAGAAACACGTCGAGATCACCAGGAAAAACACCCTTTACAGAGATCGCAAACACTCACTTTGCTCTGGTTTCCTATAAATCAAACCGTCAAAATGCAAGCCTTTTTATTTATATTTTTAAATTTTATACAGTTTACCAAAAGGAGTTTCGCTCACAACAATGGAAATAGCTCCAATTGTTTCGACGTACAAAGTCAACCATTCAGTGTCCCCCACCCACCCCGTCCAAAATGGCTTATCTCTCCGGCATCTCCGCCAAGGAGGAATCGCCGTTTTGACGGTTTGATTTCTAGGAAACCAGAGCGAAGAGACAACCAGGCACACACACACACACACACACACACACACACGCACACACACGCACACGCACACACACACACACACACACAGACACGCACACACAGAGGCACACACATACACACACGCACATTGTCTGAAGAACAAACAACCCCCCCCCCCCCACACACACACACACACACACACACACACACACTGCTGAAGCACCGGCGCCAGAAGCAATGACTAAACCTCGGTGGAGAAGGGTAAGCAAAACAAGTAGAAGTAGACTACCACAGACTTGACAATATTTCCTCAGTGTTAAACCATTCCTTAACCACCATCATTGCAACTCTCCCTGTCTTCAAAGAGACAGAAAACATCTCTTGTCTATTCAGCAGAGCACACACTGGATGAGCGTGGTAGTCCAGTAGCTACTGATTACAAGAAAATTCAGTTGATAAATATCAACTAAAAGGAGGCCAAACAGTGTTAACATTATGTAGAAGAGTGTATTGCACTTAAAATGTGTATGAACATGTATGTCTTTTCAAAATATCTTCAAGGTGATGCAGTTGGCTACTTTAGAGAAGAAGAAGAAAAAAGTTATATAAAATATGAACGTGTCATGAAATACGTTCGTCATCGACCGCTCAGACAAGAACAAAAAAGAAGTTCAACACAGTAAAGTGCTGAAAATGACGGTTTAGTTCTGTAAGCAGATGAGATTCGTCTTCCAAAGTATTTGTGATCCTAATGTTGTCATGAAACTGAAAGAAACCAGACTTCGACTTTTGAGATAGAGAGTCATAAACACAAAGAGAGTAGGGTAGGATCAGCCTATGGTTGTGTGAATAAAACTGAAAAGAACCAACTTGGCTCATATTCATCTTTCACTGTCAACTGATTGTGTCCGTCTGCTAACCTTTGCACTAGGCCTAGGCCTACAGGGACTGACCCTGCTTCCATAGCTCAACACCACAGCACAAAGAGAGTCGCATCACTAAGCCTACCTAACTGTTTTGGTCAGTTGCTAGGCTAACGCATATTCATGAGTCTCTCAATGGTAGTGTGTGCATCAATGAAAAAGAAAGGGGGGGGGGGGTGTCAAGGAATAGTCAACTGATAAATGAACGTGAGGATAGAAGAATCAAAATCCATCCGTAAGTATTTCTTCAAAATAAAGGGTTTGGTGAATATACAATTGGCATGCGATTATTGTCACTGATGAGGGAGGAGGGGGGGGGGGAATTTTGACAAAATTACAACTTTTTCGTTGCCACTGGATTTAACGTATGCTAAGTGCATGGGCACACGGGACCTCGGTTTATCGTCTCATCCGAAAGACTCCATGTTCAGACCGTTAAGGCCTAGTGCAGAATGAGAGGAAAAAATCCCTTGTACCCAGGTTCGAACTCGGGTTTACTTGACACGAAGCGAACGCGATACCACTGTGCCACTCTACACCACCTCAGTCATTGTGGTTGAAGCGTTTTCTTTTTTTATGTAGTGCAGTAAAAAAAAAGAGCTGGTTCTTTTGTTGTGAGTAAAACTCCTCAGCGTGTTTCTTACAATAACTCATCCGTCAGGGTGCCCCTTTAACGGTGTGCCATTTGAGACCCTGTACAGGTTTTTCCCGCCTAAAAGGCGAGGACGAAAAATGTTATGTGTGCAGTCCTTTTATTTTTTTTTGTCATTTTTATGATGAATGCAGTTTTTATTTTTTTAACGATGCAATTGCTGTTGTTTTGCAAAAGTTTAGCAATGCACTTCTGTGATTTTGCAAAGGTTTAGTAATGGTGGTTGTACACTTTTTTTTTAAAATGCCAAAATGAGGATGAAGCACTGTCAAGTGTTTTATCATCATACAATTCACGCCTGGTTTTTACTTAGCATAAGACAACACAAAATTTGTTTTCTTCACAATACTCTTTGCAGAAGCGTAATACACAACTTTAATGTAAAATCGTTTGGCTTTCAAAATTCTCCAAATCTTTTGCATGCTATTCGTATGCTATACATCATAAAAAAAAATTTTTTAGCAGTGTGGTGTATGCAAGTTTAAGCAGACGACACAAACTCCAGTGGATGCAACGCTACTTACGCACACACGCACGCATTGTTGTAAGCTATAAAGAGACTTAGGCATAGAAAAAGCATGGCTCAACATCACAGCACAGTAGGCTAACACCTACACAGGCACACACCCAGGATGGGTAGGGGGGGGGGAGAAAGAAATAGTTTTGTTTCTGTGCAATGAAACAAAAGAACCTGAGAGACAGATGGAGCTGATAGAGAGAGAGAGAGAGAGAGAGAGAGAGAGAGAGAGAGAGAGAGAAGAGAGAGAGAGAGAGAGAGAGAGAGAGAGAGAGAGAGAGAGAGAGAGAGAGTGAAAGCAGAGACAGAGACAGAAAGCGACAGAAAGAAAGAAACAGATAAAAAGAGATAGTATGTGAGAGAGAAGGACAATGAAAGTGTGAGTAAGAGAGAGAGAGAGAGAGAGAGAGAGAGAGAGAGAGAGAGAGAGAGAGAGAGAGAGAGAGAGAGAGAGAGAGAGAGAGAGAGAGAGAGAGAGAGAGATAATGAGGTTTAGCAGACGACACCAACTCCAGTGGAGAAAGTGTGGTAGAACCAATAGGCCTACTGCTAGGCATGCACGCATAGGCCTGTCGCGTGCAAATCTGTCGCTCGTGCAAATCTGCAGCTCGCTACTATGAGAGTCTGTATTTGCGACAACCACAAATTTCACTTTTTCTGTACTTTAACTATTTACCTAACCCTCTAGCCTACACCAGACTGAGGCATTGTAAAACCATGAATCAAGTCTGCTGACACATGCACACACCAAGGGGAAGGGCGGGGGGAGAGTTCTGTTTCTGTGTAATGAAATAAATAAAAAGAAGCTGAGAGAGAGACAGGTGGAGACATTGTTAAGAGAGAGAGAGAGAGAGAAGAGAGAGAGAGAGAGAGAGAGAGAGAGAGAGAGAGAGAGAGAGAGAGAGACAGACAGACAGACAGAGACAGACAGACAGACAGACAGAGACAGAGAGCAGGGAGAGAGGCAGGAAAAGACAGGGCGAAAGACAGAGACAAAAAGAGATAGTATGTGGAAACAAAATTGGAAGCCGTGCAAGGCAGAGAGAAAAAGAGAGAGAGAGAGAGAGAGAGAGAGAGAGAGAGAGAGAGAGAGAGAGAGAGAGAGAGAGAGAGAGAGAGAGAGAGAGAGAGAGAGAGAGAGCGAGAGAGAGAGAGAGAGAGAGAGAGAGAGAGAGAGAGAGAGAGAGAGACGCAGTCACAGCCTAACTCTGTAGGCTAACATGTTCAGGTCACCAGTCTGTTAGGCTGATGCATATTCATGAGGTTCTCAATGATCGCACCAGAGTAGCACGCTCAATTAAAAAGGGCAGACAACTTCAATGACAAAGGGAAGACAACTCTGATGCGCCCAGCAGGTCACGTGCTCCTCCATGGAACTGGCCCAAATCACGTGACCATTCACAGGCAAAAGTCATGTGATACCCTACCCGACGCTAATGTGGAGGCGTCTCTTGACCGCCTCCAATAAGGCTTCTTCCCTCTTTGTTCGAATAGCCGAGCGTAATACTAATAGATGACTGGAATCAGTAGAAGTACTACAGCCAAAGTGGGAAAAGGAAATGAGACAGAGAAGATAACAGAACAGAAGGAAACGAATGGCGGGTAAAGTGAGAAGTGAGACATTCGATCATTCTAGAATGGACCAAAACTACAGACAGGAAGAGGGAGAGGAGAGAAGAGAAAGAGAGAGAGAGAGAGAGAGAGAGAGAGAGAGAGAGAGAGAGAGAGAGAGAGAGAGAGAGAGAGAGAGAGAGAGAGAGAGAGAGAGAGAGAGACATCAGACTTCAGACTTCAAACACTTTATTTTACAAGGATAAGAATTTAGGCTGGCCCTAGTCACAGAGAGAGAGAGAGATAGGGGGGGGGGGGGGCGTGTGCGTGTGTGTGTGTGTGTGTGTGGTTGTGTATGTGTTCGTTCTTTAGTTTAACGTCTGTTCACCCGCAAGTGATGTGTGTGTATATGTGTGTGTGTTTGTTTGTGTGTGTGTGTGTGTGTGTGTGTGTGTGTGTGTGTGTGTGTGTGTGTGTGTGTGTGTGTGTGTGTGTGTGTGTGTGTGTGTGTGTGTGTGTGTGTGTGTGTGTGTGTGTGTGTGTATGTGTGCGTGTGTGCGTGCGCGTGCGTATGTGTGTGTGATAGAGAGAGAGACAGACAGACAGACAGAGGGAGAGAGAGAGAGAGAGAGAGAGAGAGAGAGAGAGAGAGAGAGAGAGAGAGAGAGAGAGAGAGAGAGAGAGAGAGAGAGAGAGAGAGAGAGAGAGAGCAATGATGAGAATGTCCAATAATTCATGCTATTGCCCTTCGTGAAAGGGTACAGATGTACCAGAGTTTACTAGGCCTTACCGTCTGAACGTGGAGTCCTTCGGATGAGACGATAAATCGAGGTCCCGTGTGCCCATGCACTCAGCACACGTTAAACCCAGTGGCAACGAAACAAAAAGTCATTTGGTCAAAATTTAACCCTCCCCGCTCTTCCTTCCTCATCAGTCACACAAAAATCGAATGCAAAAAAAAAGGGTGGCGCGCCTCTGGTTGCGACGCGCTCTCCAGGTGGGAGCAATCCAAATTTCACAGAGACGCCTCTGTGACTATAAAGTACTTAATACCTAATACCTGTCTTCAAAGGTGATCATGAAACCAGATGAAACATACTATTTGCTCCGTTCGTGCACGTACATTAAGCCTAACGCGCACCGATGCTCTTGCACGTTAACCTTAATGAGTAAATGTCACGATTTGTCTGCTCATTAGGCCTAATGCGGAAAACTATTGCCTAATGCGCGATATATCTGTTGATCCTAAACTGAAATTTGATAGACATATTACAACAGCTGTAAACAAAGCTAACAGAATGTTAGGGTTAATCAGGAGAACGTTTACATCTGGTGTATGGGAACCAAATTTGGAATCCATAGTAAAAACAGCAATCAGTTTCAATTGAGCGTGTACAGAGTAGAGCTACTAAATTAATAAAAGTTCTTAAAAATTTTGATTATAGTGAAAGGCTACACAAACTTGATTTACCATCCTTGAAATACAGAAGACTTCGTGGTGACCTAATCAATGTTTATAAAATTCTTAACGGTCCTGACAATACTAACAAAAGCTTGTTCCAGATCTCAATTTTATCAAAGACTAGAAATCATTCATTAAAAATACTAACACAGTACAGTAGAACTAACACCAGGAGACACTTTTTCAGTAACAGAGTAACTAACTATTGGAACGCACTTCCTGCTCAAACAAAACTTGCACCTGATACTAACAAATTTAAAAACCTCCTGGACCAAGACCCAAACTTTAGTACATCAAAATGCCAGTATGACTGATTGTCTACTAAAACCGTCACAGCTGTGCCAACTGAATAAAAAAATTTTTAAATCCCAATCAAGAGAAATGACGCTTGAGAGGTCGCGAGGCCTAGTCGTCCAACCTGACCTGACTTGACCATGAAAAGAAAGAGTAGCACACAAAGAGTAGACAAGAAAGAGTAGAAAAGACAGAGTAGCACACATGGGCATAGTCACAGACACTCACTCACATACAAACTCACAAA
>CM065681.1:32480468-32506638 GCA_017654935.2 Phymorhynchus buccinoides | reverse complement strand
TTATTATTATTATTATTATTATTATTATTATTATTATGATGATGTTTCAGTTGTATTATTTATAGTCCGAATAGAAACTCTTATATATGCTTGTCTTATTAAATCTAATAGGAATGTTGGATTTATTCTTTTTGCACCGGACCATCTACGTTCACAATGAATAATGCATTGAATGAATTCACACCACAAGGATGTTTGTTTTTGCCACAAACACTTATTTAGTAAACGCACAAAACAGGCCCACACGCAGAAAGCACGACTCTTCATGACTCGTACTTCCAAAGAGCCCCGTGATCAAAGAAAGCAATCATCCACATGAAAATATACAAAGATTGAGGATGATGCTGGGTTTACTTCCCTTTGACTCTCGTTCATACAGAGCTAGGCGGAGGGTGTCGAAAGCAACTTGGGTGAAGGGGAGTTAATTTAAGGAGGAATTCTAATTCTCTATCCTTGTATATTTTCACTGTCCCCTCTCCTTGCCTTCTATGTCAATCTCTGATCATTCGCATGAAAATGTTCAACAAAGAAATCGAACATGATAACATACTAATGCTTAATCTGAAACAAGCATAACTTTGAAAACGTAAAGAAAACTATGAAGGAAAACTATTTTGCAACACATATGGGATAGAATCCAGATGATTTGAAAATAATAACATTGCCAATTCGCGTTTGTGTGTGATTAGGATGCAAAGGCAATGTTTCGTTACAGGATTGAAATGATTCTTTGAAATAAACTTTTGCACAAATGTGAATACTTTCCATCGTTGTTAGTTCAGGAAAGTGTGTGCGAGAAAGTGGGACTGATCGTGACGCCATGGTCACGATAAAACAGAATGGGTAGGGAGAGGAAATTACATAAAATGAAATTATTAAGCACAGAAGCGAATACCAAATAGTGTTCATTTTTTGCACACCAGAGGAAGAACATGACACTGAAACATGATCATTTCAGGTAGACAGACAGACAGACACACAAAGAAAGACAGACACACAGAGATAGAAAAACAGATGGCAGACTGGCTAAGTCAAGTCAAGTCAAGTCAAGAATATCTTATTATCTCTCTGGAGAAATTTGGTTACAGGTGTCATACACATCCACGAACACCAGACAATGAAATATTAAGCATAAGAAAAACATGGGGGGGGGGGGGGGGGGGGGGGGGGGAAGCATACAATGTAAACATTGTTTAAAACATATGCTATTAATGAAATACCAAGAGAGATATATAGGCCTACTAAGACGTTATCACCAAAGCATAAACAGAACCTATAAAAAGTACCAGACTTACACACAAGCAAGGGGGGGGGGGGGGGGGGGGGGGGGGGGGGGGGAGCATACAATGTAAACATGTTTAAAACATATGCTATTAATGAAATACCAAGAGAGAGATATAGGCCTACTAAGACGTTATCACCAAAGCATAAACAGAACCTATAAAAAGTACCAGACTTGCACAAAAGCATAAACACACGCACACACTACACACACACACACACACACACACACACACACACACACACACACACACACACACACACACACACACAGTGACACACACAAACACACACACACGCACGCACGCGCACGCACACGCACACGCACACGCACACACACACACACACACATACTTTATGCGCACGAGCGCGCTAGCTGTCTCTCTCCCTCCCCTTTGTGTGTGTGTGTGTGTGTGTGTGTGGGGGGGGGGGGGGGGGTGTTTGTGTGTGTGTGCATATATGTGTGTGTGCGTGCGTGTGTATACGTGTGTATGCGCGCGTGTACGCGCGTGAGTGCGTGTGTGTGTGCATGCGTGCGCAAGCGCGCGCGTGTCTGCGTGTGCATGCGTGTGTACAATTATGGGTTACGCCGCGACATTTTGTTGTGTGGGGAAGGCCAACGCCAGCGGCCTGAATGCATCTATTTCTGTTGGACTCTTCTCCCCTTTATGACTTATCACACGAGCCTTGATTGAGCCTTTCCGTCTGTGCTCGAATTTTGGCCGAGTCCAATCAGGCTGACACGAAATCCGCATCAGACAGTTGGCACATCCACTCTGTCGCTCTTGTAGAGAAAAGGGAAGTAACTTCTGTTCTCCTTCAGAGTGACTAAAGGGAGAGCATTGCTACAGAGGTATGCGCACTGTAAAGTTTGTTACAAAGGCGTGGAAAGAGACGATTTATAGAGTTGCGTCCCGTTCACCGTGTGTGAACCCAGCAGCGCGCGCGCGCGTGTGTGTGTGTATGTGGATTGTGTGTGTGTGTGTGTGTGTGTGTGTGTGTGTGTGTGTGTGTGTGTGTGTGTGTGTGTGTGTGTGTGTGTGTGTGTGTGTGTGTGTGTGTGTGTGTGTGTATGTGAGCGCGGCCTATGCGATTGCGTACATGTTTGCCTACATATCCACTGAGTGAGTGCGCGTGTGCGTGTGTACGTATGTGCGCACACATAAAACAGGGGTATGCATGCTCGCACACACATCCACATGAGTACGCAAACCAATTCTGCTCCTCTCTCTGTTTAATCGCACTCGCCTTGACTGAACGTTTTCAGTGTCCTCCTTGGAATTATAACTGATTCCAATCAGACCAACATGAAATACGCATTACACAGTTGGCCGAGCAACTTTAAAATGTTCTGTTTATTCCAAACCTCTTCACCCACAAGAGAAGAAAACACGGCTGGTAAATGGGAAACACGGAGTCCTATGCAGATGAAGTATAGTATTGGCCCTACAGTTTGAAACAAGGCAAAACATAATGTAGACAGCGTTGCATTGGAGTTGTTAAAATGTTATAGAACTCGTGTAGGCCTATGCGCGCGCGCGCGCGCGCGCGTGTGTGTGTGTGTGTGTGTGTGTGTGTGTGTGTGTGTGTGTGTGTGTGTGTGTGTGTGTGTGTGTGTGTGGTGTGTGTGTGTGTGTGTGTGAGAGAGAGAGAGAGAGAGAGAGAGAGAGAGAGAGAGAGAGAGAGAGAGAGAGAGAGAGAGAGAGAGAGAGAGAGAGAGAGAGAGATGGGTACGGAGGGATTGGGGGAGGGGGATAATGTGTGGATGGATGGATGGACGGATGAACAAATGGACAGATGCATGATGGATAGATGGATGGATGGATGAATGAAAGGATGGATAAATGGGGGAAGGATAGACTACAAAAACTGATGAGAGCGTGAGAAAATGAGTTCATGAAGGAGTGGATAGATGGATGGGTGGATGGATGGATGGATGGATGGATAAATGGAATAAGGATAGATGATAGCGTGGGAACATAAGTTGACGAAGGAGTGGATAGACGGATGTATGTATGTATGAATGATTGAATGGATGGATAAATGGAATAAGGATAGATGATAGCATGAGAAAATAAGTTGACGTAGGAGTAGATACTTGGATGGATGGATGAATGGATGGATGAATAGATGGATAGATGGATAGATGGATAGATGGATAGATGGATAGATGGATAGATGGATAGATGGATAGATGGATAGATGGATAGATGGATGGATGGATGGATAAATGGGATAAGGATAGATGATAGCATGAGAAAATAAGTTGATGTAGGAGAGGATACTTGGATGGATGGATGGATGAATGGATGGATGAATGGATGGATGAATGGATGGATGAATGGATGGATGGATGGATGGATGGAAGGATGGATGGATGGATGGATGGATGGATGGATGGATGATTGAATGGATGAATAAATGGGATAAGGATAGATGATAGCATGGGGAAATAAGTTGACGAAGGAGTGGATAGATGGATGGGTGGATGATTGAATGGATGGTTGGATAAATGGGTGAAGAGTAGATGAGAGCGCGAGAAAGTGAGTTGATGAAGGAGTGGATAGATGGATGGGTGGATTGATGAATGGATGAATGGTTGGATAAATGGGATAAGGATAGATGAGAGCGCGAGAAAGTGAGTTGATGAAGGAGTGGATAGATGGATGGGTGGATTGATGAATGGATGAATGGTTGGATAAATGGGATAAGGATAGATGAGAGCGCGAGAAAGTGAGTTGATGAAGGAGTGGATAGATGGATGGGTGGATTGATGAATGAATGAATGGTTGGATAAATGGGATAAGGATAGATGAGAGCGCGAGAAAGTGAGTTGATGAAGGAGTGGATAGATGGATGGGTGGATTGATGAATGGATGAATGGTTGGATAAATGGGATAAGGATAGATGAGAGCGCGAGAAAGTGAGTTGATGAAGGAGTGGATAGATGGATGGGTGGATTGATGAATGGATGAATGGTTGGATAAATGGGTGAAGGATAGATGAGAGCGCGAGAAAGTGAGTTGATGAAGGAGTGGATAGATGGATGGGTGGATGAATGAATGAATGGTTGGATAAATGGGATAAGGATAGATGAGAGCGCGAGAAAGTGAGTTGATGAAGGAGTGGATAGATGGATGGGTGGATTGATGAATGGATGAATGGTTGGATAAATGGGTGAAGGATAGATGAGAGCGCGAGAAAGTGAGTTGATGAAGGAGTGGATAGATGGATGGGTGGATGAATGAATGAATGGTTGGATAAATGGGTGAAGGATAGATGAGAGCGCGAGAAAGTGAGTTGATGAAGGAGTGGATAGATGGATGGGTGGATTGATGAATGAATGAATGGTTGGAAAAATGGGTGAAGGATCGATGAGAGCGCGAGAAAGTGAGTTGATGAAGGAGTGCATAGAAAGGTGGCTGAGTGGTTAAGACGTTCGCCTGCCAAATGCAATGCGTGACTGCAGCGTGAGTGACCCGGTTCGAATCCCGGCCTCGCCCTTTCTTTCTATTTTGACAGGAAAATCGAATTTCTTCTTCTTCGATCGCTCAGACAGTTTCCTGTCAATTATGAGCGCAGATGCGTCATGCTGCCGTTATGCGCCTAACTAAGAAATACTTAGGCCCAGCAAGTCCGACTTCGGCTGGAGGAAATGTTTTTGAAAGTGTTTCGTGAAAAATGGCAGGAGAATGGACCGGGTAAGGCAGAAAGATAATAGATGACAGTAAGCAAAGAGAAAAGGCAGAGTCAAAGAGAGTGACAGATTAGTGACACATGAGATAAAAATAAAACTCGGAAAAAATATGTGAGAGAGAGAGAGAGAGAGAGAGAGAGAGAGAGAGAGAGAGAGAGAGAGAGAGAGAGAGAGAGAGAGAGAGAGAGAGAGAGAGAGAGAGAGAGAGAGAGAGAGAGAGAGAGAGAGAGAGAGAGAGAGAGAGAGAGAGAGAGAGAGAGAGAGAGAGAGAGAGAGAGAGAGAGAGTATTTCAGTACATTTCACATATAAAACAGAACACTATTAAAAGTGTCATACATGAAGCAAAAGAGGGAAAGAAAAAATACTTACACAGAAGGATGTCTCAGAGAAGTAGGTCTTATGTGGGAGGGAGTCTTATAATAGGAGGTCTTATAAGGGAGGTTCCACTATAGCATGATGCTTATCATCATGATATCTTAGAAGTCGTTCTCAAGTAGTAGGATTTAATAGGACATTAGAAGGACTTCTAATATACCATGATGATAAGTCTCATACTATACTATCTCAATGTGAATACGGGAACTGGGCTATAATTTGTTTACGGTGGATATGCCTTGGCCAGGGTACACCCCCACTCTTCCGATCAGAAATACTTTAAAGACACACTGACCCACCACGATTAAATCCCTTGTGTGTTTTTTCTGGTAGGCTGTGACCCACATACAAATGCCCCAACTTCAAATAGAGGCTGCTCTCTAAAACGATGTTTCGTTTTCAATTTGGGGGCATTTGCATGGGAGTCAAGCCTGGTCAAAACAAGATTTATTACCAGCTATAAGGGAAGACACGTGAAACCAGTGATTTTGACACGTGATCGGGGTGGGTGGGGTGGGGGGTGGGGGGGTGCTTTAAGAAAGCTGGAGTTAGAGAAGGTCACCCGCCCAGAATGCAACTAATCCCTTTGGCTGCAGCACTAAGAATCAATGCCCCCTAGCTCGGGAGTCATTGTCTTTCACAAAAGATTAATCTTTAATTATATTTCCTATTACTGTAGGAATGGTCGTCCTATGGCGATATCTGTCACGCCAGAGGGCAGTCAATGCACTAGGGGCTTATCACGCGATGTTCTTACTTGGGCGTAGTGAGAGAGAGAGAGAGAGAGAGAGACAGATGGTAGGACTACTCACTCTCTCTCTCATTTTCTTTATCCCCAACTAAGAATATAGAGAGGATTAGCCCCACACGAGCGTCATGCCCTCTGGCGTGAACAAAATCGCACTAAGTCTCTCATTGATCTCTTGTAGATGTCTCTCTTTAATATTAGCTCTATCTTCAGGCCAACGTTCGAGACTAATTAATGGTCTCAACGATCTAGTCTAATAATGACAAACTACTTTACAAACTTTTTTTTTTTTTTTTTTTTTCCTTTCAAACGAATGATCTAAATCGACGCAGTTTCAACTTTCAACCACCCAGGTTATAGGGGAAGACGGGGTAAAAAGCGCATGGGCGGGTAAGAAGCCCACCCCAATTATCTCATGAAATAAAGAAAATTTCAGTCAAATTTGCCCATGAGACGAATGCTAGACATTAACGCTCGTCTCATGGGCAAAATGAGACTGAAATTTGCTTCATTTTATGAGATAATTGGGGTGGGCTTCTTACCCGCCCATGCGCTTTTTACCCCGTCTTCCCCTATGTTGGTGGCGTTGTCTAGTTAGACGGACTGGTAAAAATAAGAACATATCAAAATACCCCCACCCCCCCGTGGGGGTACCGGGGGATCTTTTGTATCAATAGTTCCCCCACCTTCTGGAAGTTCTGTGCTTGTAACTTCCTCTAAGCTGTCACTCTCTTTGACTCTGCCTTTTCCCTTTGCTTACTTTCATCTACTATCTTTCTGCCTTTCCTGGTTCATTCTCCTGCCTTTTTTCAAGAAACACTTTCAAAACGATTCCCCCCAGCCGAAGTCGGACATGCTGGGCCTAATTATTTCTTACTTAGGCACATAACGGCAGCATGACGCATCTACACTCATAAATGACAGGAAAATGTCTGAGCGATCGAAGAACAAGAAGAAAAGAAAATAATTGTAGAGGGTTAGAAGGTCAATGCAAAATCCATAATATTTTAGAGATAAAGTACTTGTCTTTAGATAAAGGATTTGCATAAACTGTTTCCATTAATCGATTATTGATTAAGAAAAATTGCCAGTGAACTGTATTGATAATATAGATAGCAGCACTCGCTAGGGATCACATGATAAATGCAGTCGAGCAAAGAAAACGCATCATACTTTGAACGTTGCAAATAGGACCGTTTCGTTCTGTGATGAATCTAATTTTGGTTTTGATATGACAGTTGACTTCAGAGGGTGTAATGACGCCTGAATGAACTATTGAATCCAAACAGTATTGATCGTCATGGCTGCTATGGGGGAGGGTCAGTTTTGGTGTAGAGTGTCATTTCCACGCAAGGAAAAACGAACTTGTTTGTGCTGGAAAACAGCACCTTGTGAGCAGACTGATATTGGTACGATATTCTCCTCCCCATAGTCCATCACGGACTTCATTTTCATGGATGACAATGGCCGCCATCATCGTGTACGCCATGCCAGCCAGCACCTGCAGAATGAACGAAAGTGTACGAATGCAATGGCCAGCGTGCTCTCTGGACCTGAATCCCATTGAACATGTCGGGGACATTATTGGACAAGCTGCACAAGCACGAGAGCATCACCCCCATACCGTCCATGAGGTCGGGGTGGGTCTCCAGGAATGGGCCAGGTTCCTCCAACAGCGGATCAGAACTCTCTTTTGCAGCAAGAGGCGGTGATGTAGGGCAGTGATCGAGGCCCGTGATGGTCATACTCGTTATTGACAGTCCAGTGTGTGTGTGTGTGTGTGTGTGTGTGTGTGTGTGCACGCGCGTATGCGTGTGTTGTGTGCATGCGTGCGTACGTACGTGTGTGTGTGTGTGTGTGTGTGTGTGTGTGTGTGTGTGTGTGTGTGTGTGTGTGTGTGTGTGTGTGTGTGATGTATGTCTGTATGTCTTTTTTTGCTTTTCTACATACTATGTCTCTGTCTTGTTGTGTTGTTTTGTTGATTGCTTTATCGCTGCAGAAAGAATTTCCTGTAAAATGGACAATTAAAATATTGATTGATTAATGATTGATGTTTGTTGTGTATGTGTATTTATCGCTGCATAAATATATTTATATGTATAATATATATATTAAATATATTATATTATATATGTGTGTGTGTGATGTTTGTGTGTGTGTATGTGTGTATATATATGTACACACGTGTGTGTGTGTGTGTGTGTGTGTGTGTGTGTGTGTGTGTGTGTGTGTGTGTGTGCGTGTGTGTGTGTGTGTGCGTGAGCGTGCGTGTGTGCGTGTGTGTGTGTGTGTGTGTGTGTGTGTGTGTGTGTGTGTGTGTGTGTGTGTGTGTGTGTGTGTGTGTGTGTGTGTGTGTGTGTGTGTGTGTGTGTGTGAGAGAGAGAGAGAGAGAGAGAGAGAGAGAGAGAGAGAGAGAGAGAGAGAGAGAGAGAGAGAGAGAGAGAGAGAGAGAGAGAGAGAGAGAGAGAGAGAGAGAGTGTTGTGTGTGTGCTGTGTGGGTATAATTATGTGCTTGCATGTGTATGAGTGTATGTGTGCGCAGGAGAGATTGTGTTTGGCAAGAGAGATGGGGTGGGTGGGGGTGGGGGGTGAGTGTGTACGAGTATGTGTCTGTGAGTGTGAGTGCAATTGTGTGTTTTGCGCATGTATTGTGCTCTTTTCTGTTTTATGTCAAGGGCCATCTTTTCTCTATACTATTAAGCTTTCTGAAGCTCGCCATGGCTTGTTGGTTGTTTGTCTGTGGAAAGGACATTGACTCCTTTAATTTCCCCTGGGTTTCAGGAAGACTGGTCCGTTGAACTGTCTCCCCCCCCCCCCCCTGCGGCTTCTATACTATGAAAGGAGCATCAATTAGTGACAGAAATTATTGATAAGTCTTCACCCTCCATCCTCTCCTACCACCCCACCCTTTGCTCAATAATTGCCTTTTTCCTTTCAAGCCATGGCAATTCTAGACCACACGTGACAGTGTTCTCGGTAAAATAACATTCAAAGAAAATGTTTGCCAGGCTGAGAATGTTTTTAAAAGACATTGCAAAAAAACAACAACCCACTTCTTATAAAACATTACTTTAGACAAAATAAAGAATATGAAACGCATAGAATACAAACGTTTTGGGCTAACATGTATACTTTTATATTCCAGATTCTTGTTCTGTAAGGGGGCCTGTGGCAGGGCAAAATGTTACAACGCGTCAAAATGTTACAGTTGTAACAGTTTGACGCCTTGTAACATTTTGCGCGGAAAGTCCTGCGGGATAATGTTACAATTGTAACATTTTGCCGCGTTGCAACATTTTTGGTTTTAAAAAAAAGCAAGAAAAAAAAGCTGGTCTAACAACACAAAAAAGTGACACGAAATCCGATCAACATGTCAGATGTCTTGCCCACAGCAACGTCAGATACGGGCGTTCATCTCGCTCAGAGGCGACGGGCGCCGAACCATTAGACTGAATTGGAACGAAGTGAGACATCCTTCCTCTCTCCTCTCATCTGTCTCTTCTTTTTTTTCGCACTCGTCTTTTTGCCCTACTGTCTTAATCCAAAACTTTTTGGGAGTTGTCACGTGAAGGAAAAGAAAGAAAGAAAGAAAAGATGAGAGTACCCCTGAACTAGATCTCCGTGACGTAAATGGAGAGAAATAGGCTGACAACCAAAGACAGGTTAGACGGAAAGTGTACGTGAGAGTTCTGGTTGTAAAGTAAAAAAACGTTTAGCAAGGAAATGAGTGAGGGAGACGAAAAATAAATGAATGAATGAATGAATGAGTAACGTTTCTGTATTGAGGATAATAGATCAAACAGCATTGCATGTTTTTCATTCAGTCCTCATGCAGAGAAATAGAAAATCAAAAGAAAAGAACCCAAATATAAATACAAAGAACAACCCCCAAAAAATGAATGAATGAAGAAAATACAGTTTTAAACAAACATTTTAAACAAACATATACTAATCGTCTGCCCCCCCCCCCCCCCCCCCACACCTTCACACAGGTACACACACACACGCGCGCGCACGCACACGCACACGCACACGCACGCACACACACACACTCCCCACACACACAGGTAATTTTGACTTGACTTGACTTGACTTGACTTGACACACACACGCGCGCGCGCGCGCACCCCCCCCACCCCACCACCCCCCCCCCCCCACCCCCGCCACACTCAGAGTAGCATAAGTAGATAAACATGAAGTCAGATAAAAAATAAACTCGGACAAAATATGTGAGAGAGAGAGAGAGAGAGAGAGAGAGAGAGAGAGAGAGAGAGAGAGAGAGAGAGAGAGAGAGAGAGAGAGAGAGAGAGAGAGAGAGAGAGAGAGAGAGAGAGAGAGAGAGAGAGAGAGAGAGAGAGAGAGAGAGAGAGAGAGAGAGAGAGAGAGAGAGAGAGGAGAGTATTTCAGTACATTTCACATATAGAACAGAACACTATTAAAAGTGTCATACATGACACAAAAGAGGGAAAGAGAAGAGACGACTATTGTGTGAAAAGTCAAGACAGACAAAAGACAATGAAGAGGGTGCGTCTTCGTGCAGATTTTTCTCTTTTTTTCTTCTTTCTTTCTTTCAAAACTGACCTGCATTAACCCCTTCGCCGCCGAATGTCACATTTATGCACCACAATGGTTTAACACCCGTAATTATTACTAAAAGGCATCCAATCAAGGACTGTTATCCGAAGACCCTATGTTTTGAATTTTGGGAGGTAATGTTATGCATGTCTGTGGGGAATTCCCAATATTGCAGAAAAAAAGAGTTAAGTTTAATGGTATTTTTTGGCTAAAAATGGCTGGTGGTGAAAGGGTTAATATGACGCGGGGTATGATCATCACATGAATGACTGATCTCTGCTGTGCGATAACCTCTAGTACAAAACATGTTTACACACGTGTTGTGCGCTCAGGAAAATCTTAGCCTAACCGAATGCATTCTGATAAGTATTCTGCAGTGCTTGTGTCATTCTATTTAACTAGTTACACCCGTGCGCGGCACGGGCCCGAATTTATTTTTGGAAATGCAAAGATAATTTATTCATCTTACATTGATAGAACATAATATGCTGTCTGTGAATGTAAGAGAGTTCCCCGTACCACATACTGAAGAATAAAGATGCAATACTGGAAGCAATGTATTGATTTGAGCACATTTTGCGTGAGTTAGTGACAAACTTTATTAGCACTGTTGTTGTGTGAGACGAGAGAGAGAGAGAGAGAGAGAGAGAGAGAGAGAGAGAGAGGGGGAGAGAGAGAGAGAGGGGGGGGGGGGGGGGGGGGGTGTCACAGAACACAGGTTCAGCATTCTTCGTGTTTTCCTAGGTAGATTCGGCAATTTCTGACACAGCTCGGGCGACGCAGACGACACAAAATCTCAAGGAAATTTGATACATTTTGCCTTCAAAATCAACATTTTGAACCAGACATAGCGGAATCGCGTCCCAACGCGTTCTTCTGGAACTGTGTGGCAAGCAAAATTCCAACATGTATGCGGTATCCGAGTTTTTACGTTCTTGTCCACTTCGGGCCTTGGCGTATTATATTATAGCTATCCCCAAATATCATTGGCTTTCTAATTAATAGCCATACTGGCGGCAACAACATGTTATCTGATGACGGCCATCAGACAAAAACCAACAATAACGAAGCCAGCCGTTTATTAATACGATACTTTGTAAACAAATTTATATGTTTGAGTGAACAACTTGCGCCCGACTTAACACATATTTGTTGATAACCAGTTTTCGCAAACGAAACATGTCTGTCTTTGTCAGTCTGTCCTTTTTGTATTTGTCTGTTGTCTGTCTGTCTGTCTTCTTTACTTTTCTTAACATTTTACTTCCATTGGATTGGAGAAAAAAAAGAAGAGTTTGAACTTGTCTCTGTGCTTCTCCATCTACCTTAAAAAAAATAAAAACAGAGTCCTAACCTACATCATGTTTGATGTGAGAAAAAACACAACAACTAAGTTTAACCCTTTCACCGCCAATGTCGCATCTATGCACCACAATGGTTTAACACCCATGTCACTAAAAGGCATCAAATCAGGGCCTGTTATCCGAAGACCCTATTTTATTAATTTTGGGAGGTAAGTATAGTCCTACTGTTATACACGTCACAGAGGAATTCCCAATATTGAAGGTTCTCTTCTCTCTACCCAGCTAAGTTTATCGGTATTTTTGGGCTGAAAAATGGCTGGCGGCGAAAGGGTTAAAACTGGCACTAGCATGGCGCCTACATGTGACAAATATTGTCAACCAACAGGAGGTGTTTCTGAGAGTAAGAAAAAAAAGCGCGGATTCGCAATCGTTTGTGGCGTGCGACAATTGAAAACGAAACATCATTTGAAAAGAGCAGCCTCAATTTGAAGTGCAGCCTCACTTTGAAGTGCGACAATTTTGGAGCCTCACTTTGAAGTGCGACAATTTTGGACCGACCGATCGACAGACCGACAGACAGACCGACAAAGTGAGTTATAGGTTTGTGGCTTGTGCCACAAACAAAAACCAACGAGAAAGGTATTAGGTAGGTAAGTAGGTAGGCATAGTTTATAGTCACAGAGGCGTCTCTGTGAAATTCGGGTTGCTCCCACCTGGAGAGCGTGTCGCAGCCAGAGGCGCGCCACCCAATTGTTTTTTGCATGCAATTTTTGTGTGACTGATGAGGAAGGAAAGGGGAGGGGGGAGGGGGGAGGGTGTGTGTGTACATTTTGACCAAATGACGTTTTCGTTGCCACTGGCATTCACGTGTGCTGAGTGCATGGGTACACGGAACCTCGGTTTATCGTCTCATCCGATAGACTCCAAGTTCAGACCGTAAAGCCTAGTGCAAATGGAGAGGGGGAAAAAATCCACTGTACCCAGGTTCGAACTCGGGCTTAGGCCTACTTGACACAAGGCGAACACGTTACCTCTGTGCCACTACTCTAGGAGTGGGACACGCAAACTACTCTAAGGTCGGAGGAGGTAAACCGAAACTGACAGACAATACAATGGAGGACAGCGATTGGAATGGGGACTGGGAAGTGGACGTTAGAATCAAGCCGGAAACAGACGACTGTGACGGGCAAAGACGAATGGAGTCGGCGCTAAAGGCGCGAGAAACCTGAACCCAGAGTTCTTTTGAAGCTGGTCCCTTGACTGGAGGGTGAAGTGACTTAAGTTGACCTGCCCAAACTACTTTGCTCGTTTTTTTATATTTTTATTTTTTACTCCATATACATTCTTCAACATGACCAAAAAGCTCTGGTTTGTTTGCTGATTCAGTCTCCAGAAGTCTCCGTTAAAGCCTTCACATCATCGTCATCATCTCCTCCTCCTCCTCCTCCTCCTCTTCTTCTTCTTCTTCTTTCAGTTGTAGTTTGTTGTAAAACATCCATGTTTTTTTAACAGCAGAGATTAGAAGAATAAATCAATTGACTCAGGTGGGCATTCTTCTTCTTCTTCTTCGTCGTCGTCGTCGTCGTCTTCTCCTTCTGCTTCTTCTTCTTCTTCTGCTTCTGCTTCTGCTTCTTCTCTGTCTCTGTGAGTGAGTGAGTGTTAGTGGAAAAAAAGGAAGAGAGAGAAAGAGAAAAGAAAGGAAGACGGATTCAAATAGAAATGAAATGAACACGAATATTTGGGATGGGTGGGTGGGGTGCTTAAAGTACGCGATAGTCAAACTCTCTGCTCTTCAGGCTTCTGAAAAGGCCACGATAATACCAACACAACAATGGGCACCTCATGCCAGTGTTAAGCTTGTTCATCGCCTGAAGCGTTCTCCTTTTATATGTACGTTCACTTTCCCATTCGTCTCATCATTTATTCCATTCTCTCCCATGGCTTCACTCTTCCTTGGCTTATATTAACCCTTTCACCGCCAAAGTCACATTCTAGCCCCACAGTGATTTAACTAACACCTAGGTCACTAAAAGGCATCAAATTGGGGTATATTATCCAAAGACCCTATTGTCATAGGTTTGCGAAGTAAGGATAGACCTTATTTTATATATGTCACAGAAGAATCCCCAATACTGCAGATGGATTTTGTGGATGGAAGTTCAGTTTAACGTCGCGTATCGGCTTTCGCCATGTACGACGGGCTGAACAAACCAACCATGGTATAAACAAAAATTTATGTTCCTGAATCACTGTCTTAGCCAAAAGGCCGAGAAGCGATCAGGATTGTTTGGAATTTTGTTCTCTAACCAGGTTAATTTAATGGAAAATGTTGGCTGAAATATGGCTGGCGGTGAAAGGGTTAAACACATGTCACATAAGACGTGGCAGCACAAACGGTTTTAGGTCGGACGCTATGGCCAACTTGGCGTTAGAGGGAGAGAAAGAAAACTTGAAAACCTCATAACTTGAACTTTATTTTCCAAGGATAAATAGACTTTAGGCAAAGCCTATTCTTCCAATCTGTCCTTATTAGAAAGAGGAACGCATCATCATATAGTAAAAAGCCAACTGTCCGTGTGTGTGTGGCGTCTGTCTGTCTGAAACACAAAACGGGGCTTATAACTCTGCCGTTTTTTGACCGAATCGCTTCAAATTTGCTGTGAGCCCTAACGGGGCGATGGCAACGGCAACCGAGGCGGCCGTGTCATTTGCGCGGTTTGGCAAATGCGCGAAACGCGCATCCGCCGGACTCTCGGCGCCTGTATCTCCGGCATTTCTGGACCGATTGCCTTCAAAGTTGGCAGGTAGATGACCGGGGACGGTGACTATCGGTGTGCCAAACCTTCACTTTTTCGCGGACCCGGCGAAACCAGTACGTGGCGTTACCAGTACGGTGCATTGCCAGTACTAGGCGTTGCGCTAGTAATAAACTAAAAGAGAAACCTAACTCAATCAACACAGTCAGTCTGTTCAAAGCCTATTATGAGAACAATATATGAATCAAATCACAATGCATTAACATAATATTTTTGTAAGTGCCACAAAACTCATATTTCGTCGAAAAGCTCCACAATTTATGTATATATGTAATCTAGTGTAAGATGACTGTCAACAAACCGACCTTCTTCACGTGATAGATAAAACTGTCAGCTTCATGTAATCAATTCTTGAGACAATCAACTATAAACCTCACTAATCCAAATCCGTGAACAACAATTCTACCAACAACAGAAAACTCACACGTTTTAACCCTTTCACCGCCAATGTCGCAACACTAATTTATAAAAAAGCATCAAATGAGGACCTGTTATCCAAAGACCCTATTTTCTTAGTTTTTGGAATAACGATAGGCCTACATGTGAAGGAGGAATTCCCAAAATTGCAGATCTACCCAGTTAAGTTTAATGGTATTTTGGGGGGCTGAAAATGGCTGGCGGTGAAAGGGTTAATTGATTGTCAATAATCAAGTGTTCATCAATATCTGCAGGCTAAAGATATGACACAGAAGCTAGAAGACAGCACGTTTCTGACCCACGCTCGTCGCAAGAATGCAACACCAACAGTTCGTCGGGTGCTTTCTAATCATCATTATTTTGTTCGGCGATATAATGAGAAACGGAGGGCAGCTGCCGAGGCAGATGCAACTGATAATAATTATTTCTCCGGAAATGACCTCACTCTCTGAGTTCATTCTGCGTGCCCTGACAAAGCTGCACGGACAGGCCGAAGGATGAATAATATAAAGGAAGGCCCGTCACGCAACTCGTCTGTTAGTTCAATGGGCAATTTTCGTTCCTGGTGAAAAATGATTTATCACTTTAAAAAAACCCACCAAAAATGGAAACATGTGCGGTGCGGGTGGGGTGATGGATGCCCGTTTTCGATGCCATTTAGAAATTAGCTGGCTTTTAATTTGCCTGATCGGTTGCAAACACACACTTGCGCGTAGGCGCGCGCGCAATAGCGCAAACACAAACAAACAGAAACACACACATGCATACATGCGCGTGCACGCACGCCATACACACACACACACGCAGACATACACAGACACATACACATACAGACACACAGACACACACACACACGCACACACAGACAGACAGACACACACACACACATACATACACAGACAGACAGACAGACAGAAAACACATACACACATACACATACACACACACACACACACACACACACACACACACACACGCACGCACGCACACACACATACACACACACACACACACACACACACACACACACACACACACACACACACACACACACACACACACACACACACACACACACACACACACACACACACCTGGTTAGACACTTGCTTACATTAATCTTACACACTCTCGTATTCTTCTTAAAGCCCCTTTTCTCTTCCCAATAAATAGCTACAAATTAAACATTTTTTTTCCTTTTTCTGATACCAGAGCAGAGTTTTGGCAATATTTTTAATAAGTATTTTGAGAGAGAGAGAGAGAGAGAGAGAGAGAGAGAGAGAGAGAGAGAGAGAGAGAGAGAGAGAGAGAGAGAGAGAGAGAGAGAGAGAGAGAGAGAGAGAAAATAAAATGGGTCCTAATACTGAGCCCTGAGGAACTCCAAACTTAATTGGTAATAATGTTGATCTTTTTGAGCTGATTTCAACGAGCTGTTGACGGTCGCAAAGAAAAGAGGAAATAAATGTAATGGCGTGACTGGACAAATTGTAGTACTTAAGTTTTCTTGTCAAAAGGGCATGATTAATAACATCAAATGCCTTAGCAAAGTCAATAAAAAGAATTCCAGTAAACTCGTTATTATTAATATTTGAAAGACATCTGTCAGTAAGATGTGTCAGAGATGTGTGACACGAGTGGTTTTCACGAAAACCTGATTGATTTTCATGAAGTAGATCGTAATGGTTCAGATGCTTACATAAATTCAATTGAATATGTTTTTCCAGTGGCTTTGACAGGAGCGAAAGTACTGATATAGGGCGATAATTCGAGGGATTGGTACGATCACCTGATTTATAAAAGGGTATTACTTTTGCTTGTTTAAATTGGGTAGGAAATTGTCCTTTATCAATGCAAAGATTGTAAACATAAGTAAGCGTGTCTGCAATGGCAGGTGCAGCTAGTTTTAAAATCTTACTATCTAATCCATCTAAGTCCCTTGATCCTGACTGTTTTAAATGTAATAAGTAATTCAACGTTTCAGTCACAGAAATGGGCAGTATGGTAAAGGGTGTTGAAATATTTTTTGAACGACAGTAATCACCCAGTTCTTGTAAATCATTGTCATGTGTTTTGTCATTGGTGATTAACTTATCAGCAACATTAGCGAAATGAGAGTTTAAATCATCAGGTGATAATTCTGATATAGGACAATGCGCTTTATGGTCAGAATTTCTGTTAGTCAAAAGGTTAATAGCTTTCCAAATTGATTTCTGATTCTGGGAGGAAGTTACCAAATCTTGAAAGTATGTTTTCATTGCCCTTCTCTTCATTGAGTTCACTTTATTCCTCTGTTTATTGAATGCCTTTCTGTCTTTTGAAGTAAGTAAGCTATCTCTTTTATATCCCTCATTGTCTATATCTTTAGTTAACCAAGGGGGTTTGCTTGGTGTGTTTAACTCTCTTTTTAATTAAGGGAGCATGTTGGTCATATATTTCCTGAAATGTATGTATCCAAAACTCTATCGCTAAGTCCGGGTCCCTAATTTGATAAACATAATCTAAATCCGAATTAATTAAGTCATTCAGAAATGAATTTTGATCGAAGTTCCTGAAGCACCTATAAAATATTTCTTTGTGACCGGACTTAGGAATTTTGACACCTTTTTTCTTCCAAGTTATGCAAACAGAGGAATGATCACTACAACAGGTCTGTACAGAGGACGCTTCTATTATATTAGCTTTGTTGTTGACATAGATGTGGTCAATTAGAGTTCTTGAATGATTTGTGATACGAGTCGGAACGTCAATTATTTGTTCCAAATCATAAAGTTCATACATTTGTTTCCATTTTGTTCCTGACAATGTTAAATCAATATTAAAGTCGCCAAATAGTATTATTTCTTTCGATTCAAGGATTGCAGCATCCATCATCGAATTAAATCTGTCATACCAGTCAACTTTTTCTGCAGGATTTCTGTAGATGAACCCCACCATGATTGGTTTATAATGTTTTAGACTTATTTCAACCCAAATGCTCTCTATGTTATGATTTTCTAAATGAGGTATTCTCTTGAGAGTTAATGAGCGAGTACAATATAAAAGCAAACCAGTTGAACGGGGTGCCATGGGATCTAAGCGAATCATATCATAGTTTGGCATGGACATATGGGAGTCGGGGATCACATCAGTTAGCCAGGATTCAGCTATACAAAATAAATGAAAATGATTACCTTTGTTATGTAATATTGTTGCTATTTCATCTGTCTTATTTCTGGCGCTATTTATATTGAGGTATCCAATACGGAGTCCCTCCCGTGAAGGCCATTTATCCAAAGTAGTAGACATAATCAAAATATAAGATCAATACATGCACAGCACTAATTGAAAATGGTCAAATAAATACAGTGAATAAGAAAGTGGGAATGGGGTAATAGGGTAAATAGAAACAATGAAACTGTGTCAAGTCCTGGATAGAATTAGTATATAAACAATTAATAACTAAAAATAGCATGCGATTTAACAACAACTATAAACAATTCGACAAAGTCTAGTGACTTATCGAATGGAACTGTCACTTCACTTTATCCTCAATAAAGATCATTTTGACTTGACTTGACTTGACTTGACACACACACACACACATACACACGATCCTTGGATTCCTCATGCAACAATTAGGAGGAACCTGTTATCATATGCCTGTAGCTTAAACAATTTGGCCACACTTTGTATTGACAAAAAACACCCCACCATGCATCATTGTTTGATTTGAAAACAAGTCATTGTGGTTATCAAAACAAGACGATAATCGGTCAAATTGAACCGACCAGTCACCTACTAATCATATATATGTTACCGTAAATATGTGAAATCAGTAATTTCATGAAATTCCTAAAATAATCAGTAATTTCATGAAATTACTGTAATTACATAAAATTACTAAAAATCCTAGTAATTTCACGTAATTACTGAAATCTGAGCACATGTTTCACACATATTTACTGACAACGTTTCAGTAAATTTGTGTAATTCTTTTGATTCAATGTGACCCCCAGATAAAAAAATTCATAGTAATTTCACGTAATTACTGAAATCTGAGCACATGTTTTACACATATTTACTGACAGTCGTGTCTGTCATGAACACCCGAACCCGACACCACGGTAACCGCTATTCTGTGGGCTTGAATTCATTTTGTATTCACATTGCCTAAGATCCCGAATGTTTCGGCCATGAGGACTTAAAGGTCCTGAGTAATTTAAGAAACACGTCGAGATTACTGAAATCTGAGCAATGATCGTTTTACACATTTTTACTGGTTTCAAAATCAAACCGTCAAAATTTATTTGGCGGAAATGCCGGAGAAAAGCCATTTTGGGGGTGGGTGGAAGTACTCATGTAGTAAAATGTCGTGCAGTAACGAGCTTTTCCTTTGTTGTCTAAACTCCTTTAGGCGGAATAATTAGAAAAATAGAAAAAAGGCTCATTGTGAAAATTTCGTGCAAACTATTTGGTCTAACAGCAGGCTGCTCCTCCGCCAAGGAGGAATCGCCGTTTTGACGGTTTGATTTATAGGAAACCAGAGCAAAGTGAGTGCTGCAATCTCTGTAAAGGGTGTTTTCTTGGTGATCTCGACGTGTTTCTTGCAAAATGTCATCCGTCAGGGTCCACCTTTAAAGGACAATTGGCTTTGGGGAAAATCCCCAATTGACAACTCATCCTCACAGCTGCAGCCCTAAAACCGGTGGTGTAAGTTATGTGGAGTTGTTAGGTGCACTACGAGCACATGTGATGGGGACCCCTTCTCCATCCCGTCCATTACTCCTCCACCCCCACCCTCCCCAAACTCTGTTTCCCTCACATTATTTGTATGTAAATTAGTCTCTCGTTTCCGACTATGACTGTCAGGCAACAGAGGGGCCACCCGCTATTTTTCTGGCTGGGCTGGGCTGGGCTAAATTTTGTTTGTTGCGGAGATGCCTTGTACAGGGTACATCCCCACTCTTTCGTTCAAAAGGATTTGAGGAGAGACTGCGTCGGGGAAGATCCCCAAAGGCCAACCAGTTTCTAAATTTTGTTTGTTGCGGAGATGCCTTGTACAGGGTACATCCCCGCTCTTTCGGTCAAAAGGATTCGAGGAGAGACTGCGTCGGGGAAGATCCCCAAAGGCCAACCAGTTTCTAAATTTTGTTTGTTGCGGAGATGCCTTGTACAGGGTACATCCCCGCTCTTTCGGTCAAAAGGATTCGAGGAGAGACTGCGTCGGGGAAGATCCCCAAAGGCCAACCAGTTTCTAAATTTTGTTTGTTGCGGAGATGCCTTGTACAGGGTACATCCCCGCTCTTTCGGTCAAAAGGATTCGAGGAGAGACTGCGTCGGGGAAGATCCCGAAAGGCCAACCAGTTTCTAAATTTTGTTTGTTGCGGAGATGCCTTGTACAGGGTACATCCCCGCTCTTTCGGTCAAAAGGATTCGAGGAGAGACTGCGTCGGGGAAGATCCCCCAAAGGCCAACCAATTTCTTTGGCCGCGCGCAGAATGCCACAAGCAAAACCAATGGAAGGAAACTATCTTTGGTGGACCCTACAACCTCCACTGCCAGAGATGTGAGGGAAGGAGGCAGGGTTGGCCTGTCGGGTCAGGTCAGTGAGGTGCCTGTTCCTTCTCAAGGAGACCTAAAGATTAGACGGAGACACTGGTAGACAGAAGGAGCACCATGACGGATGGCAGCAATTCTTATCACATTCTGACATGACATGACAGTCAGCACGTGCCACCGTGGGCTTTTTAACTGATTCGCAACGCAACGATTTTGAATGATTAAAAAAACCCTCACAAATCACTCCAACCATACACATAAACAAAACATACATAAACAAAAGAGAAATGAATGAAGATTACAGGATTTTACTTCAGGTTTAGACATAGGGAAGTGGTAGATCAGACTTTGTTTGATATATACTTTATATAGAAAAACTATCTACACCAATTGGTTTCCCCACAACAAACCACTACAAAAGCAAAGTCAGAGGCAAAATTGTGGTCTAAGGGAGCGCAGAGAGTTTTAGAAGTGACCAAGGTATTGTGCACACACATATTTACTTCCCTTGAAGCAAATGCATCAAATTGACAGCTATCTATTAATTCCGCACATATATGTCTGGAACGACTTGAATGAGTTTTTGTGTCGACAGCAGTCGTCTTGGCAGTGTAACAACAAAGACGTCTTTCAACTTTCGTTGTGTTTCAAGTAAATCGATTCTAGAAATGTAAGTCTTACGTTGATATGTCGCTATCGATAAAAAAAAACCCCACCCCACCCCCAATGGAATGAATGAAGATGGAGAAAAGATGAATCTAATGTTACTGAATAAGGCTGGGTTGTTTTTGCTAATGGTTAATAACAATACACTGAGCAACAAGTCTGAAAGGGATTCATAAGAACACGACAAAACATGCTAGATCAAAATCTACAATCGCTTATAGTAGTAGCATTTCTCAAGGATGAAAAAAAATTGCTTGCTTATGATTTAACGCCATTTTCACTTTAAAATATTTTAATCTATTACAAGTCAAACGGTTGTACATTAAAAAAAAAAACACGCAAAAAACATGTTGATGTGAAAGCTAATGCAAATTGGTTACTCTATTGAATCAGTTATAAACCCAAAGTCATAACAATAGATCATGTTGTTTAATTTGAAATATTAATTTTTTGGACTGCTCAGCAAAGAAAGCCTACAAAATACGAATAGGTAAACAAGCCTTTTTGTGATAAACAGTATAATGAACAGACAATTACATTGCGAACTGCATTACTACTACTACTACTACTACTACTACTACTACTACTACTACTACTACTACTACTACTACTACTACTACGACTACTACTACTACTACTACTACTACTACTACTACTACTACTACTACTACTACTACTACTACTACTACTACTACTACTACTGTCGCTACTGTTGCTGCTGCTACTGCTACTGCTGCTACTTCTTCTTCTGCTGCTGCTACTGCTACCTCTACTACAACTACCGCTGTTACTACAACTACTCTGTCTGTCTGTCTCTTTCTGTCTGTGTCTGTCTGTCTGTCCGTCTCTTTCTGTCTGTGTCTGTCTGTCTGTCTCTCTCTCTGTCTCTCTCTCTCTCTCTCTCTCTCTCTCTCTCTCTCTCTCTCTCTCTCTCTCTCTCTCTCTCCTCCTTCTGTCTGTGTCTGTCTGTCTGTCTGTCTGTCTCTCTCTCTGTGTGACTTATTTTCCGTCTCCAATGGTTACCTCCGCCTGATCCTTCTAATTCTCTTGATTCTTCGCCCCCCCCCCTCCTCCCCCCTCCCCTCCCCCTTTTTCATCTCTCCAGAGTCAAGCTGTTGCCTGAAAGTTCAATTAAAAGAAAAAGGGAGGTCGTTTTGGAACAGGTACATTCGACGGGTTGTCCGATTTCATTAAAACCAAACAAACAAACAAACAAACAAAGACTACTAAAAGCAAACTAACAAACAGAAAGACCAATTATATATGGATGGAATAGACGAACCCCCCCCCCCCCCCCCCCCCCCCCCCCCCCACGTCACGTGTCACATTCCCTCTTATACTAGGAATATTTCTTAAGATTCCTTACTAGCTATAAGAGGGAAAACACGAGAAAACCGTGATTTTGACACGTGACGTGCGGGGTCTTTAAGAGGCGGGTGTGGGTGTGGGGTGTGGGGTGGGTGTGGGAGAATAGCATAGCATAGCATAGAAAGAAGATTTTACGTCCTCATAGCATTAAGCCCTTAGGGACAAGTTCGTTTGGTGCGGTAGTCTTGTGGGAGGATAGAAAGAAACAGGAATATATAGAGAAGGGGGAAGGGGGGGGGGGGTTAATCAGATAATTAATTAACCCTTTCACCGCCAACGTCGCAGGAATATATAGAGAAGGGGGGGGGGGGCTAATCAGATTAACCCTTTCGCCGCCAGCCATTTTTCATCCCCCCAAATACCATTAAACTTAACTGAGAAGAGAAAACAAATATTATCTGCAATATTGGGAATTCTTCTTTGACATACTTAACAATAGGCCTATCCTTACCTCCCAAAATAAAGAAAATAGGGTCTTTGGATAACAGGCCCTGGTTTGATGCCTTTTAGTGACATGGGTGTTAAAAACCATTGTGGTGCATAAATGCGACATTGGCGGTGAAAGGGTTAATATTGTAGCAGACAAGATTCCAAGATAAACGTCGTATTTCGCTATGATCTCCCGTAGAGCGACTTGGTCTGTGCGTGTTACTTGTGATTTGTAGCAGTCACCATCACCTCGTTTCCCTTCCTTTCGTAAATTATAAGCCATACGATAATCATTAAGGATTAACCCTTTCACCGCCAATGTCGCATATTAGCACCACAATGATTTTAACACCCATGTCACGAAAAGGACTCAAATCAGGGTCTGTTATCCAAACAGCCTATTTTCATAATTTTGGGAGGTAATGATAGGCCTTACTTTATACATGTCATAGAGGAATCCCCAATATTGCAGTTTAATGGAATTTTTCTGCTGAAAAATGGCTGGCGGTGAAAGGGTTAAAGACAGAAAGCATGCTAGTCATGATAATGCACACTACCGAAGAACAACAACAACAACTAAAACAAGCAAATAAACAACAACAAAACCCAAAACGACCCCCCCAAAAAAACACACACCCCAGTTTTAGCAAACAGGAAAGAGAAGAACTGTGATTTTTAAATCTCAGAAAGTGTAAATGAACATTAAACGATTATAAGTAGTTTTGTGTTAGAAATACAGTGGAACCTGGTCCTAATAGGACTTTCCGTATTAAGACTCCTTCTAAAGATGGGACCCCAAACATTTTCACAGATGCGTTTTCCTTCGTACCCGCACAACTGAGTGTCCACCTCCCTGCTAAAGGGGCACCCTGACGGATGCGTTTTCCCTTCATACCCGCACAACTGAGTGTCCACCTCCCTGCTAAAGGGGCACCCTGACGGATGCGTTTTCCCTTCATACCCGCACAACTGAGTGTCCACCTCCCTGCTAAAGGGGCACCCTGACGGATGCGTTTTCCCTTCATACCCGCACAACTGAGTGTCCACCTCCCTGCTAAAGGGGCACCCTGACGGATGCGTTTTCCCTTCATACCCGCACAACTGAGTGTCCACCTCCCTGCTAAAGGGGCACCCTGACGGATGCGTTTTTGTCGAGATCACCAGGAAAACACCCTTTACAGATATTGCAACACTCACTTTGCTCAGGTTTTCTAGAAATCAAACCGTCAAATCAGCGATTCCTCCATGGCGGAGGTGCTGGAAGTCAAATTCTTTCACCCAAAGAGAAGGCGTGTGTCGTCTCTTTTCTAATGGCCGCCAAATCGTTTGCACGAAATTTTCGCAATACAAGCCTTTTTATTTTTTATTTTTTAAATTTTATACAGTTTATCTAAAGGAGTTTTGCTCACAACAAAGGAAATAGCTCCAATTTTGTTTATTGCACTACAAAAAAAGAAAACGCTTCAACCTCAATGAGTGACCTCCACCCACCCCATCCAAAATGGCTACTCTCTCCGGCATCTCCGCCAAGGAAGAATCGCCGTTTTGACGGTTTAATTTCTACGAAACCAGAGCAAAGTGAGTGTTCCGATCCTTGAAAAGGCTGTCTTTCTGGTGATCTCGACGTGTTTCTTGCAAAAACCCTCATCCATCAGGGTCTACCTTTAACATCCGTTTCATTACGACCTTTTTGGAGCTGAGTTTTCAAGGTCTTCATATAGGGAAGCTAGCCTGTACCTTGCATTAGTAGGGCCTAATGAGTAACAAAGAAAACAATAGAACGCAATATTATCATTAGTGGCCTAACGCTGTGTTTTTTTTGTGGGGAGATGGAGATGTTTCGTGAATGGTGTTGACGTGTACAGAGACCTTAACCGCTGTAATTAGCTATTGATTCACTTCACATCTTTTGTTTTCCCCATCCTCTTCATGTTCTTTCATATTCTGAATGTGATTTTCTTCTTCTTTTTATTCATACATTTTTAAAAACTTTATTATGTGTTTTATGTATATCGCAAAGTTTGGATTTATCTTCTTTTTTGTCCTTATATTTTTTGTTGGTTTCCTTATGTATGTTTCACAAAGGATTTGAAGTGTTCCTGTCTTTATTTCCTCTGATAATGTTTAAATCAGATGCTTAGCTTTGTACTTACCAGCCGCCATTCAGAACTTCATGTACAGTACGTTGGCACAGCATACGTTTCAAGCTTGTCGTTGCCGTTATTTCTGCTTAAATATTTATGTAATGTGCGTTTTGGTAAATTCAAAATCAATTAAACCAATAAGGTGGTGAAAAATTGACTGCAGTACCTTTTGGAGATACAACGTAAAAATGATGGGTAAAGAAAACAAGGTAGGCCTACCTGTGAAAGGGAAAACTCCAACGTTTCGTGCCTTAGGCACTTAGTCATGAAGTGAAGACAGCAAACAAGGTACCTGTGAAAGGGAAAACTCCAACGTTTCGTGCCTTAGGCACTTAGTCATGAAGTGAACATTTAAACCAATATAAAGTATTATCAAAGGGAAAACTCCAACGTTTCGTGCCTTAGGCACTTCGTCATGAAGTTCTTACTAACAAATGTGAAGGGAATCCCCAACGTTTTTCGTGCCTTAGGCACAAAGTCATGAAGTGAAGACAGCAAACAGGTACCTGTGAAAGGGAAACACAACGTTTAGTTTTTAGGCACAGTCAATGAACCAATTAGACATGGGACTAACGCATAACCTTGGATACTTCCTCTTTGCTTGCGTATCTTATTGAATTAGCATGAAGTGTGTTTTGTGTACAATTACTTTTCCATTCCTTTCCTCCAGCCCCCCCTCACCATCAAAGAACATGTCCATCTCTTGCCTTTCTTTAGTACATGATCAACTTCTTCTTTTATGAGATAGGTTACACTTAGCACACGTTGTGAAAGGGAAAACGGACAGAGGCACTTAGTCATGAAAAGACACAAA
>CM065681.1:32447968-32460468 GCA_017654935.2 Phymorhynchus buccinoides | reverse complement strand
GTTTGAGTGACCTCAACTGCATTTCTTTAGCGATAGTTTGACTGTAAATTGTTATCGCCCTTGATCACATCCATACCGGGCCATGGCCTTTCTGAATTAAACCGCTGTGAAATCTGAAGTCATAGTGGAAGTTTGTACTGATTCGATGTGGTTTCCTATTTGCTCTCTCTCTCTCTCTCTCTCTCTCTCTCTCTCTCTCTCTCTCTCTCTCTCTCTCTCTCCTCTCCTCTCTCTCTCTCAAGTGTCACAAGTGTGAAGTCTCTCTCTCTCTCTCTCTCTCTCTCTCTCTCTCTCTCTCTCTCTCTCTCTCTCTCTCTCTCTCTCTCTCTGCGTAATAAAGTTTTCAAGTGTCAAGTGTCAAGTGCCTCTCTCTCTCTCTCCCCCCCCCCTCTCTCTCTCTCTATCTCTCTCTCTCTCTCTCTCTCTCTCTCTCTCTCTCTCTCTCTCTCTCTCTCGCTCACCTCCACACACATCTCTTTCTCTAATTCCCCAGCTTCTTGTCCTTGTCGCTCCAAAAGTCAAGCTGTCCATGGACAAGCTTCATTATTTGGGGAATAGAAAGCCAAGTCAGCCTAGGACAGGCAGATTAACTGGCTTGTTTATTGCTTTCTCAAGAAGAGACAGGTTCGTGGGGGAAAACACGAAGAGAAGGGGGTGGGGGAGTGAGGAGGGGGGGGGGGGTGGCAAGAGGAGGAGGTGGAGATGGAGAAGCGTTGGGTTATCAGATGAAGATGGCAGCAGACTTGGATACCTATTGGCCTCTGCAAAGAATACCTTTTGCAAGAGTGAATGCCCTTGGTGGATGGGGGGAAGACGGTTGGGTACTGACCAAACAAGGGAATAACTCTCGCCAATAACCCTATTCGAGGCCACTTAATGGCTGCCTTTTGCAAGAGTGAATGCCCTTGGTGGATGGGGGGAAGACGGTTGGGTACTGACCAAACAAGGGCATAACTCTCGCCAATAACCCTATTCGAGGCCACTTAATGGCTGCCTTTTGCAAGAGTGAATGCCCTTTTGGATACCGATCAACAAGGGCTTAACTCTTGCTGTCAAGGACGTGCGTTAATAACCATAGTTGCAGTGACCATATTTGAAATATATTCAAAAATCTTCTGGACAAAGACACAATGTTGTTAAATTGCTATACTACTTTCGATGAATAAAAAAGAAGACGAAAAAGTCCATTCCATTTGTTACATTTTATAGTTTAGCTGTAGAAATCAAGCCACCCTGAAACAAATCAAAGTCACAAACGAGAAAGAGCGTAAAAGGGCCGCGAGGCCCACTTCTAGCCCTAATTACTACTACTACTACAATAATGTTCTGAAGGAATTTGCCTGCGCGTATCTCGTGTGATTTACACTACGTCATCATCATGCACTTACGTTTTTAGGACAAACAATCTTCATAACCTTTGCTAAACAGTCATGAACTAACTAAACGAACTTCTTTTTCTTTCTTTTTTTTTTCTTTTTTGGGAGGGTAAAGGTGATATTGTTTGTGAGTCACCCTATAAACAGTGCGTTTGGGTAATACACTGTAACTGCGCTAATTAAAGATTGGTCTGTTACAATGATTCATCAAGCCTACTACACCTTTTCTTCAGATGGATATGTGCCCCAGAATCTTCTGTTGCCAACGGTTTCTAAATAATTGGTTTCGTTCCTTCCAACGCAATTGTTCTACCTGTTCCTGCCTATCTCTTCCTTAACCCAAACTGGCTCATTTTTTGTCTTTGTTTGAGTGAACAAACTAAGAGAATATTACTCCTTTAAAACGTACAATGGCAAAGCTTTGACATCGGCAATTTTCCTATCGCGGACAAAAGCCCACCGTACATAAGCCAACCGGACAAAAGCCCACCGTGTTATCTCGGAAAACGGACAGAAGCCCACTTTGTCTCTGTCTCTCTCTGTCTCTGTCTCTTTCAGTCTCTCTGTCTCTGTTCCTCTCTGTCTCTCTCAGTCTCTCTGTCTTTGTCCCTCTCTGTCTCTCTCTGTCCCTCTCAGTCTCTCTCTGTTTCGGTTCCTCACTCTCGCTCTGTCTCTCTGTGTTTCCCTCGCTGTCTCGCTCTGTGTCTCGGCTATGTTTCTGTCTCTGTCCCTCTCTGACTCTCTGTGTTTCCCTCGCTGTCTCGCTCTGTGTCTCGGCTATGTTTCTGTCTCTGTCCCTCTCTGACTCTCTGTGTTTCCCTCGCTGTCTCGCTCTGTGTCTCGGCTATGTTTCTGTCTCTGTCCCTCTCTGACTCTCTGTGTTTCCCTCACTGTCTCGCTTTGTGTCTCGGCTATGTCTCTGTCTCTGTCCCTCTCTGACTCTCTCAGTCTCTCTCAGTCTCTGTCCCTCTCTGTCTCTCTCAGTCTCTCTCAGTTTCTGTTAGTCACTCTCGCTCTGTCTCTCACAGTCTCTCTCTCTCTCTGTCCCTCTCTTGTCTCTCTCAGTCTCTCTCTCGGTTTCTGTTCCTCACTCTCGCTCTCTCTCTCTCTGTCTCTCACAGTCTCTCTGTCTCTGTCCCTCTCTTGCCTCTCTCAGTCTCTCTCTCGGTTTCTGTTCCTCACTCTCGCTCTGTCTCTCTCTGTCTCTCACAGTCTCTCTGTCTCTGTCCCTCTCTTGCCTCTCTCAGTCTCTCTCTCGGTTTCTGTTCCTCACTCTCGCTCTGTCTCTCTCTGTCTCTCACAGTCTCTCTGTCTCTGTCCCTATCTTGCCTCTCTCAGTCTCTCTGTCAGAGGAACAAGACCCCACAGAGACAGATAACAGAAGGAACGAGAGACAAAGACAGAAACAGCGACTCTCAGCGAGACTGAAACAGTACAACAAAGTGGGCGTCTGTCCGTTTTATGAGATAACTCCGTGGGCTTTTGTCCGGTGGGCTTTTGTCCGGGATCCCAGCTTGCCACTTCCCTCCACCAACTACCCACTTTGTATGCCGGTGATGCACAGGCCCGGAGTCCAGGGGGGGGGGGGGGGGGGGGGGGGGGGGGGGGGGGGGGGGGGGGTGGGGGGGGGGGGGGGGGGGGGGGGGGGGGGGGGGGGGGGGGGGGGGGGGGGGCTGGGGGGGGGGGGGGGGGGGGGGGGGGGCAGGCCTTTCAGGAAACTTGGGGTTAGTTCCATCACTATGCGCTTGTTGTACATAGCAACAACTTGCATTCCAATGGGATCGAATCATAACCATTTTCAGCGGAAGCTCTGTGAAAGGAAGGCTGATCTTTGGAATTCTCTTTTATTCGTACTCCGTGTTTCATCATAGCGAGAGTACTTTGGAATGGAATCGATGACCCGTGCATTATTATGTACTGTATGTCTGTCTGTAACAGAATGCATGCCGCCTTACAGTGGTTTAAATACTGTACCAATTATAATGAAGGTTGACAAATTGTCCCCTAGATCGCGACAATGATGCCCAATATGTCATGGGATCGTGAAGATGTTTCAGTCGAAAATATAATATTCAGACCGGCAGAAGGCTTTCTGAAGTAGTCCTCTGACACAATCAGTCGCTTAAAGGCACGGCTGGACTATAAAAGAGGGGATGCGCTGAGCGCGCGCCCATTCCCAATCGGGAGTCCGTGGTGAGAGGGTCGATTATACTGACCCTCTCATCATGTGATGATTCCGAGGCAAAAGTGGCAGCTTGCCTTCGACGTCCTACTGGGTGGCAGCCGGTGGGAAGGGCGACACAGGATCTCCTCCCTCACCAGATGAGAGCCGAGGAACTTGCAGACCGACACGACGACATGCAGCGACTTGGGTCGTCTCTGCTGTTTTGACTTTGTCAATGATCCGCCGGCACTCAACAGTGGGCTTTGGCTGTGCTGACTGCCCAGGAGGTGAAGAGAACCCTTCATCAACTGGGGGTAGCCTTTCGGTACAGCGCCACTCACTGTTGGACGAGGACCCCTCTTGAAGGACCACGCCCGCCTGCAGAGACGACCCGACTCCGCCTGCATGTCTCCTGGCAGCCTGCGACGACACCAGCTCCCGGTATGGAGCAGGTCGCCCGGTGGCCCTGAAGACAGCCTTGGAGGGGAAGACTGCTCATCGCAACACCATCAACGCTAACGCCAACAGCACTGACCAGACAAGCGGACTACCGCATCACAGATGCTCGCATCTACGCCCTAAACTTGACGATGCTGACTTCAGCATCACGACAGGTATCTTCACGACTCGGATTCTATCCGAAATCTTCCCGCAGCCGACAGCGTACCCGCGATTCCAGGGTGCGCAACGTGTTCCAGGAATCATCCACGACGACGTCTGCTACGTCACGAACCCCTGTCATCATCACCGAGTCTTCTTCATCATCATCATCATCTCAGCGGGAAGACTTCGTACTCAAGAACATCATCCATAAGGGTCTGCGACCAATTGGACGATAATCTCACCATCTCTAGCGCGCGCCACATTTGAATCACAACTGGCGAGAGAGACGGTTCGCCCTTCTTTGTTCCCTGTTGTGCGAGCCACCGCGAAGCAGAGCTTTTCTGACGAGAAAGCCCCGATCCCTGGGATCGGTTGCTTTCCCTTTTACCACATGGTGTAGGCCTAGCGCCTACAGAGCAAAGGAACATTACGTGTAATCCCTATACTAGGACTCGTATGGAACTGAAACCATATGCCCAGCCGATAGGAACAGTGGACAATCTCTTTGTCATGATATGGTGTTCTCTCTCTCTCTCTCTCTCTCTCTCTCTCTCTCTCTCTCTCTCTCTCTCTCTCTCTCTCTCTCTCTCTCTCTCTCTCTCTCTCTCTCTCTCTCTCTCAGGGCTGGTTGTAAAAAAGTATGAATACTTATCTCATTACCCTGTATAAATAAATTTTCGATCTCTCTCTCTCTCTCTCTCTCTCTCTCTCTCTCTCTCTCTCTCTCTCTCTCTCTCTCTCTCTCTCTCTCTCTCTCTCTCTCTCTCTCTCTCTCTCTCGGGGACAGATTGTAAGAATAGACATCGCCTAAAATCTTTATCCTTGTCAAATAAAGTTTTCCAGTGTCCAGTGTCCAGTGTCCAGTCTCTCTCTCTCTCTCTCTCTCTCTCTCTCTCTCTCTCTCTCTCTCTCTCTCTCTCTCTCTCTCTTCTCTCTCTCTCTCTCTCTCTCTCTCTCTCTCTCTCTCTCTCTCTCTCTCTCTCTCTCTCTCTCTCTCTCTCTCTCTCTCTCTCAGAACGAAATTCATAAAGCCACAATTCTATTCTGGCCCATGGCACTTTCTGCTGATTCTCTTCCTGGCATCAAAGCATGAGACATTCCTACTGAGTGATGCTTGATATGTCCATGAAGGTTGTGCAAGAATTCACAATGCATTATCCTAGCCCTGTATATACATGTATGTACTCGAGCCAACTCTGCTAGTTTATTGGCAATAGCAATACACATTTACGTACCGTATTTTACGGACTATAAGGCGTTATTTTTTTTTCTAGAGTTAAACCCCTGCGCCTGATAATGTGACGAATAGCATAGTAAGAAACTATAAGTACAAAATTTGAATGTTGTGTAAAATCTGGGGAGTGCGCCTTATAATCAGGTGCGCCTTAAAGTCCGTACAATACGGTAATAGTATTGTGTTCGGCCTATACTGCATTTATTGTGCATTTGATTTTCATGTTTTTGACTTTTATGATTTTGTTTGTTTGCATTTGTATATTCTTACGCAATTTTTGCATTTATATGCGAAATCTATCAGTATGGGGCCTTGGACGTGACCTGATTAAACATTCGTGCTCACATTCGAACTCTCCTCTGTTTGCTGATGAATTCAGGAGTACGTTCATGCGGCAAAACCATCTTGTTTTCCTCCCACCGGAAGAGCATTGATAGAACACATTTCTTAGGATGTATTTGGTCAAAAGGAGTGTGCATCTGCCTTTCAGAACCCGATATTTGCTTTTCTAAGAAAATAGCTTTAAAGCATGGCTGTACGATGGAAATAAATAACAGAACAAACGTGTTCGTTTGTCTAAGTAAATCGCTGTTGGCATCTAAGAGGCTAAAACATGGTGTTGTGTTTCTTATAGTCGATTTCTGACTTTTCTTATATATATAAGGGGTAAATTGCATTCCTGATCCTGTCTAGTATCTCTCTCCCTCGTGATCGCCTCGGGTTTCTTTCAGAATGAATTGCATTTCCGAATTCTGAATATTCTGTGGGTAAAGGTTTTCTTCCGATTCTTTTCTCTTTTTCTTGGCTTTCTTATCCTTGATTATGCTTGTCAACCACCGCTCTTTTTTAATTGATATTGTTATTGCATTTAAAAAACAAACAAAACAGCTTCAAGATGTTATGCACCCCATCTTGAAACTTTCTTTCTTTTAACCCTTTCACCGCCAGCCATATTTCAGCCAAATATTTCCATTAAATTTACCTGGGTAGAGAACAAAATCCATCTGCAGTATTGGGGATTGTTCTGTGACACATATAAAATAAGGTCTATCCTTACTTCCCAAAACTAAGACAATAGGGTCTTTGGATAATAGACCCCAATTTGATGCCTTTTAGTGACATAGGTATTAAATCACTGTGGTGCTAAAATATGACTTTGGCGGTGAAAGGGTTAAAGTACCTTGTAACGAACAGACATTGTCATCCTAGCAAGCGTTGACGGCGGGTGCCGTTTGCTCTTTCTTTAACATTGGTTTCTAGAATTGGTCATTTATCATGTGTTGCTGTGTAACCCTTTTCGCAAGAAAACATATCAGTTAACAATGAAATAATATGAGCATGGAATGATAGTGTATTTAAATTCAGGTAGCGTTGTCACAATAACTTTAGGTTTTGTTAGATACATTTTAGCCGGACAGTCTCTTAACTCTTCTACTTTAATCCCCCTCTCCATCCATTCTATCCAATTTGGGGGTAAAGCTTTATCAAAATATTATAATCAAGAATGATATGTATGCTTGTGTGTGTGTGTGTGTGTGTGTGTGTGTGTGTGTGTGTGTGTGTGTGTGTGTGTGTGTGCGTGTGTGTGCGTGCGTGTGCGTGCGTGTGCGTGTGTGTGTGTGTGTGTGTGTGTGTGTGTGTGTGTGTGTGTGTGTGTGTGTGTACGTGTGTGTGCGCACGCGTGCATGTGTGTGTATGACAGACAAAGACAGACAGACAGAGAGAGAGAGACAGACAGACAGAGAGACAAAGAGGCAGAGACAAAGACAGAGACGTAAGTGAAGAATCAATCATCTCCCATGATTATTCAGCACCCACCCATACTCACCCAGCAGGTCAGTTTAGTTCCCACTCTTTGTCGTTCCCTTTTCCAACTAAACAGCTTTCGATTTGGACGCCACAAATGATTCACAGCAGTCTGCCCCATTAATCAATCAATCAATCAGTTGGTCTGAATGGTTTAGACATAGATACTCTTCTCCTCCTAATTAAGACCAGACACGTAATGGTACAATGAGCTTGCCGTCATTGCTGGTAAAAAGGATGGTCTCAGGCTTAAGAGAGAAGGGCCAGCCACACGTCCACTAAAATCGCACGACTGTACGATGCGATTCGATCACGTGGTCTTGAAGAACAAAATGGGCCAGCCACACGTCCACTAAATGGTACGATACGATTCGATCACGTGGTCTCGAATCGCATTTTGTTCTTGAAGACCACGTGATCGAATCGCATCGTACAGTCGTACGATTTTAGTAGACGTGTGGCTGGCCCTTTAGAGTCCGAGGATAAAGATGTTAGCTGTCGACGTAATCTTTGCTCTTTGGAGAGCGGAAGGGGTGGTGGATCAGATCACCACAGAGATAGCGAGAAATACAGAAAAGGATGTACTGTCTAGCTGAAAAGGATGGAGGGTGGGGGATTGGTTGTAAGACAGGGGGGCATAAAAAGAGGAGAAGTCTTCTTCGATTACTGAGATGCTCGTTCGAATCCCTATGAATGGTATATCAGTTTTCTTTGTCTGAGTAAACTTATCATCACGTTTTGTCAAATGCTTTGATGGATACAACTCAACAACGTTTTTGTTTCTTTAGCTTCTGGTTTAATGATACAATCTATTTAGGTAAAGAAAGACATCATGGTATATCCATGAACTTGCTTATTGCATGCAGCCAAAATTCGCTTTAAAAAAGTTCATATTATTACATTTTCTTAAAAATACAAATACATGTAAGACTAACACAAAACAACCCTGCATAATTAGTCGTTTTCCGCCTTCATAGTGGAAAACTGAAAAGAAACAAAAATGTTGCAAATGTTCGTTGTTTTACTTTCTGCAACATTGAATGAGACATGGATTTTTTCAGCAATGTGAAGTAATATAAACGTGGAAGTTACAGGCTGCCCAAACCGGCAAAAGTTCTGATTTTGGATATGGAGGAAAGCTTATTTTAACACAAGAGCGTGATATTGAGAGACAATCCAGACTTTTCAATGAAAAAATAAATTCCAGCAAAGTTAAATGCTGTTCAGCAAGCAATATTTTCACTATGGGTTAATACACTTTTTTTTAATGCTTTTATGTGAGGTTAGGGAAATTCTGCTACATGCATCAAACAGCGTAAAGAAGCTCGAGGGCGAGCTGGACAACAAAATGGTCTTTAGAGAAGAAGTCTCCCCTCAATCAATAATTTTTTTTATATCTAAACTCCTTACACTCTAAGGGGGATGACCACACCCAGGTCACACAACGTATTTGATCATAATTCAGGTGGTCACAAAGTCTAAAAAACGTATCAAGATCTTAACGGATTTGCGATCAAGCGCTTAATAAAGCGATTAGCATACATATATAGAAAATATGGCATAACGTAAAGCAAGTGTAGCTTATCGAAGAGATGAGCTAGAAATAAAAGAAAGCAGTTTTGCATACAATATACTTTTAGATGTGCAATTAGATGTATGCCATGTAAAACAAAGTTTATATAGCAGAGCTTAGCTCAATTTCCTTTCGTATCTTTAATAATAATAATAATAATAATAATAAAATAATTGGTAGCATTTCTATAGCGCCTTTCTATAGTTATTTTACACTCAAGGCGCTTCCATTCACTGATACACCCGCAGTCACGCAAAACATTATTACCCAATCATTCACCCAGGTACAAGATCAAGAAGGAAAAATTACAAACCGAATGAATTTTGAAAGTAGTGAGTCTTGAGTTTAGCTTTGAAACTAGAGATAGTTGGTTCATGGCGAAGATCGACTGGGAGGGAATTCCAAACAGCAAGGGCACTGAAACTCTTTATGACCAACTTTTCGGATCGTCGTGCGCAATAGATACCCCCCCCCCCCCCCCCCCAACACCCTATTTCCCGACATCATCCTTTCCGACGATAAAAGACATCCAAACCTTATTTCCTCTGAGTGAAAAGAGATTATCCCTCAGGCTGAATGATGACACACTGCTCCATCAATCCTGTTATTCTTCATACGGACATATGGCCCCATAATGATACAACCGCCGCGTTTATCATAGTAATTCAATAGTGATAACCCGATGATGAAACACGGCCAGTACTTGAAAAAATCCCTTTGATTTGACATATCTCCGACAGTCCTTATGTTTATTGGAAGTAATGTGAAAATAACAAAAGCATTTGCTGGGATCAAAGAATGGGGGATGAAAAAGAAGAGAAAATTAAAAAAACAGGACCTTTTTACAGAATTGTGGATAGAAGAGGGGGATGAAGAGGATGGGTAAGAAAGGGATGGGGCAGGAACGGGGGTTGCGTGTTACTGGTCTTTATTATGTTCCAGCTCTTCTGTCCTTACGTAACAGAAATAAAAAATATATCATTTTTATGTTCAGTTTTATAAGTACTCTGTTAGAACTATATTTTTTATTTGTGAGCACTTTACGAGTTGTAAGCCTTAAATCTCGAAAACATCCACTCAATAATTTTATTATCTGAATCTAAATTTACTGGGCTCAAATATTTCCTTACCAACAGCTAATCCAAGCATAAATACACATAACAACCCATTCATTGCTTTTCAGTGTAAAGAATAATGTAAAATAAGTTTAACACCTAGGCTTCTCTCCCTCTGTCTCTGTTTATCTCTCTCTCTCTGAGCATGAATATGTTACACTCGCACTCGGTTTCACTGTCTCTGTCGGTTTATCTGTTTTGTCTGTCTGTGCTTCGTCTCTCTGCCTGTTTCTGACTCTTTGTGCGTCTATAATCTTGATTAAAAAGCCTATAAAAAAATTATGATATTGCAACAAACAAACAACTACACGACAAGTGTAAAATGACGTTAGTTTATTCACAAGAGACAAAACAAAACTACTGGATATTTCGGCGAATGCGCCTTTATCAACACAGACAAACAAGAAAACAGCAAAAGGAGCAAAAAACCTTAATAAAGGCGCATTCGCCAAAATATCCATTAGTTTTGCTTTGTCTCTTGTGAATAAAATAACGTCACTTTACACTTGTCGTGTAGTTGTTTGTTTGTTGTATGTTCCAGTGACGCTGCAGTCTGTTTCAGTTTTTTTAAATATATATATATATATATAAATATATACTGACAGGCAGAAGTTCTGCACACACGCATTGCAAAAATCATCAAAAATGTAAATCAGATTCAAAATTAATTTGGGTAATCCTAAATCATGCTGTGTGTGCAAACTATATATAGTTTGCTTTGATAAAGCTTTTCTGTGTCCAATGTCTTTATTTGTGAACCTCAGAAACAAAACCAGTTAATGTTAACTTTGAGTAATGTTCGTGTTCAAAAAATAAAATAAAATAAAAAAATAAAAATAAAAATAAATTTTTTAAAAGTTTTATAAATTGTGCTGATTTACTTTTTCTCCCAATGGGGGTGAGGGACAGTGCCTTATGCAAAGACAGCTGTTTCGATCTTGAGAAGATCTCATCAGTTTGCATGATTGGCCTGCAAATTGACTGTCCAGTGGATGGCCAACCTGAGCAAAAAAGACATTCTACAAGAGAATGGTGTCCTCTCTGCATCAAATCGAAAATCCACAATAAAAGCAAACCAGCACAAAGTTAAACCAGAAATAGTAAAAATCTTATGAAAATCTTATGTAAAATGAACAAATAATAATGTTCTGAAATTTTAATTTCAAAACCTAATAGACATGACTAGGGAGGGCTAACTACTGAGATGGTATCCAAATTAAGGATAAAAATAGCATGAAAGAAAAATCTCAGTGAATAGCCAGCTCCGTACCCCTACTCTGAAGGACTGAAAAGTTAGTGCATTTGAAATGCAGAATAGTTTGCTTTGATAAAGCTTTTCTGTGTCCAATGTCTTTATTTGTGAACCTCAGAAACAAAACCAGTTAATGTTCACTTTGAGTAATGTTCGTGTTCAAAAAATAAAATAAAATAAAAAATTAAAAAAAATTAAAAAAATTAAAAAGTTATATAAATTGTGCTGATTTACTTTTTCTCCCATGTGTCCAATGTCTTTATTTGTGAACCTCAGTCCAGTGTCCAATGTCTTTATTTATTTGTGAACCTTTATTTGTGAACATCATATATATATATATATGATATTAGTTTCAAATCTATTTCTTTCCTTCATCATCTGCCTACTTCATTCTCTTTGAGCATTCATTTTATCTCCCTCTGTAATGAGTCATGATTATTCATGATCATGTTTATTAATGCAGGACATTTTTGTCATAGTCATAATTATGTTCAATCTTTTATACATTATCCCCCCCCCACCTTTTTGTTTGATTGAAAGATGATCTAACAGTAAAATATAAGACGGTCCCATATCCTTGTGTTTGCGCCTGTTTAACAATCTTGAAGTATAAATAATATTTGATAACAAAATTTTTATATACATAAAACACTTACATAAAATGTTCAAACGCGCATAATATGTGCATGCATACACTAAAAAATGCATTAACGATACAGATAATTTCATTCAAAATTTGTATTTTATGAGTCATATCTATTATTCACATGACAGTATTTCGGAATAAAGGCCACACGCTAAAACTAAACATAACCAAAACATTCACAGGAAATTCCGGGCAACTTTGTGTACAGTCTATACAAATGTATGAATAAGACAGTGAAATAAAAATATTGACCAAACAGTTTTAACTGTACTTAGCGAACAACATTGATGCCACAAGAAACATAATCGCAAGAAAGAAGCTGTCAGCATTAATTTCCATTAATAAAACATTAATTCCTCCTTTTTTGGACTGGATTTTCTACAAACATTTTTCAACACCTTTTAACTTTTTAGCCAATGATGGAGTCTGGTCCTCTTTCGGGTCGCAGAATGGTATCGGTCCACACGGCCAGTTGTTTGGCCCGGACCTCACTCAGAGCCCGATCTGTCCCCCCTATGTCCAGGTAGTTTGGACTCGTCGGTGTCCATGGCAACCATTTGGGGCTATGGCCGTCGCCAGGTGTAGGATTTCTATTAATTAAAAAAAGGCAAACGGAAACAAACCAACAAAGAAACAAACCAACAAGCAGATGACCCAAATAATACAGTCTTACTGATGTTTTCCTTTCATAAAAATGCGAAATGTATGCAACATAGGTTTTTTGTTAAATA
>CM065681.1:32435468-32445468 GCA_017654935.2 Phymorhynchus buccinoides | reverse complement strand
GGCAAAATGAGACTGAAATTTGCTTCATTTCATGAGATAATTGGGGTGGGCTTCTTACCCGCCCATGCGCTTTTTACCCCGTCTTCCCCTACATATTGGATGATTATCTTCACACGTGCTTTAACAAGCAACATTGAATTGTAAACGTTGACATTGGAAAGGCATGTTTAAATCTACACGTATATGTTCTATTTGTTGAAAGTTGCAAGTAACCTTCGCGGATTAGACTACGTGTCAAATACCACAAAGAACAAGCCAGTGTTCATGGAAATACTGGATTGTTTCGGAAATAACCCAACTTTATGTCGCTGGTTCTTCTTTGATAGTTTTCATCTTCTAATTTTTACTTTCACACTCACAAAAGACATAGGAGACACAAGTCCGTTTACCAATCCCAACACTACTCCTATATCACGACCACTAGATCGACCAAAATGGTTTAAAGACCCGCCACGTCACGTGTCAAAATCACGGTTTTCACGTGTTTTCCCTCTTACAGCTGGTAAGACAACTTACGAAATCTTCCTAGCATAAGAGGGACTGTCACACGTGACGTGGGGGGTCTTTAAGGGGGCGGGGTCACCCAGAATTTTAGAAATTTTTTATTTTTCACATACACACCTTTGTTATAGCTAATTTTATTCAGAAACTATTCCATGTGCTGTATTTTTTATTTTACACAAATAAATCATTATTGATATAATAGCCTTCAAGTAGGGTGGGTGTGGTGATGGCAACGCCCAAAATGGCGACCAAGAACTGAAAAAACGAGAGTCAGCCACTCTTCTTCATTACCAGTGAATAATGACCGCTCCCTTGGCAGACTGAAAATAATGAGCGCCTCCCTTTCTTTCAGTGCAAATGGCGGATTGTTTACTGTGTGCATGATCGTTTTTCATTTCACTTTCAAGTTTTATTGTGTGTAACTGTATTCAGTGACTTTTTGTGTCAGTGATTTGTTTGTTTGGGTAAAAACTATGTCTACTAATAAAAAGTATGGGCCTTCAATGGCCAAGAAACGCAAATGTAAAGGAAATAGGTACACAAAGCAGACAAACGGAAGCAATGGAACCGAAAGTAGTGGAAGTAGAACATCAAGTGAGGAAACTGTGAGTACTGAAAGTTCTTCTTCTTCTTCTTCTTCTTCTTCTTCTTTCTCATTCCAACCACCATCATCAAGTTGATGGTTTTGTTGGCATAGAACGTGGGGACTTCGGTCAGGCAGAAAGTAGTGATGAGTCTGATAATGAGGGAGAAGACAAATCAGATATTAAGATAGTGAGTGTGAAGATGATGAAGACATTTGTGATGCAAGTATGTCAGTGTGTCACCGACGATAATATCCGATATATCACCATTTCTTCTGATGGAACCTAAATGACCAGAGGTCATTCTTCAAAGATAGGTGTAGTGACAACCATAGGCATGCACAAAGGAAAGGTGCTGGACACAGAAACAAAATCTAAAGTTTGCAAATCCTGTGACTATTGCCTAGCATTGGAAGAATCAAGACCCCCGTTCTGAAGAATTTAGGACGTGGCAGGCGAACCATAATCAAGACTGCACATTGACATATGAAGGGAAGCAGCTGGCACTTGTGATATATTCAACAGGTCAATTACACAGTATAAGCTTAGATACACAGGGTTTGTGGGGGGTGGGGACACAAATACATATAAGAAAGTGTGTGAACAGAAGCCATATGGAAACAAACCTTATCGATAAAATGGACTGTGTCGGGCACATACAGAAGCGTGTTGGAACAAGGCTCAGAAAATTAAAACAGACAACAAAAGCACAGGATAAGAAAAGATTAGGTGGAAAAGGTAGACTAACAGACAAAGAAATTGATAAAATGCAGGCATACTTTGGTAATGCAATACGAGCGCACCCGAAATATATTGTGAGCATGCGGAAAGCTACATGGGCAGTTTTCTTTCACAAAAAATCATGTGTTTCGGATAAACAATGCACAGTGTCATGCTAAAGTGGCATCCAAGGAGCTCTGTAAAGCTAGGAAGCAATTCAGGCTGGGCATTGAAGAGCAGCAGGCAGCAGGCAGCTGGGAGATTTTAGGGCGAGTCGTGGCTTTCTGTTTTGTATGTCAAAAGTTTGTCGAAAACGAGCATGTTTGTATACTATATTCCTCTTATTTTCTTTATTTATCAACCATTTCTCACCACATTTGGTACACACACTGTCTTGTGTTATGCCTATAGAATGAACTAAAACCTAATAATTTTGTTGGATAATAACATAGATATTGACCATTTAGTGTGCATTTTTTTCCTAATTTTCCCCCCAAAATTTGGCGGTCTGTCTCAGACCAACTTGAAGTAATAGGATCAAACTTTTAGTTCATTCTATAGCCATCCACTTTCTTTTTATGTCTTCAAAATGTTGTAGTTCAGCCCCTTACTGTATAGCAGCAATCAGTCTGACAAAATATAACATTTGTTCCTCTGCCGCGCCATTGTATATTTCACTTAAAATGTTTTTTTTATAGGCCTTTCCCTTAATATATAGAAAAACTGCTGATATAAAAGCAAACTAGAACACCTTATGCAACTTTTGGCAAAGTTTTATGCCTATAGCTCAATTGGTTACTGAATAGCATCCGATAGAGTGTTGGCACGGGTGTTCTGGGTGACCCCGAGTAACATTTGTTATACCGTGAATTGATCGCCCGTATCCAAAGTGACATTCTTCGAACAGTGTACCAGAGCCTGCACATTCTAAGCGCTTTACAGTAGAACTTTTCTCACAACGGGTTGCAACCTGGTTTTATGCGCTGGTCATTCTTGCGGACACCTACAGGTTTTTTTTCTATCCCAGTGTAATTCATTTTTCTGTATTTTTTTCTCTCCCAAAAGTAACCGGAATCGTTGTCATTGTGCATCGTTGTTAACAAAAACATAGTCCTTCAGTTGGTTTTTTGTCCATGATCGCACTATTGCCCAATTCTACTGCGTGAAACTAGGCTATAGAACCTAGTCAACATTATTATATATTACAAGCAAGTCAACCCGACTTTGCCCGGGCTGTAGTTAGTCCCCGAGCCGAAGGTTCGGGGAACTATTGTTTCTGTCTGGTCCGTCCGGCGGCGTCCGTCCGGCGGCGTCCGGTATGCCTCCGTCCGGCTATTCGTCCGTTTTTCTCAAAAACTATTCAGACTATCATCATCAAATTTGGTATACTAGTTTGCTAAGATGCAAGCTATCCACTGATGTATTTAGTTTTACATTAAGGTCAAGGTCGCGCCAGTTACGGGGTTCAAACCCCGAAACACATATCTCGCGAAGTTTTGCATGTATTTCAATGCAGTTTTTTTTCAAAACATTTCTTGATGAATGGTCTATAACACAGTTGTCATGAATGTTTCTGTGCGCGCGTGTGCGCATGATCGCGCGTGCTCAAATCACGGGTCCGAACCCCAAGGCTATGTATAAAAAAATATTCAGTTACGTGCTGTTTTGATGCGTTTTTATGTAGTTACGTGCTGTTTTGATGCGTTTTTATGTATGTGTACAGCCGACACATTCCGATTTCGGAGTAGCTCGGCGATGCTGCGAGGGGACTTTGCAGCCGCTCGGCGTTGCACTTGTTATGATTGTTCACTATTGGAAGAGAATTTAATATTTTATCCCCTCCCACACACACACACACACAAAAGAATGTGCAAGACCCTCCCCCCCCCCCCAAAAAAAAAAAAAAGTAAAGGAGAAGAAAAAAATGGGTATCCAGAGGAGATTCGAACTAACATCCTCTCGTGCCGTGAGAATCAGAGTAAAAATGTCCTTTAAAAAAAAAGAAGATATATACAAAAGAGGAGATGATGAAGAAATGGAAGCAAAGTGAAATCAGTTGTGCCGACTGAGTGTAGAAATGATTTAATTACGCTGATTAGCGAGCGTGTTGGAAAATGTTATGCCTCCTATTTTACCGGCAGTGTGTTTATTCCGATATTGTGAAAGTTTGGTGGCAATCAGAGAAAGCTAAATAATGGTTTGATCGTGCACACACAGACACACGGTGTTCCTCTTATTAACCCTTTCACCGCCAAAGTCGCATTTTTGCACCACAATGATTTAACACCCATGTCACTAAAAGGCATCATATCAGGGTCTGTTATCCGAAGACCCTGTTCTCTTAATTTTGGGAGGTAAGGATAGGCCTTACTTTAACCCTTTCACCGCCAAAGTCGCATTTTAGCACCATAGTGATTTAACACCCATGTCACTAAAAGGCATCAAATTGGGGTCTAGTATCCAAAGATCCTATTGTCTTAGTTTTGGGAAGTAATGATAAACCTTATTTTATATATGTCACAGAACAATCCCCAATACTGCAGATTGATTTTGTTCTCTACCCAGGTAAATGTAATGGAAAATGTTGGCTGAAATATGGCTGGCGGTGAAAGGGTTAAATATGTTACAGAAGAATCCCCGATATTACAGACATTTTTTTTTTCTCTACCCAGGTAAGTTTAATGGAAATTCAATGCTGAAAAATGGCGAAAGGGTTAATAGAGATTTACTTGAATAGCCGCCTCCCTGATCAGCTTGGGGTCGTGAGTGATGTTGGGTGTGGTGATGTAGGCCTGTGTCAGAGCGGCCTGGATCTGGTCCTCGCTGAGGCTGGAGTAGCGACTGACGTACCGGGACACCAGGTCGTGAAGGCCCTTCTGGAACTCCTCCGGAGTCAGCCCGTCATCCTCTGGGTCTGAACAGTGGATGGAAAAGAAGATAGACGATGGGTCTGACAGGCAAAAGTAAAACTACCGTGCTTGCTTAAAACCCTTTCACCGCCAAAGTCACGTTTTAGCACCACAGTGATCTAACACCTATGCTACTAAAAGGCATCAGATCGGGGTCTAATTATCCGTATTGTCTTAGTTTTGGGAAGTAAGGTTAGGCCTTACTTTTTATATATGTCACAGAAGAATCATCAACACTATAAATGGATTTGATTCTCTACCCAGGTCATTTTAATGGACATTTTTGGCTGAAATATGGCTGGCGGTGAATGTTGAATATTCTGTCTCTTTCTTTTTGTCTCTCTGTCTCTGTGTCTCTCTCGGTCTTTCTCTCTCTGTTTGTATGGGGATTCCCCTTTGTTACCCGCTCCCCCATGACGTGGGCAGATGGCCTGGTCCTTATTCTCATTACACAGTTGTCAATTGTTCATTGTCCTCTCTCTGGGTTTGTAGTTGTTTCTGTTTGTCTTGCAGTCCCTAACTCTATGTATGTGCGTAACTGTGCACGAGTATATACGTAGTGTGTGTGTGTGTGTGTGTGTGTGTGTGTGTGTGTGTGTGTGTGTGTGTGTGTGTGTGTGTGTGTGTGTGTGTGTGTGCGTGCGTGCGTGTGCGTGTGTGTGTGTGTGCGCGTGCGTGCGTGTGCGTGCGTGTGTGTGTGTGTGTATGTGTGCGTGCGTGTGCGTGTGCGTTGTGGTGTGGGAACTTATAAAGAGTGAGAGAGAGAGAGAGAGAGAGAGAGAGAGAGAGAGAGAGAGAGAGAGAGAGAGAGAGACAGAGACAGAGACAGAGAGACAGAGAGAGAGAGAGAGAGACAGAGAGAGACAAAGACAGAAACAACGAAACACATGAAACTCTCACATCACTGTACTTACCGGTCACTCCGGAGCTCTCAAATCGGTTATATCCCCTGATGGCCGTGACGTTGTTGACCAGTCCTTTCTCCAGCATAGTCAGAGGGGTGCCAGGGAACAGACCGGTGTATCCAAACGTGGCTTCCACCACAGGACGGTACACGATGTTGCCTTGCCATTGCTTGTCACAGGTAAAACAAAATAAGAGACAAAGCAAGTTAAGATAGATGTTTTAAATAGAAAAAAAGAAAAGAACTTAATCGTGCGAAAACAGCCACCTATGTTGGGATTTTAACCCTTTCACTGACAGCCATTTTCCATCCAAAAATCTCCATTATATTTACCTGGGTAGAGATCAAAATCCATCTGCAGTATTGGGGGATTCTTCTGTGACATAAATCAAATAAGGTCTATCCTTACTCCCCCAAACTAAGACAATATGGCATTTGGATAATATATCCCAATTTGATGCCTTTTAGTGATATGGGTGTTAAATCACTGTGGTGCTAAAATGTGACTTTGGCGGTGAAAAGGGGTTAGTTGGAGAATTTGATTGTGACTATGTTACTTTTGCTGCTCTTTTGTTACTGTTTTTGAACGTAATTAAGCTATATTATCACTGTGATGGAACGAGCATAAAATGTTATCTATAAATCGACTCTTTTGTTGCTTCTTATGAACATTGGCTGACATTTGGAATTCATCTTTTGACTTTTGTTCGGTTCACGTAATTACATAAATCAATCATTTTGTCATTTTGGTGTAATTGGGTCCAGTTTACAAGATTCTGAATACCATCACGGGATTTGTTAAATATTTTATGGCGTTAGAATCATTTTAAAGAAGTATATAACATCATCTAAAAACACTTTACATGAACATGGCAACAGAATAATAAAAAATATAGAACATTTTACATAAAATTAGTAGAAAAGAGAAAAGGTCCAAGACAGTCACCGAACCTTGTGGTACTCCATTAGTAAAAACAATGATTTTGACAATCGCCGATTATTTCCTGTTAAGCTTACATAGAAAATTAGAACATTTAATTTATAATTTCTGGAGCTAGCTAAATTCTAATTTTGGTTTCCTCGGAATCGGAAAATGATCCGTACGGAAAACCCTAAATAAGTGGAAGAAAGAAGGATAAAAGTTTACGCATATAGGGGAAATTCGGACACGTGCGCAAATCTTTTCCCTTCTTCGTTTCACTTTTTATTTTATGGATTGCGCACGGGTTTTCGCATGGAATATCCGCTTATGTGTGTACACGGCCATAGTGTTTTGTAGTTATTAACCCTTTTCACCGCCAATATCGCATTTATGCACCACAATGGGTTAACGTAACATCCATGTCACTAAAAGGCATCAAATCAGTGCCTGTTATTCGAAGACCATATTTTCTTAATTTGGGGAGGTTAAGTATAGGCCTAATAGTGCTATGCATGTCACAGAGTAATTCCCAAGATTGCAGATAAAAAAATTATGTACCTAGGTAAATTTAACGATATTTTTTGTTACTGAAAAATGGCTGGCGGCGAAAGGGTTAAGCTATGAGTTCTGACCAGCAGTGCCGTTGCTGACCTGTATTTCTGTGGACACATTGACGATGGCCATGGCATCCTGAGTTCTCAGGCAGGCCAGGAGGACGTTGGTGTCGCTGTGGTCGCAGTGAAACCTCTTAGCCAGCATCCTGCTGTACACTCTCGCCTCGGGCCACACCCCCCTGTGAGGTGCCGCCCACGTGGTCAGGGACACCCCGCTCTCCATGACGGCTCTGTGGAACAAGCCTGCATCGCCAATCACAGAGGGTTAACCCTTTCACCGCCAGCCATATTTCAGCCAAAATTGTCCATTAAATCTACCTGGGTAGAGAACAAAATCCATCTGCAGTATTGGGGATTCTTCTGTGGCACATATCAAATAAGGTCTATCCTTGCTTCCCAAAACTAAGACAATAGCTTTGGATAATAGACCCCAATTTAATGCCTTTTAGTGACATAGGTGTCAAGTCACTGTGGTGCTAAAATGTGACTTTGACGGTGAAAGGGTTAATACATCTACAATAGCAGCTTTTATATTTTGTATTTCTCCAGTTTTGTTGTTATCGGTGCTGGCACGTGCAGATATACATGTTATCCTCTTCAACAACTGCATGACCAGGCAATGGGAGACACGAATAGCGAACCAGTCAAAGCGAAGTAAGTCGTAAGCCATAAGTCATAAGTCATAAGTTATAAGCCATAGGTCATAAGTCATAAGTCATAAGCCATAAGTCATAAGTTTCTTTATTGTCCATTGGCATTGTACAACACACACAAAACTTGTCTTCCACCGTGCAAAATAAAAATATTAAATAAAAGTATGAAACATAGATTTGCATTAACAAATATGTTATTATCACGCCACACCCAGTCATTCATCCGCTCTCCGCTATCTTGCTCACTCATCATGCAACCCACATTTTACATAGCAGAAAGTACATTTTACCAGCACAATAAATCGTTATAAAGACAACTTTTACAGCGAAGCTCTAAACAGTACGCGGTAAGACTCTGCACTCACGCATGCTTCCTTTTCACGCCCTCTACCATACCGTAGTTACCTCCGATTATATATCGAACTGTTAGGCCCCTATGTTTTGGTCGTGGCTTTAGTTTATGTATTTGTCTATCTATCTATCAAGACAGCTTAGCAAAACAGTTTACAGATTTTGAATTATTTTTTATGAACATGAAAACATTATCTCAAAGCTAATTGAGTAGTTTTGGAAATTAATGTAGACTGTCATTCGGATTCAGGATTTTTCATGTATTTCATTGATCACTTAACTACATGCAATATGTGAGAGGATTTTGTAAATGAATGATCAGATTTTGTACCAAATGATACTGATACCAACAGAACCATCAACTTGATGATAGTGGTTGGGAAGAGAAAGAAGAAGAAGATAGATATTACTAATTTAATTCTGTATAGACTGTATATTTGAGTTATGTAAATGGACCATCCAAAGGCAAAAGAACACAGCTTTTAGCTTTAGATATTAACCAACAGAGACCTGGTCATTTACATGGCTTACTTTGCTTAGCAGCTCTGCCCTGTTCTCACCTGCAGCAGCTGGTGACGACACCAAAAGAGAGACACTGGTACTTCCGGAGCTTTCTCCAAATAATGTCACGTTGTCTGGGTCCCCGTTGAAAACGGAAATGACATCACGCACCCATTCCAGTGCCCGGATCATATCCCAAAGCCCATAATTCCCTGGAGCTTCTGGACTTTCCATGCTGAAAAAACCTGGAAGGAATAAACGAAAATATATTTTTGAAGTTCGTTGCAGTTCGTTGTTTGAAGTGCGTGGTTTTTTTTTAGGGCCACAATGCATTGAGATTAGAAATTTTCTACTCATTTCATCTAAACGTGTAACTGGTTGTTTGCTCATGGCAATCTTTCTGAAAACTACTGACACACCTTGCAAACGCTTTACAATGAGTAACAAAGCAGTCAGGTACAAGCATCCCCAGGCAGAATTTTCCATAAGTTAGATGAGCTAGGTCGAGGACCAAGTCTACCGTTGAATGCCTTAATTATTTTGTATTATTATAGTATCGATTATTTGTGTGACGTACTGCATAATAATTTATATGGACTGATACATGCCCGACCACACTGGTAGTTCATCATCATCAGCAGCAGCATCTCATCATTACCATCGGCGTCGTCGTCATCGTAATCGCCATTGTCATCATCATTGTTGTTACTGTCATTAATTTGTTACTGAACACCATATTAGTTGACAATCCTACCTATCCCAGTCTGTTCCATGGTGATGTCGTCCTATTTCTACCCTATATTCTACTTCTGTGCTCTTTATATTCTTACCAAGGGCGTCTAATCTATAGTTGATGGTTACGAAGACCACGCCCTTCGCGGCCAGTTGTCTCCCGTCATAGTAATTTCCTGTTCCGGTAAAATAGCTTCCTCCATGAATCCATACCATCACAGGGAACGGACCTTTACCAGGTGTGGTCTGTGAAGAAAGAAGGCATACTTCGTATGGAACTGTCATAATTAACCCTTTCACCGCAAAAGTCGCATTTTAGCACCACCACAGTGTTTTAACACCTATGTCACTAAAAGGCGTCAAATTGGGGGATATTATCCAAAGACACTATTGTCTTAGTTTTGGGAAGTTAGGATAGACGTTATTTTATATGTCATAGAAGAATCCCCAATACTGCAGATGGATTTTGTTCTCTATCCAGGTATATCTAATGGAAAGTTTTGGTTGAAATATGGTTGGCGGTGAAAGGGTTAAATAGCGCAGGATGGACAGGAAAAGTCAAAAAGTGGATACCCATCATGAAGAAAAAGAAAAAGAAGAAGATGA
>CM065681.1:32412968-32425468 GCA_017654935.2 Phymorhynchus buccinoides | reverse complement strand
TCTCTCTCTCTCTCTTCTCTCTCACTCTCTCTCTCTCTCTCTCTCTCTCAATCTCTCTCTCTCTCTCTCTCTCTCTCTCTCTCTCTCTCTCTCTCTCTCTCTCTCTCTCTCTCTCTCTCTCTCTCTCTCTCTCTCTCTCTCTCTCTCTCTCTCTCTCTCTCTCTCCTCTCTCTCTCTCTCTCTCTCTCTCTCTCTCTCTCTCTCTCTCTCTCTCTCTCTCTCTCTCTCTCTCTCTCTCTCTCTCTCTCTCTCTCTCTCTCTCTCTCTCTCTCTCTCTCTCTCTCTCTGTCAATCTCTGTCTGTCAGTCGTTCTCTCTCCTTCTCTCTCTCTCTCTCTCTCTCTCTCTCTCTCTCTCTCTCTCTCTCTCTCTCTCTCTCTCTCTCTCTCTCTCTCTCTCTCTCTCTCTCTCTCTCTCTCAAGTACATTTATTATGCAAATAAATGTCGGTACGGATACTCTTCACCATTTAACCGTATAAGAATAGTATCCGATATCTAGTTGATATTCCTTTCCGTGATTGGTCTTAATTTTGTTTGATGCATTGCATATTGTAACGGGTCATGTGGCCTATACATTAAATATTTGAGTCGTTGAGTCTCAATAAAAACACCATCTACAAATGTCGTAAGACTAGTTCATCTTAAAGCAATTTTTAACTAAACCCCAAGCTTAATTTCTTATTTTACTTACCGGTTTTTCTGCTTTTTATAACAAAAGTCTTTGAAAGTAATGTCCCATATGGACTTTTTACAAGTCCAAGAAAACGTAAAACATTATTCTTGTTGAGTCTCTCTCTCTCTCTCTCTCTCTCTCTCTCTCTCTCTCTCTCTCTCTCTCTCTCTCTCTCTCTCTCTCTCTCTCTCTCTCTCTCTCTCTCTCTCTCTCTCTCTCTCTCTCTCTCTCTCTCTCTCTCTGGTTACTTTGGTTGGCTAAATGATCTTTGATAGCGTAGGTCACTTGATATCTAAATAGATAATATTGGTGCTTATGGTGTGTGAATGAGATGTTTTTTTTATTTTATCGGTTTTGATTTTTGCGATGTTTTCCCCCTTCCCTCGAGATGTATTGTGGCCCATGGCCAATGTACATTAAAACATTTCAGCGTTCAGTGTTCAGTGTTCAGTTCTCTCTCTCTCTCTCTCTCTCTCTCTCTCTCTCTCTCTCTCTCTCTCTCTCTCTCTCTCTCTCTCTCTCTCTCTCTCTCTCTCTCTCTCTCTCTCTCTCTCTCTCTCTCTCTCTCTCTCTCTCTCCCAGGGACTATTGTCAATGCGTTTGTTATAACCTTGCCATTGCGGTGAGTGCCGGTTGGCCGAGTGGTAGGAAAACTGGTACAGGTACTGGGGGCTGGGGTTCACAGCTGTGGTCAGTTCCAACTCCTTAACAGTAGGGGCCACAAACCCGAAATCCGATCTCATCTGTAAATAGTCATTTAGCGATGGAAACATAGTCATACTATAAGAACATGACTCCATTTAACGAAAAAACTGAAACATGAAACAAACTGCAACGTCACTGGAACATAGGGGAAGACGGGGTAAAAAGCGCATGGGCGGGTAAAAAGCCCACCCCAATTATCTCATGAAATAAAGAAAATTTCAGTCAAATTTGCCCATGAGACGAATGCTAGACATTAACGCTCGTCTCATGGGCAAAATGAGACTGAAATTTGCTTCATTTCATGAGATAATTGGGGTGGGCTTCTTACCCGCCCATGCGCTTTTTACCCCGTCTTCCCCTACAACAAACAAACAACTACACCGTACCTTGGTTTCAACTTGGTTGTATTATTTACGAATTGGACTGTAGAGGGGACGTATTGTTTTTTGCTCTTGTTGCTACATTTTGCTGTTTGCTGTTGTCTTGTGTGTCTGTATTGATAAAGACGCATTCGCCGAAATATCCAGTAGTTTTGTTTGGTCTCTTGCGAATAAAATAACGTCACTTTACACTTGTCGTGTAGTTGTTTTGTTGTTGTTCCATTCAACGAATCGATTTATTTGCTTCATTAATGAACAGGCATAGACGCTAGGCTTTAATATCGACTATTAGCCCTGTGGTGTTCTTTGACAAGTAAGCTAACTTGACTAGAACTATCTGTTGCGGGCCGACCGTTAGTTACTTCCTAGTTTGATTGAGGTCTTGAACTTAGGAAAGCGTTAAAAATCCGCATGCAGCTTTTCTTTAAAATCACACTTCAAGGGCAATGTTACCAAGTTAACAACCGTGACAGCGCAAATTGCAACAACTGCGCAAAATGTAACAATTTGCGCGAGCTGCCCGCGCCAAATGTAACAATGTTCGATTTTGTTACATTTTGCGCGGGCAGCCCGCGCAAATTGTAACAATTGTTACATTTTGCGCTAGGCGCCCACCTTTTGACGAAATTAGCACCAAAAAATGGCAGTTTTTTGTCATTACAGATCAAATCGAAGTAAAATCTTCAAGAAGTTGATGAACTTGTCTTCATCATAATATATCAAATCGAGAGAGAGAGAGAGAGAGAGAGAGAGAGAGAGAGAGAGAGAGAGAGAGAGAGAGAGAGAGAGAGAGAGAGAGAGAGAGAGAGAGAGAGAGAGAGAGAGAGAGAGAGAGAGAGAGAGAGAGAGAGAGAGAGATTTCGAAGAGAGAGAGATTCGAATGAAAATAATGATAAATAATACAGTTCAGAATATATCGTAGCTGTGATTTGTTACATCCATAAACACAACAGTAATTCGGCATTGTTCAGGCGAATAAAACGCTGTACCCAAGAAGAAAGCAAGAAAGAAAAAAAGAGAGAAAAAAATCAATAAAACAACCTGCATACTTTGCACCTTGTAATAATAAGTAAAATGTTAAATCGAATGAAGAACGAGTGAAACAAACAAGCAAACAAACAAACATTTGGAAATTTAGATGTAGACTTTGTTTTTATCTTTCGATTTGATATATTATGATTAAGACAAATTCATCAACTCCTTGAAGATTTTACTTCGATTTGATCTGTAATGACGAAAAACTGCCATTTGTTTGGTGCTAATTTCGTCAAAAGGTGGGCAGCCCGCGCAAAATGTAACAAAATCGAACATGTTACAACTGTTATATTTTGCGCAGTTGTTACAATTTGCGTTGTCACAACAACAATGAAAACAAATATAATTCATCCTGAAGCTTTTGAAAACAAAAGGCGTCACCCATACTCCCCCCCCCCCCCCCCCACACACACACATTCAAAGATTCTTTAATCCTTTGACCCCTTTTAGGGCATGGAGGACTAGAAACAAGTCAAGCAAACACAACTAATGACAATTGAAAAGGGTTACAAAAGATAACTCTAATATAATTAGCACAAAGAATACAATGTCACACAACTTTACTAAGCCTTAGAAATTTCGCTACATTTAATAATACTTTTTTTAAAAACCACAACAGAGCAAGCGACAATAGTTAAAATACGGAATTTACAAATGTAAATTTTCTGGAGATAAACTGACTTCTAATATCATCGTATTTGGGATATTTCATTACAAAAAGAAAATCGTCACCAAGGTCATTCTGGTCGCAGTCGCTATATAATCGTTTTTCACGAGGTATTCCAAATCTTCTGCCAATTTATATAATGAGTTTATAATCTCTCAGCTTCCTTCTATCATTGAACGAACTCAGTCATGCATTTCTGACATCAATGCTTGGATGACTGACAACAAACTCCAACTTAACAACGACAAGACTGAAATTATTTTCATTGTCCCCAAGAGACTTTTGTCTACAAACTCGCTCCCTACTTCTATCCAACTAGAGAACTCTCTCATTCAGACTTCTGCAAGCGTTCGCAATCTTGGCTTCACACTGGACCAAACACTTTCTTTTCACACTCAAATTTCCTCTGTCTGTCGCGCTTGCTATCTGGAACTCCGTCGCATTGCTTCTGTTCGTCATCTTCTCTCTGAAGACGCCACCAAAACTGCCTTTGTTCTCTCTCGCTTAGACTACTGCAATTCCCTTCTTGCTGGTTGCCCACACAATCTTCTCGCTAAATTGCAGAAAATTCAGAACAATGCTGCTCGCCTTGTACTGAGGTGTTCCAAATTCTCTCACTCTACCCCAATGCTTGAATCTCTTCACTAGGCTTCCTGTCGGAAGGCGTATCGAATACAAGCTCTCTCTGCTCTGTTATAAATCCCTGAATGGTCTGGCTCCTTCTTATCTCTTTGATTTTCTAAACCTTTACACACCTCTTTGACAGTTACGCTCCTCTTCTGACACTTCTCTCCTCCAGATCCCTCGTTACCACACCAAGACCCTTGGCGAACGCTCCTTCTCTTTCCAGGCCCCCTCCTCTTGGAATAGACTCCCTTTACCTCTCCGTTCTGCCAACTCTCTTTCTTCATTTAAGTCTTCTCTCAAAACTACTCTTTTCAAATCATAGCCTGCTATATTTCTTTTCAAAGTACTGTGCCCCTTTCATCCGCGTGTGTTTGTGTGCATGCGTGTTGTTTGTGCATGTGCGTGTGCGTGTGTCTGTGTGTGCGTGCGTGCGCGTGTGGTGCGTTCGTGTGTGTGTTTGTGTTTGTGTGTCTGTTTAGTGCGTACGTGTGTCTGTGTTTAGTGCGTGCGTGTGTGCGCGCGTGCGTGCGTGTGTATAATATATTTTTGTCGTTTCTTTATTTATATTGCTTGCTGGTTTATTCATTTATTATTGTAAGCGCTTAGGGCTTTTTTAAGATTAGGCGCTATGAATGCTAATTATTATTATTATAATTACCACACCGAAACCGTATAAGAGGATATATATAAACAGCAGGAAGTAATTATTTCATTATATTTTTCACAGCAGAATTCGGTTTTTAAATTTCTATAAAATAAACATTTTATTATTAGACTCTAAAGCATTATTCCAAGTAAGCTTACGTTTGTAATTATCCTCTAATGAAGTACGAACATTTCTACAAAGACTATTAACAGACGAAACAGTGTGTGTATCCCAAACACAGTCAAATCCAGTTTTGTATTAAAATATCCCGTATACATATCAACCACCCATATCTAAATAGAAATCTGATTTCTATTTACGTTATACAAAACCTTATACAATATAGATGAATATTTATTGATTTGTAAAGAAAGTAGTGATGACCAAAATCTTATCTTGTGCACAAATCCTCTCTACCACTGTTGTTGTGTACTGTTTGGGTGATGGTCATATAGGCAGTCTAGGGTCATCCTTTATTGAGAATGAACTTGGATCTGTCTCAATGTGGCTGTTGCATATACTTTGCTAGGCGACTTGGTGCCGAAAATAACTGAAGGGAGATGATTACAAAGAGAAATACCTTTCCTTATTTGATTATTATCCTCTCTCCTGGCCTCACTATTTCTACCTTTGATTTTCTACAGTAAAATCGACAATCATGGTACAGCTGAGCGTTTCTGGAAGGCTATGACTCTCAAACTCGGGGTGTTTTCACCGGCTCCAGTCCTGCAGCATAAGGGATTGTTTAGCTTCTGGGTGACCTTTCCCAAACGCCATCTGTCCTCAAACCCATTTGGCCAAGAGAATAGAGATGTACCTCGGGCAAGGCATCTCCACTGTAAACAAGTTTACCCGAACCCCAGTCGGAATAGCAATTGGCCCCTCTGCTACTTGGCAGTCATAGTCATTGGAAATTAAGATTGGCATACAAACCTGCATAGCCGCCTCCCTGATCAGCTTGGGGTCGTGGGTGATGTTGGGTGTGGTGATGTAGGCCTGTGTCAGAGCGGCCTGGATCTGGTCCTCGCTGAGGCTGGAGTAGCGGCTGACGTACCGGGACACCAGGTCGTGGAGACCCTTCTGGTACTCCTCCGGAGTCAGCCCGTCATCCTCTGGGTCTGAACATACGTTTGTGCAAAGACTGAAATGAGGAGATAGTGAAATGAACAAGGGGAGGCTGTGCATAATTATGTGTGCATGCGTACACACATTACAAAGGCTCGCCCTCAACTTAGAGAGAGGGAGAGGGTGGAGTGGGTGTGAGGGAGAGAAATATAGAGAGAGGGAAATAGATAGAGATAGTGATGCATTTACCTGTTATTTTGATCTCAAATCGGTTGTACCCCCTGATGGCTGTGACGTTGTTGACCAGTCCTTTCTCCAGCATAGTCAAAGGGGTGCCAGGGAACAAACCGGTGTATCCGAACATAGAGTCCACCACAGGACGGTACACGATGTCGCCTTGCCATTGCTTGTGACAGATTAACGAAATAGAAACAGAGCATGTGAGATAGATTACTGAAGACATAACAACAACGTCAGTGCCAATCTACGTTTATGTGCGCATACACAACGAGCAATGAGTCATCAGAGGGATATTGTTTTAATGCATAAAATAACAAGAGGAAAATAAAATAAAGATATGATAATAATCAAAAGAATTGTAATAAAGAAATAAATAAGTAGAAAAAAGTCAAAGAAAACATTATTTAATTATAATATAATGTACAATAGTACTGTTAATGCTCATTGACTTTTATTATACAAATCTACAACATAACGAAATAATTGTTCTAGAATGACCGAATTTCAATAAACTCAGCTGCGTACATAAACATGATACTAAGTTTGCTAAAATATACTAAGTTTACTCATTATATTTCAATATGATGCTTGGTAAATTTGCGTTTTGTTTTAGAATAAATGCTGTGTTCAAAACACAGTAACGTTTGTTTCAAATCATTGTTTTAGGTGCATGGGTGGGTACAAACACATCCATGCTACATTGTTATTCAGTGATATCTGAATGTTAATAATTGGTTGTTCAATCATAAATTATTTGGTAATAATAAATAACCCAACTCTTTCATTTTGTAATATTTAAGACAGTTCACATTAGGACATGGAATCCTGATCTGAAATAACCTATTTATGCTTGATGTTAGTATAAGACATGAATATTTGACTAGGCTTCAAGCCAGCCAGAGTTATTAATGGAGTGTTTCAGATTGCTATCAACTGCAGAGACCATAAGCACATTAGGACATGGAGTCCTGATCTGAAATAACCTATTTATGCTTGATGTTAGTATAAGACATGAATATTTGACTAGGCTTCAAGCCAGCCAGAGTTATTAATGGAGTGTTTCAGATCAGATTGCTATCAACTGCAGAGACCATGAGCACATTAGGACATGGAATCCTGATCTGAAATAACCTATTTATGCTTGATGTTAGTATAAGACATGAATATTTGACTAGGCTTCAAGCCAGCCAGAGTTATTAATGGAGTGTTTCAGATTGCTATCAACTGCAGAGACCATAAGCACATTAGGACATGGAGTCCTGATCTGAAATAACCTATTTATGCTTGATGTTAGTATAAGACATGAATATTTGACTAGGCTTCAAGCCAGCCAGAGTTATTAATGGAGTGTTTCAGATCAGATTGCTATCAACTGCAGAGACCATAAGCACATTAGGACATGGAATCCTGATCTGAAATAACCTATTTATGCTTGATGTTAGTATATGACATGAATATTTGACTAGGCTTCAAGCCAGCCAGAGTTATTAATGGAGTGTTTCTGATTGCTATCAACTGCAGAAACCATAAGCACATTAGGACATGGAATCCTGATCTGAAATAACCTATTTATGCTTGATGTTAGTATATGACATGAATATTTGACTAGGCTTCAAGCCAGCCAGAGTTATTAATGGAGTGTTTCAGATTGCTATCAACTGCAGAAACCATAAGCACATTAGGACATGGAATCCTGATCTGAAATAACCTATTTATGCTTGATGTTAGTATATGACATGAATATTTGACTAGGCTTCAAGCCAGCCAGAGTTATTAATGGAGTGTTTCAGATTGCTATCAACTGCAGAGACCATAAGCACATTAGGACATGGAGTCCTGATCTGAAATAACCTATTTATGCTTGATGTTAGTATATGACATGAATATTTGACTAGGCTTCAAGCCAGCCAGAGTTATTAATGGAGTGTTTCAGATTGCTATCAACTGCAGAGACCATAAGCACATTAGGACATGGAGTCCTGATCTGAAATAACCTATTTATGCTTGATGTTAGTATAAGACATGAATATTTGACTAGGCTTCAAGCCAGCCAGAGTTATTAATGGAGTGTTTCAGATCAGATTGATATCAACTGCAGAGACCATAAGCACATTAGGACATGGAATCCTGATCTGAAATAACCTATTTATGCTTGATGTTAGTATATTACATGAATATTTGACTAGGCTTCAAGCCAGCCAGAGTTATTAATGGAGTGTTTCAGATTGCTATCAACTGCAGAGACCATAAGCACTAAGCAGTAAAGAGTGGACCCCCAGCCGCCGTCACGTAAGCTGCGAACAGCTGACCGCAGTGCCTTCTTCTTTGTCGTCGTCGATCGCGCAGATGTGTCATGCTGCCGTTATGCGTCTGACTAAGAAATAGTTAGGCCCAGCATGTCCGTCTTCGGCTGGAGAAAAATGCGTGTAAGGGTTTCTTGAAAAAAGTCGGGATAATGGATCAGTAAGGCAGAAAGATAGATGACAGTAAGCGAAGGGAAAGGACAGAGTCAAAGAGGGTGACAGATTAGAGGAAGTTACAAGCACATAACTTCCAGAAGGTGGGGGAGCTATTTGTACAAAAGACCCCTGGTATCCCCACGGGTGATACCCGGAGTGCCAACCAAGAAGAACATGACAAAGTGGATCAGCTGGTTATACGAGTGTGGATCCAGAATGTCGACAGATCCGCATCTAATATTAACCAACAGCAGTGAGGCCTACATAACAATAATGGAAATAATGGAAATGTTAGGTTTATTCAATAATTCAATTCTGACATGCCAAAACAACACATTCATTGTTTTGTAACCATATATCTCTTTGTATCATGTCTACATAACAAAGAAAAGACATACACTGTACAGTTATTTATTCCCAATGCAATGTGTTACATTTGTGTGTGGCTGCTGTCCGAAGTGCCCCTTTGCCAGCTTTAGTGGTCAGCCCGACACACGTAAAGTAAGGTAGAGCAATATGTCCAATTTTCTTTGTATTTACATTATGTAATATGAGAAAAAGAGCATGTAAAACATTCATTTTATTTTAATGGCATTATCATGATAATCAATTCTTTAGTCTTATTGGTTGATGTGCACCATGTTTGCCATACGCTATTGTTAAGCAAGTTTAATATTATACAAAAATTACAAATAACTTCATTTTCGTGTGAAACCTAATTTTTAACCTAATTACAATGGTTATATAATCGAACATAACATCAGTGTCTCACAAAATGACGATATTATAATTGCACTTTAATAACGTTGCCCATTCTCACTCTCAGTCATGGTGTGTTCTTTGCAATGTGACTAAAACGTATGGTGTGGATGTCAGAAACACAAATGTGATTAATAAATCATGTCTTTCAATTTTGTTGTTTCCTGAAAACAGCTGTTGAAATTGGGGTTCCATGTTTTGCTCTTTTGCATTGTGTACACGGGCGCGTTTGTGTGTATGTGTTATCAGGTGATATGCTATGTACCGGAGCAATTGCGCTGGCCCATAATGCTGCAGCCAAAGGGATTGTTGGACCTTCCCAGACTTTCCCCAATGCCACATTCATGTCTTAAAAAATCCTTTTTGGTCGAGAAAGTGGCTTGTACCCTGGACAAGCCATCTCAGCTCTAAGCAAAGTCTGGCACAGCCATCCGCACTAGCTTCTCCACTCTCTCCTATTTGGCGGTCACATTCAGAAACAACAGACTGTCATGCCACAATGTGCTCTGTCCAGTGCCGCTGCTGACCTGTATTTCTGTGGACACATTGACGATGGCCATGGCATCCTGAGTTCTCAGGCAGGCCAGGATGACGTTGGTGTCGCTGTGGTCACAGTGAAACCTTTTGGCCAGCATCCGGCCGTACACTCTCGCCTCGGGCCACACACCCCTGTGAGCGGCAGCCCACGTGCTCAATGACACCCCGCTCTCCATGATAGCCCGCTGGAACAAATCTGAACAACCATCCCTTTCAATAAAACATTTTGTTGGCATTTATGTGTGATCAAGCACCTCCAATGTGTTCGCCTAAAATGAAACTATGTAAGACTTGGTGTGCTATTTGGAATTGGCTTTGGGCAAGGAAGGTATGGTTTTAACGTGCACCAAATAGTATATAGGCTTATAAGTATTAGTTGTCAGTAATGGCTTCTGTGTATTTGCGAACACCTTTACTGAGCAAAATACATGACATTTTAGAACGAGTATAAGTGTGAAGTCAAAAAAGCATTTTGGAACTTTTGTTTTAATCACTGTGGATTGGCTTTGGAAACAGTATGACAATACGTTTTTAAACAGCAAACAGTTTTGCTTTATTAGAAACTGTAAGGATAGTATGACTCTGTGACACGGCAGCTCAATGTCACTTATTTAATTACTAATCTGCCTACTGTTCGTTGTGCTGTGCATTTAGGCCTGGTTACTAAATGTTTTGGAGCATACTATTTAAGCAAGATAAACCCCAAGAATTATTATGGGCTCATAATGACACTCCATACACACACACACACACACATACACACACACACACACACACACACACACACACACACACACACACACACACACACACACACACACACACACACACACACACACACACACACACACACACACACACACACACACACACACACGTAAGCACGCACGAACACACACGCACACACACACACACACGCACGCACGCACGCACATACATGTGCACACGCATTCGCCTACTTTCCCCACAGAAGCACTTACTCTAATTGTAATAGACACACATAGCGTTACACACACGCAGTCACTCACACATACAGTTCCCAACTAATAATAGTTTTCATGCGTCCGTTTTCTGTACGGTAGGCAAACAGTGTAGAGATAAGAGACCGATATGCTTTAAAGACCCAGTGACGCACCACGATTAAGTCCCTTGTTTTTTTCTGGGTTGCTGTGACCCACATTCGAATTTCCCCATATTCAAATTGAGGCTTCTCTTTAAACTGATGTGTTGCTTTCAATTTGGGGTAATTTATATGGGAGTCAGACTTGGTCAAAACAAGATTTATTTCCAGTTATAAGACGGAAAACACGTGAATCCCGTGATTTTGACACGTGATCGGGTGGCTCTTTAAAGCTTTGGTTTAACCTTCTCTAAGAACCCTCAAAAGGCCAATATAGACAGCGTTAAAAACAAATTTATGAGGCCTGTCATTTACAGCATGCATTGCTTTCCTGATAAAAACTTTCTCACCTGCAGCAGCTGGTGACGACACCAAAAGAGAGACACTGGTACTTCCGGCGCTTTCCCCAAATAATGTCACGTTGTCTGGGTCCCCGTTGAAAACGGAAATGACGTCACGCACCCATTCCAGTGCCTGGATCATGTCCCAAAGCCCATAATTCCCTGGAGCTTCTGAACTTTCCATGCTGAAAAACCCTTCGATGAGATAGAAAACAAAATGGTTGAACCCGCCACATGACAAGAGCTGCAAGGCGATGATTGACAATGGTGATTCATTTTTATAGGAATATGTAATTTGGTTTGTTGTAAATGGCACTTATCAGGAAAAAAACCCTGACATAAGTCATTAATTTTTTAACATTTCAATGCGTAATCATGTATAAACAGCTTAACTTTGAGTCATTACCTTTAAAGACAGACAGGCACGTGCCATGCGTTTCCTAAGGTTAGCTATGAGCGAACCCAGGGACCAAGATTGATAATGATCTTCTTCTTTACCTAAAAGTGTGGAGCAAGCTTACTACTCATGATCCCTGTGTGGGCAGGTCTCAATTTAATGTAAAGAGTTCAGCACTGTAGCACTTCCACTGCTATTAAGGAAAACAACAACACTTTTCTGTACTATTCTCTCGTTTTACCCTGATACATTGGAAAGGATTGTCATCAAACAATCGTCAATAATGTTATCATAATCAGTTCTATAGAACCCTGTTTTTCTGTCAATTTGTCTGTCTATGTAAGGTGACATTCGGGCATTAATTATTGTTTTCCAATGTGCATGGATGATTTAATATTGAACATAATATTTTGACTTCTTTCATTTGGGCATTATTTTTGTTCCCAATGTGCATGGATGATTTAATATTGACAATAATATTTTGACTTCTTTCCCATCATTGAGCGATATCTCTTATGTGAGCATTATTTCGGTGGGAGGCTTATTCGCTCCCTTTGTTTTGTATTTTTTGTATCCAACTCTTTCTTTCCGCGCCTTCTCTAAGTTTTCTTGTCAGTTCTTTTGTTTGCTTATAAGCATAGTCACCCCTGCAGTCATCCTGACTAAGGGATGCGTGATTCGTGTGATAGTCAACAATTGTACCAATCACCTCGGCACATTATCCAAATAAAAAAGACGTGCAATTTTCCCAACGAACGTACACACGCATTATACTACAACACACGTTTCTAGTTCTTACCAAGGGCATCTAATCTATAATTGATAGTAACGACAACCACTCCCTTTGCC
>CM065681.1:32405468-32407968 GCA_017654935.2 Phymorhynchus buccinoides | reverse complement strand
TGTTTTCTGCGTATTTAGAAGACATATTTCGGAGAGACAAAACCACCTTTACCTGATGAATGCGACTTTTAAAAATGGTACGACGTTGTGAAACTTGGAGATGTGAAGAAGCTGGCAAGGCCAGGAAACAAAGACCAGCCTCTCTTATTCTGAGTTATTGTTATGCAATACGAGAAGTGCATATTGCATGACCATGGACACGGTGGTCAACAACAAAGAACTGTCCAAAAAGTATGTGGATGTCACCAGAGATCAGATCACGCTCTACCTTTTTTTTCTAGGGATAGGGTTAGGGTTAGGGTTAGGGTTAGTTAAATGGTTAAAGTACAGAAAAAGTGAAATTTGTGGTTGTCGCAAATACAGACTCTCATAGTAGCGAGCTACTTATTTTTACGAGCTACCTATTTTCATGCGACATACCTCTCCCGTTGTGAGAACTGCCTGCTGAAAAAGTGCAAGATGAACAAAGGTGGTGTAGTGGTGAAGCCCATCCTGTCACAACGTTTCTGCCCAAGAGGACAAGTTGATCTGATTGACCTTCAGCGCCTGCCTCGATCGGGACTACAGGTCAGAGTGAATCCAGCTTCTGTCGGTTTGTTTGTTTGTTTGTCTGTCTGTCTTCATGTCTCATTCACTCACTCACTCACTCACTCTCTCCACCACTGTCTCCACCTCACATTATCTGTTCTCTCTCTCTCTCTCTCTCTCTCTCTCTCTCTCTCTCTCTCTCTCTCTCTCTCTCTCTCTCTCTCTCTCTCTCTCTCTCTCTCTCTCTCTACGTATCTCTCTCTACCTGAATATTTGTCTGTCTCACTCACACACTCACTTACTCTCTCCATCACTGTCTCCAGCTTCTGTCTGTCTGTTTTGTTTGTCTCTGTCTGCCTGTCTGTCTGCATGTCTGTCTTATTCACTCACTCTCTCCATCACTGTCTCCACCTCACATTATCTGTTCTGTTTGTCTCTCTGTCTCTCTCTGTCTCTCTCTCTCTCTCTCTCTCCATCTCTCTCTCTCTCTCTCTCTCTCTCTCTTTCTCTCTCTCTCTCTCTCTCTCTCTCTCTCTCTCTCTCTCTCTCTCTCTCTCTCTCTCTCTCTCTCTCTCTCTCTCTCTCTCTCTCTCTCTCTCTTTGTATTCAGCTCTGTATGTATAATAGTATGCCTTGCCATGTTTGTCTTTTGTGTTAAGTATATATGTATCAAGGACAGATTGGAAGAATAGGCTTTGCCTAAAATCTTTATCCTTGGAAAATAAAGTTTAAGTTTTCAAGTTTTCAAGTTTTCAAGTTTTCTCTCTCTCTCTCTCTCTCTCTCTCTCTCTCTCTCTCTCTCTCTCTCTCTCTCTCTCTCTCTCTCTCTCTCTCTCTCTCTCTCTCTCTCTCTCTCTCTCTCTCTCTCTCTCTCTCTCTCTCTCTCTCTCTCTCTCTCTCTCTCTCTCTCTCTCTCTCTCTCTCTCTCTCTCTCTCAAGTATTGCGTTGTGTTGCAAATGATGTGTTTGCTTGTTGTTGGCTTCTTCCTTCATTTTCTTATACAAATTTGTTGATATGAACTTCACCATGGCCTTCGCTATGGCCTTGACCTGATTAAACATTTGTATTCGCACTCTCTCTCTCTCTCTCTCTCTCTCTCTCTCTCTCTCTCTCTCTCTCTCTCTCTCTCTCTCTCTCTCTCTCTTAATAATGTTATTATGCCTTATGTAACCCCCCTCCCCACCCTCCCACATGATACGGGCAGTGAGGCCTATTCATTAAAATTTTCGAGTTCGAGTTCTCTCTCTCTCTCTCTCTCTCTCTCTCTCTCTCTCTCTCTCTCTCTCTCTCTCTCTCTCTCTCTCTCTCTCTCTCTCTCTCTCTCTCTCTCTCTCTCTCTCTCTCTCTCTCTCTCGATTACGGAACTAGAGGTTGTAAGCCTGACGCAATAAACCATTCGAATTGTCAAACTGTTAATTGTCTCTCTTACGGAAGTTCCTTTCCTACTACTTGGGTTTGCAACATGTGAAAAGAGATTCATTAGTGAAATAAAACAACTTCAGGAGAAAACCCCCCCACAATAACGACACAAGGCTCTTGACATTTGGAACCAACGAATGAGGATGCGAGTTTATGTGCGAGTCTGTGTCCTTTGTGAGTTTGTATGTGAGTGAGTGTCTGTGACTATGCCCATGTGTGCTACTCTGTCTTTTCTACTCTTTCTTGTCTACTCTTTGTGTGCTACTCTTTCTTTTCATGGTCAAGTCAGGTCAGGTTGGACGACTAGGCCTCGCGACCTCTCAAGCGTCCATTCTCTTGATTGGGATTTAAACATTTTTTTTATTCAGTTGGCACAGCTGTGACGGTTTTAGTAGACAATCAGTCATACTGGCATTTTGATGTACTAAAGTTTGGGTCTTGGTCCATGAGGTTTTTAAATTTGTTAGTATCAGGTGCAAGTTTTGTATGAGCAGGAAGTGCGTTCCAATTTAGTTAGTTACTCTGTTACTGAAAAAGTGTCTCCTGGTGTTA
>CM065681.1:32392968-32400468 GCA_017654935.2 Phymorhynchus buccinoides | reverse complement strand
TACTTGTTTTGCTTACCCTTCTCCACCGAGGTTTAGTCATTGCTTCTGGCGCCGGTGCTTCAGCAGTGTGTGTGTGTGTGTGTGGGTGTGTGTGTGTGTTGTTGTTCTTCAGACAATGTGCGTTTGTGTATGTGTGTGCCTCTGCGTGTGCGTGTGTGTGTGTGTGTGCCTCTGTGTGTGTGTGTGTGTGTGTGTGTGTGTGTGTGTGTGTGTGTGTGTGTGTGTGTGTGTGTGCCTGGTTGTCTCTTCGCTCTGGTTTCCTAGAAATCAAACCGTCAAAACGGCGATTCCTCCTTGGCGGAGATGCCGGAGAGATAAGCCATTTTGGACGGGGTGGGTGGGGGACACTCAGAATGGTTGTTGTGAGCGAAGCTCCTTTTGGTAAGCTGTATAAAATTTAAAAAAAATAAAAAAAATAAAAAAAGCTTGCATTTGACGGTTTGATTTCTAGGAAACCAGAGCAAAGTGAGTGTTGCGATCTCTGTAAAGGGTGTTTTCCTGGTGATCTCGACGTGTTTCTTGCAAAAAACACTAATCCGTCAGGGTGCCCCTTTAAAGTTAAAATGCTACAGGGTACTAACAATCAAATGAAAAGAATGTCTCTTGGCTTAGAATTTCACATCAAATGAAAGTGTTTTGACTTCCCCAGCAAGGTACCTGTCATTTTCATGACTAGTCTGCACGTGAGAGTTCTGTCCCTGTTACTTTTACATCAAAGTTTTGTCTAGATTGGAATAATTTCAAAATTGCTTTCTGTCTGCATTTCCTAAATTGCATCTGCCGTATACTTTGATACTTGTCACTTACTCCCCTGCTTCCAGTACCACTTGTCTCTCTCTCTCTGTGTGTCTCTCTGTGTGTCTCTCTCTCTGTCTGTCTCTCTCTCTCACTCTCTCCACCCTCTCTCTCTCTCTCTCTCTCTCTCTCTCTCTCTCTGTCTCTCTCTCTCTCTCTCTCTCTCTCTCTCTCTCTCTCTCTCTCTCTCTCTCTCTCTCTCTCTCTCTCTCTCTCTCTCTCTCTCTCTCTCTCTCTCTCTCTCTCTCTCTCTCTCTCTCTCTCTCTCTCTCTCTCTCTCTCTCTCTCTCTCTCTCTGTGCCTCTCTTTAAACAGAGGCTCGTAGATATTTTCATTCAAGAGTGGACGGCTGTAATTCAAGATCGAAATCGATATGAAACGTACAGATCTTTCAAAGTTGTTTTTTGAAAAAGAAAAGTATATTTATAGTTTAGATAATTATTGCTTTCGTGTTGCTATTTCTCAGTTGAGATTTAATGTCCTACCTATAAACAATAATGTCCACCGATATAGTGAAAATGGTAACGATAGAATTTGCCCTTTCTGTAAAAAAGATCGTGAAGATGAGGACCATTATTTGTTTAAATGCGCCAAGTATAACGATTTAAGATTGACATTTTTGAAAGATAATGCAGAATCACCTTATTTGCAATTGCTTAAAGTGAGTGTACAAAGTAACAAGCACACGTATAATGTCTCTCGATATGTTTTCCTTACTGCAAACAGGCGGAAGAAAATGACAATAAGGATGTTATATAATGTTGTTATGTTAGTATTGCAAAAATAAGTAAATTATCATAAAACATACCGTAGTTAAGTTATAACTGTTGTAATTGATTTATATTGACATGCATTAGTGATCTATTCAGGCTTACTTTGAATGAACAATGTATTGTACTAACATGTTTCTTACATATTTATATTTATTAACATTTAAAATGTTAAAGTGCATTATCAGAATTTATTGGGATGACGCATACAATATGTATTGATTTTCTTTTCTTTTACATTTTGCGTGAAGGATTTGATTTCGTTTCTTTCATTCTCATTGCTCCTTATCCATGTACTGTGGCCCAAGGCCAATGTACATTCAACCATTCAGTGTTCAGTGTTGTTCTGTGTCTCTCTATCTCTTTCTCTCTCCATCCCTCCCTCCTCATCTCTCTCTTCTCTCCCTCTCCCTCCCTCCCTCTCGCCCCCTCGGCCACTCTCTTATTTGTTTCCACGCCTCTGTTTTTCTCTCCATCCCCCCACTCCTCCATCCCCCTCTCTCTTTCCAATTTCATTTGCTTATCTTCTCAAGTTACCTCCTCTTTTCTCCTTTTTCTTGAATTTTGCTTCGTTTTTATCAATATTTTCATAAGTTTCCTGCACAATTGTTTTTTCTCTCTCCTGTTTGGGGGACAATATTTAAAGAATTAGTTCATTCAAAATGTAAAAGAAACATTTTTGTTATTATTACAAATATCGACCACAAATTCCACGCAGCTATGATGTTGTCTGCTGATGCCACCTCCCAAGTTTCATTATTTAGAAACCCAAAATGTTGATTTAATACTTTGTTTGGTGTTTTTAGTAATTATAATATCAATCCTGTTTTTTTCTTGTGGTCTGCCAAACAAACATTTTAAACAGTAATATCGACCCATGGGATCTACATCTTGTTGCTTTGTTGCTAAGAGCTTATAAATTATGTTCATTTTCATTGACTGATGGAGAAAGAGTAAACAAAAGGCAAAGCCTTCAAGGCTCACTCGCTCTGTGTTTTTGGAGATAGATCTAAACGCCAGAGTATGTGTACTTTAACATAGACTCCATACCAAAAATTAAAAAAAAAATCTTTGATTTGCATAATTATTCTTAAAACATTTAATAAAGAACACTGAACACAAAGAAATTGGTTAGTATATGCACTCGATTTATATTTTGGAGATAGGTCTAAATGTCAGATTGTTTACTCCAAAGGTCAAGGTCATCGTCAAAGGGTGCAATTTCTATACTGGATACGTCAGTTTGATATACCACCCTACAAAATGTTAAGCGATTATGCACAGTAGTTCATATGATATTATTGCGACAGGCAAAAATCTAAGGTCAAAGTCATCATGGTCGCTGAGGTCAACAATATTTAGCATTCCATTTGATCTTAAGCTGGTCTATATTCTTGCTAATTTTGGAAACTGTATCTGCCAGAATGTAAAAGATATATATAGCCCAAATAATTGATGATGTTCAAGGTCAAAGTTCAAGGTTGATGACAATAGGATAAAGGTCACCCCGCATACTATATCACCTTAAGCTAATACACCAACATGCCAAATTTGGAGACCATAACTGCGAAAATGTGAAAGATATGGCCAGGACAAACATTACAGTCATGCTAAAGGTTAAAGATTAAGGTAATTGGCTGATTTTTTTATGCAAATCATCTTTCTTGAAAGCTTGCATAAATATCTATGTGTATGCAAATCTTGAACAATGTACGCCTTGTAGTTTCCGACAAAAAAATAGCCAACGTTAACGTTTGGACCACAGACGCAACACACACACACACACACACACACACACACACACACACACACACACACACACACACACACACACACACACACACACACACACACACACACACACACACACACACCACACACCACACACACACACACACACACACACACACACACACACACACATACACACACACCTACACACACCTACACACACACACACACACACACACACACACACACACACACACACACACACACACACACACACACACACACACACAAACAAACACACACACACACACACACACACACACACACACACACACACACACACACACACACACACACACACACACACACATACACACACACACACACACACACACACACACACACACACACACACCTACACACACACACACACACACACACACACACACCTACACACACACACCTACACACACACACCTACACACACACAAACACACATACACACACACACACATACACACACGCTCAACAACAACAACAACATACAATATTTATACGGCACTGAATCTTGATATAAATCAAATCAAAGCGCACACACACGCTAGCATTCATAACGCATTCAAACAAAAACGCAATATAAAGCGAAAACACACGGATGACATAAATGGAATGCAGCAGAAACAGACCTAATGGCAAGAGAGAGAAGAGAAAGAAGATCAGAGATTTAATGACTGGGGGAACAGGTGGGTTTCGAGGTTAGCTTTGAAAGCAGAGAGGGGCGGTCGCTGACGGAGGGAAAGAGGAAGTTTGTTCCAGGAGGTTGGTCCTGTCTCCTGAGACAGCAACCGAACAATGATGAGAACATAGACTCACTTCGCTAACACGAGTGAGCCAAAACAGAATCTGTCTTACTTAAGCGCAGAGAGAGAGAGAGAGAGAGAGAGAGAGAGAGATATGCTTATTGTCGACATCTTTCGTTGTAAACTTAAAAAGCTCAAGTCTAAAACCAAACTTTCTTAGGTGTCATTTTGACACTAGGATGTTGTTGTTACATAATTTGAAAAGTCTAAAAATAGATATGATTTCAATCTGAGTAGGCAGGGAAAGAGGCGTGAATGAAGTTGACAATAAAAAAAAAAATCTTTGAAAGAATACTTGAAACAGGAAGCATCTCTCCATAATACAACATTCGCGTAAATATCAACACAGAGAAGAGAAATGTATTCTTTGTAAGTTTTGAATGAACAGGGGGGTATTTCAGCGGCGAAAAAGTCATGGCTTTTTACACAATAGGTTTCCTACAGGCCAAACTAGAAAAACAGGAAATGTAAAAGTGTGGTTGAAATATAGCCGTGTTTCATCTGGCCGTACCAGGGAAGACTAATTCACCTCGAGACTAAGTTTTGAGAAAGGTTTAACCAAGCAGACTGCGAGTATGGGTACAAACAAAAGTAAGCTTACTGGACAATGTCATTGAAGAGGACGGTCTGTCCTGTCTATATTACTTAGCCGAATCAGGCGCGGATCGGGGGGGTGGGGGGTGTATAGGGTTTCCGGACACACACACACACCCCGCCAGAAAAAAAAGGAGGAACTCCCCCCTCCCCCTCCCCCCCTCCCCCTCCCCCCTCCCCCTCCCCCCTCCCCCTCCATCCCCCCCCTCCCCCCCTCCCCTCTCCCCCTGCCTCCCCCCTCCCCCCCCCTCCCCCCCCCCCCCCCCCCCGTAGCCCAAAATGTATCTTATAAAAGGGTGAAAAGTACGAACATGACTCGAGTTTTGGCTTAATAAGCAATAACATGCCAATGTAGCGCCCCCCAAATAGTGTGTTTGAGTGCTACAAGGCAAGGTAAAGCCGTGAAAGGAGTTTTCGGACCCCCCCCCCTCCACACACACACACACTTTCCCCCTGTGCCCTGGGATGTACCTTAAAGGTCACTCCCGCTCAACAAAAGTTCTGACGGCAGTAAAAAAAAAAATCTGGTGCAATTTTTGTGTGTGGTCAGGTGGGGTGCCCCCCCCCCCTCCACACACACACACCCAGCCCCCCCGCTTAACACAAATTTCAAGAGCAGATAAGGCTTGGTTTCGATTGGGAGTTGCAGCGTATGATTGGTTGGCTGCCACCCCCACCCCCACCCCCGCACGACAAAACTTCCGATGGTGGTGGAAAATCCTGGTGGAAGGATTTCGTGGCTGGCTATGCAGCTCCCTAAACCAACGGACCTAATGGCAAGACAGAGAAGAGAAAGAAGATCAGAGATTTAATGACTGGGGGAACAGGTGGGTTTCGAGGGAGTCTAATCCCAAAAGCGTTTTCTTTTTTTGTAGTGCAGAAACCCCCCCAAAAGGAGCTATTTCCTTTGTTGTGAGCGAAACTCCTTTAGACAAACTGTATAAAAAAGAAAAGAAAAAAAAGGCTTGTATTGCGAAAAGTTTGTGCAAACGATTTGTTCTAAACACAGGCGGCCATTCAAAAAGAGACGGCAAACGCCTTCTCTTTGGGTGAAAGAATTTGACTTCCAGCACCTCCGCCAAGGAGGAATCGACTTTTTGACGGCTTGATTTCTGGGAAACAAGAGCAAAGTGAGTGTTGTGATCTCTGTAAAGGGTGTTTTCCTGCTGATCTGGACGTGTTTCTTGCAAAAACTCATAAGTCAGGGTGCCCCTTTAAAGAATGCTTGCTACACATATATCAACTGTTGTGAAACAAATATATACATCGAGTGAAACTATTTTCGAGCTTACAAAGATTTGAATAATTATATGTATTTTACGCCTTGGCATGAGGCCGTGTCAGGCCAGCTGACATAAGCTAGAACACCAAGGCTACATCAAAATGTTGTTATGCACTGCATGGATGTGCGGGGATTTTCTTAAGCCATGACAAGCTCCTAGCATAACATCATGAGTCTAAGATCCTCCGAAGTCGGAGTGTGGCTGCCTACGTGGCGGGGTAATCCAAAACGGTCTCACACGTAATGTTCTCATCCCTAGCTGGTGCATTTGTGCCATAGTGTTCAAGTGCTTCGGCTGTTGGGATGACTCCTGGAGTCTTTAGGCTAGGATAACACAACAACAACAACAACAACAACCACAACATTAATATGTATTCTTTTAAAAATGATATGCAGTTAAAATTGTCAAGTTTGTTATTGGTTTAAAGCAATGTCTTTTGCCTGGAGAGAGAGGGAAGGAGAGAGAGAGAGAGAGAGAGAGAGAGAGAGAGAGAGAGAGGGAGGGGAGAGAGAGGAGAGAGTGAGAGAGAGTGAGAGACAGAGACAGAGTGAGAGAGAGAGAGAGGGAGAGAGAGTGAGAGAGAGAGAGTGAGAGTGAGAGTGAGAAGTGAGAGTGAGAGTGAGAAAGAGAGAGTGTGTGTGTGTGTGAGAGAGGGAGAGAGAGAAAGAGAGAGAGAGAGAGAGAGAGAGAGAGAGAGAGAGAGAGAGAGAGAGAGAGAGAGAGAGAGAGAGAGAGAGAGAGAGAGAGAGACCGACAGACCGACCGACCGACAGACAGAGGCAAACAGAGACAGAGACAGAGAGATATAAGAGTAAAGAAGACGAGAAGCAAGAGAGAGAGAGAGAGAAAGAGAGAGAGAGAGAGAGAGAGAGAGAGAGAGAGAGAGACAGAGAGAGAGAGAGAGAGAGAGAGAGAGAGAGAGAGAGAGAGAGAGAGATTGATTGATTGATTGATTGAATTTTATTTATAGAGGGTAATAGAGTAAGCAATAACATGCTTTTTTTTTACATCCAGCCCTCTGGACAGAATACTTTTATAAAAGTAGAAAATGGAAAACGAAAATAAACACATACAAAGTAATGTAAAGCATGCAAAAAACATCCCTATATTGTAACACATCAATAACAAAATCAAACCTATTATTATTAACTATACTCATTATTAACATTCAAAATGTGTGACGTAAGCGCATACACACGGGAAAATAAAACCCAATCCTACTTTTCACACTCAAAGAAGTGCACAAACATATAAAAAAAAAACCTCAATCATACTTCATCATTAAAATGTACTTATTTGAAAAGAAACCCATGCACATAATAAGTCAAACATAATATTACTTTACCTACTCATCTTAACATGCACAATTTAAAATGTAAATACATGTACGTACCCATGGCAACATGAGACCTATTCCTACATTACATTATTCATTTGTAGCATAAACAAATTAAAAAGTAAACACAC
>CM065681.1:32370468-32387968 GCA_017654935.2 Phymorhynchus buccinoides | reverse complement strand
GCGGATACACGCATTACTGAACTTTTGGGAGCATCAGAATGCCCTGTCTTGTGATTTCAATGACTTTGGGAAATCAAATTTCGATACGTACCCACTTTGATCAAATGTACAGACCAAACGATTGCTCGAAATTGAAGGCAATTGTGTATCGTTATCACTAAAGCATTGGATTAAATGTTGGCCAAAATTCAACGCATTGGCTTTCTTATTTGGAAAGTTATGAATTAGTTTGCAAGTGATCCTTAACTTTTTGTGGATAGCTTATTTTAAACGCCCTTGGATTGACACATGTATGGAACAACCAACACACGTTTAACATAAATAAATTATGTCATGTAATACAAAATAAACTAAAAGAAGAATATATTTCATTTTGGAGAAAAAGAAAATCTGAGACAAAATCAAAGCTAAACTTTTATAGCAAGATTACAAATGAATACAGAACTGAACCATATTTGACAAATCCTTTAATACACTTTACCAAAAAACAGACGTTATGCAAACTAAGAACTTCATGCCATGAGCTTAAAATACAAAAAAGGTAGACATTCTAATATGCCTAGAGAGAAAAGGCTATGTTTACAATGCAAGGAAATAGAAGATGAAACTCATTTTTTAGACAATTGTACAAAGCATGCGGAAATAAGAACACAATTTATAAAACTTGTTGAAGAAAAATACGATATACATAATGTTACACCTAGCAAATTAATTACAAATGACGCCCTTGTAAGTGAGCTTGCAAAATATATACACAGTTGTCTCAATCAATAGCCTCAATTACCTGAAACAGTAACGCAACTAGCACAAAGAAAGAAGGGGGAAAAAGCCAGAAGTATTTAGCAAAAACAAAAAACAAACAAAAAAAGTTCCGTAACTGAACTTTATAAATTGTTATTATTACGTTATTGTTATTTTATCAGTGTCATATAAAACCTTGTATTGGTTTTAAAGGACAATAAACTTTGATTCTGATTCTGATTCTGATTCTGATTCACACACTAAAAGCGTATCTACGTCTTGTGTCATGTAAACTTTAAAATTAATGCTTGTAAAGGAGGATGAACGGAAGCGTCAAAATCAACAGTTGTTGGACAGAGTTGGAGATGTAGAGAAGAAAAAAAAGATGATATAGCAGGGATATCCAAAAGAACTAATCTGATCTTTAACGGCTTGAAGCGACAGAACGCACATAGGAATCCTGGAATGATTGCGAACAGCTAGTTCAAGATGTTATTCGCAAAGAACTGAAAATTGAAGATAACATTGGATTTGAGCGTGTTCATCGGTTGAGAAATGCGCGCGCGTGTGTGTGTGTGTGTGTGTGTGTGTGTGTGTGTGCGTGTGCGTGTGCGTGTGCGTGTGCGTGCGTGCGTGCGTGCGTGCGTGCGTGCGTGCGTGCGTGCGTGCGTGCGTGCGTGCGTGCGTGCGTGCGTGCGTGCGTGCGTGCGTGCGTGCGTGCGTGCATGTATGTGTGTGTGTGTGTGTTGTGTGTATGTGTGTGTGTGTGTGTGTGTGTGTGCGTGTGCGTGTGTGTGTGCGTGTGCGCGTGCGCGTGTGCGCGCGCGTGTGTGTGTGTGTGTGTGTGTGTGTGAGTGAGGAAGAAAGAGAACGTTACGTTGCGTGCAAGCATCCTGTTTATTGTACTTTCTAATGATTTATTAATTAGTTGTTTGCCTTTAAAGGGCCACACTGACGGATGAGTTTTTGCACGAAACACGTCGAGATCACCAGGAAAACACCCTTTACAGAGATCGCAACACTCACTTTGCTCTGGTTTCCTAGAAAATCAAACCGTCAAATCGGCGATTCCTTCTTGGCGGAGGTGCTGGAAGTCAAATTATTTCAGTGAAAGACATGTGCTTTCCAATGGCTGCCTGAGTTAGACCAAATCGTTTGCACGAAAGTTCCACAATACAAGCCTTTTTATTTATTTATTGATTTATGTATTATTTAATTTTATGCAGTTTACCAAAAGACGTTTCGCTCACAACACAATAAATAGCTCCAAAGAAGAAGCACTACAAAGAAAAAAAAGCTTCAACCACAATGAGTGGCCTCCACCCACCCCATCCAAAATGGCTTCTCTCTCCGGCATCTCCGCCAAGGAGGAATCGCCGTTTTGACGGTTTGATTTCTAGGAAACCAGAGCAAAGTGAGTGTTCCGATCCTTGAAAAGACTGTCTTTCTGGTGATCTCGACGTGTTTATTGCAAAAACTGACCCATCAGGGTGCCCCTTTCATGTGTCTTATTGTTCATTAATGTAAAGCGCACTGAGCTCATATGTGAGAAAGAGCGCTATATCAATTCCCATTATTATTATTATTTATTATTATTATTATTATTATTATATTATTATTATTATTATTATTATTATTATTATTATTATTATTATATTATTATTATATTATTATTTGCCACATATACGAGATAATATAAGACGGTTGCATTTATGTAGGCCTATCATGAACGCTGCATGTAAACGCACACATGCAGGCAAGCAGAAGGCATACACACACTAATGCCTGCATCACGTACAAACGCACCCATGCAGGCAAGCAGAAGGTATACACAAACTAGTGCCTGCATCACGTACAAACGCACACATGCAGGCAAGCAGAAGGCATACACAAACTAGTGCCTGCATCACGTACAAACGCACACATGCAGGCAAGCAGAAGGCATACACAAACTAGTGCCTGCATCACGTACAAACGCACACATGCAGGCAAGCAGAAGGCATACACAAACTAGTGCCTGCATCACGTACAAACGCACACATGCAGGCAAGCAGAAGGCATACACAAACTAGTGCCTGCATCACGTACAAACGCACACATGCAGGCAAGCAGAAGGCATACACAAACTAGTGCCTGCATCACGTACAAACGCACACATGCAGGCAAGCAGAAGGCATACACACACTAATGCCTGCATCACGTACAAACGCACACATGCAGGCAAGCAGAAGGCATACACAAACTAATGCCTGCATCACGTACAAACGCACACATTCTATATTGAACATAGATACCAAAAAACACACCGGTCTTCGCATTTCATCATCTATTTTGTCACAGATGTGTTTTGCATGCTGAGTCTTTGATTCTTGTGTTTCTTGTTCAATTGAGTAATGTATCTTTTCTGATTATCATTTCTAAGAATGTTCGCGCTTTTTCTCATGCTGTTTTGTTCTCAAATATGTCATATGATTATTTCATATTCATACGTCTTTGTGTCCTATAACAATTATTTTACCACTCCCCTCCCCCTTAAAAAAACAACAACCAAACAAGCGCGGATTCGCAATCGTTTGTGGCAGCGGTCTAGTTTTACCACTCCAATCATTACATACACTGAGTCGCCTCCCCTGGCTTTTCAACAATTTTAATCTGTAAACCAGAATGTTATCTCTGCACCATTTCGTAACTTTTTATATCTGTTGTAAAACATTTAAAACTATTTATCCTACTTATGCTCATCGAAAGAAGCACCGCATACTCGTCGTGTCTGTTGCAGTGTCTGTATTACGTATGTTTATTATTTTGTACGCTTTAAAATGAAGATTCATGTGCTCTGTACAGTATACAATTATTTCCATACCATATGACAACTGAAATGTTACTCTTTGCCCAAGTATGTTTTTCTCGTTTACAATATGTGCGACAATTTTGGACCGACAGACCGACAGACAGACAGACCGACAAAGTGAGTTATAGGTTTGTGGCTTGAGCCACACAAAAAACAACAACCCCGTCGTAATTATATTCAAGCTCTTGTGGATTGTAGTTTAGATTTCTTTTTCTGTCCATGTTCTGGATTTGGCATGATGGAGGCCTAAATAAGTCTTGTCTCTTTTTCTATTCCTTAAGCCGATCCCAGCTAGTGTTATGTCTGTGTTTTCTCACCAGTTTATTGTTTTCTTCACTTAACCCCCAAGGTGTTGTGAAATGGAAATTACACAAACGTCGATTTTTCTGCTAGGGTTAGTGTGCTCATCGTTCGCTCTTGTCTGTCTCTGATAATTCATGGTCGCGTGTACGCGCGAGCGTGTGCGTGTGCGTATGCGTGTGTGTGTGTGGTGTACGTATGTGTACGCAAGCGCGTGCGCATTTGTGTACATGCGAGTGTGTGCGTTGCGCATGTGTGTGTGTGTGTGCGTGTGTGTGGTGTTTTGTGTGGTTGGTGTGTGTGTGTGTGTGTGTGTGTGTGTGTGTGTGTGTGTGTGTGTGTGTGTGGTGTGTGTGTGTGTGTGTGTGTGTAAGTTAATTTTGTGTGTGAATGTGTGGGTGTGGGTTTGTGTGTGCGCGCGCGTGCGCATGAGTCTGTGCGTTTGTATTGGTGTTGTGTGTGTGTGTGTGTGTGTGTGTGTGTGTGTGTGCGTGTGTGCGTGTGCGTGTGCGTGTGCGTGTGCGTGCGTGTGCGTGCGCGCGTGTGCGTGTGTGTGCGTGTGCGTGCGTGCGTACACGTCTATATGCGCTTCTGCCTGCATATCTGCAATGAGTGAGAGACTAAAACGTTTAACGTATGCACGTTTGAACATAAGCGTTTAGGCCTACGTATGCACGTGCTCGTGTTTCCACGTCTGTATCTATGCGAGGGAGTGCACGCGCGTGTGGGCGTCCTTTAAAATATTTTCCTCGCAAGCTAATTAAACGCATCAACAAAACGTACATAGCAAACATATCTCGGGGCTATTGAAGCAACAAATTGGAAGAGATGAAGGGTAATTGCGAACGCTTGGGAAGCCTGGGGCAGGGCTAGGGACAGCGTGGGGTTGGGATGATACTGCAGTGCCCCTGTCTCTATGTGTCCACGTCTCTATGGGTGTTTCTTCAGCTTAACGTCCTTCCACTAAAAGTGATTCAGACAAAATTATATTGCGGTGTGTTTTGGGTGTGGTTGAGTTGTGAGTAGATGTGTCTGTAAGTGAGAATATGTAAGAATATAATAAGTAATAAGTTAGTGATGTAATCATTACCCCCACCCCACCCACTCCATTAAATGAAGTTTATTTTCACTTAAAGAATATAACCGATGATGAAAAAGGTTAAAGATAAATACTAATTGAACTACTTAATAAACATTTACAACTTGAATCAAGGACAGAGTAATCATTTAATATACAGGATAGTGTTAATGGAGTCGATCCATCATTAAAACAGTCAATACCCGAATTCTTAAAGAGCTCTCTTGCTCTTTGACAGTGAGTCAGTAAATGACTGACACTTATAGATTCACCACACATACATGTAACATTATGACAATATTTTGTTTTAAATGAATTCAAACGAAGTCTATGGATTAAACTTTCAATCTCCCTGGACGAGAAAGTAACACATTTGTGTGATGTTTTTTCATTGTCTCTGTTATTAGATTTAATACAGTTAAGATAATACTGAACATCTGAGTTCATTAATAAAGTTTTAGCAGTTACATGAGATGTTTTGTTTATAATTGAGAAACATTCTGTCAGATCTAAGAGAACAATAACTGAGACTGCGTTGTTACGATTTTTAGCTGCCTTTTTTGCAGCTTGGTCTAACCCGTTCATTTGCTGATATTCCACAATGAGAAGGCACCCAACAAAAAGTAACAGTAATGCCTTTCATGGAAAGAAGATGTATTATATGATTAATTTCAACTATCATGTCAAGTCGTATACATGAATTGGGAGATTTGATAGCATACAGTGCTGCTTTAGAGTCAGCACATATTAAGACTTGGCTATTATTTATAGGAACATTTAAAATGAAATACAACGACTTAAGAATAGCAACTTTTTACCCAGATAAAACAACTTTTCTACCTTTAAGCTAGGAATTATAAAAGCTGCTCCCGTGTTATTATCATCTAATACTGAACCATCTGTGAATATTTTTAAGTGGTAATTGTAATTATTCTCTAAGTGGGTGCATACAATATTTCTCAAAATATTGGGAGAATACTTTTTAAATAAATGAGTGTAGTCAATGTCAACTTTAGCTTTTGATTGCTCCCATTTTGGAATAGGTGAAAACGTGTTTTTTTTTAGCAAAGTTATTTTTATCTATTTTTGCATCTCCGAGGAAAACGAATAAATAGATTTTTTTGATTGTATATTTTGTGCACGTTTTCCAAAATCCTTTTCTGATTTTAGACATACCTCTTCTGCACAAAAATTGTTTTGCGAAAAACTGTTCAAAACGAATTTTGAAGCGGTGAGTGGTAAAACTCCCACTTCGCTAAGTTAGATGTATGTGTGGGAACACCAAGAGCAATTTTGCAAGCTTTGCAATCAGTGCTCTGAAGTTTATTCAAAAGGTATTGAGGTGCATTAAAAAAATACTTCTTGAGCATATGATAGTCTTGAGCGTACAAGGGCAGTTGCTAAAATGGTTAAACTTTTGGTATCTTGCCCCCAAGATTGTTTACTTAATATTTTAAGGAAGTTTAATCTTTTCCTTGCTTTATTTAAAATATTATCAATATGCGCATTCCATGTTAGTTTACTACTTAAGATCACACCTAAGAATTTGACACTTTTAACATAGTTTAAAACAATGCCATTCACTGTGAAAATTGGAAGTTTATCAGGATCATAAATAACCAGAGTTAAAAAGCATCATATTTTTTCTGACGAAAGAGAAAGCCCGTTTGCATGTAAGAAGTTATTGATTTTATTAAGTTCGTGTTGGTATTTAATTTTAATATAATTCAATGACCATGATGAAGTAATTCTTTTCATTACTAACTTTCATCCATAGGCATATACCGTCAGCAAATTGGAGCTAACTCTGTATCTTTAGAAAGATAACGTCTCTATGTGTCACCCTGAAAGTGCCCATGTCTCTGTGTGTCACCATCAAAGTGCCCCTGCCTCTATATGTCCACATCTCTATGTGCTACCCCCAACGTGCCCCTGTCTATATGTATGCCCGTCTCTATTTGTCACCTTCAAAGAGCCCCTGTCCCAATGTGTCCCTGCCTCAATGTGTCCCTGCCTCAATGTGTCCCCGTCTCTATGTGTCACCCTCATTGTGCCCCTGTCTCTATGTGTCCCCGTCTCGATTTGTCACCCTCATTGTGCCCCTGTCTCTATGTGTCCCCGTCTCTATTTGACACCCTCATTGTGCCCCCTGTCTCTATGTGTCCCCGTCGCTATGTGTCCCCCTCTGATTGTGTCCCCTGTCTCTATGTGTCACCGTCTCTATGTGTCACCTCATTTGTGTCCCTGTCTCTATGTGTCCCCGTCTCTATTTGTCACCCTCATTGTGCACCCGTCTCTATGTGTCCCCGTCGCATCTATGTGTCCCCGTCTCATATGTGTCCCCTGTCTCTATGTGTCCCCGTCTCTATGTGTCACCTTCATTGTGCCCCTGTCTCTATGTGTCCCCGTCTCTATTTGTCACCCTCATTGTGCCCCTGTCTCTATTGTGTCCCCGTCTCTATTTGTCACCCTCATTGTGCCCCTGTCTTTCTGTGTCCCCGTCTCTATTTGTCACCCTCATTGTGCGGTGCCCCTGTCTTTCTGTGTCCCCGTGTTAATATATCCCAGTCTCTTGGTGTCCCTCAGGTAAAGGATATGGTTAGAGTTAAGGATAAGATTGGTTCTTCGTGTTTGGATCAGGGATAGGGTTTTGGATTAGAGTTAGGGTTACGTTTATGTGTCACATCGGATAGGTATATGATGGGAACAAAAAGTATAACGATATCCTGACAAGCCGGCGTGTAACTGCGAGTTGGGATTCGGAATGAGCCGCGTGGGAGCAACGCCACCGTACGGCCCAGAAAATGGGACAGCAAAAAAAAAGAAAAAAAGAAATATTTCGAGCTTCGAGCTTGTTGTTTCTCTATTTGTCTTTCTGTTTGACCGTTTTCAAATGAATTAAGATTGGTTAACCCTTTCACCGCCAATGTCGCATTTTTGCACCACAATGGTTTAACACCCATGTCAACCCATGTCACTAAAAGGCATTAAATCAGGGCCTGTTATCTGAAGACCCTATTTTCTTAATTTTGGGAGGTAAGGATAGGCCTAATGTTATATATGTCGCAGAGGAATTCGAAATAATTGCAGATATTTTTATTTTCTCTACACAGTTAAGCTTAATTGTATTTATTGTCTGGAACAATGGCTGGCGGTGAAAGGGTTAAGCCAAATATATAATGACGGGGGAACACATAGAGACAAAATCGGTGACACTTAGAGACAGGGGACACATTGAGACGGGGGCAGCATCGCTACCTAACCGTGGGGTTAGGAATGGCAATGGCATTGAAAGCATGGAAGAAGGAAATAGTAGAAGAGAGGGTTGATAGACCTCCGGAACCCATACCCAACTAAATCATTGGATTCTGGCCGAAAGAGTCTGACAGGGTCAGGAATCAGATTCTGCCGTTCTGAGTCCACAGTCTGTCAGAGCACACCGAACCCAGAGCCTGAAAATGGGGACCCAGACTGCCATTACCATAGTATGGTACTTAGTCTAATTGTAGTTCAGTACTGGCAACTGCAAGCGTCAAAAGTCTGGGATATGCGTGACCGTGTTTTCCCGTGCTTTATTTTGGTAACAAAATATTTATTTAGTTATTTTTTGGGTTAAGGTTTCAATGGTCAACCTATGGCGATATTTTTCACGCCAGAGGGCAGTCAATGCACTAGGGGCTTATCACGCGATTTTCTTACTTGGGCGTAGTGAGAGAGAGAGTGATGGTAGGACCACTCACTGTCTCTCTCTCTTTCTTTATTTAAAGATTTTTTCCCCAACTAATAATATAGAGAGGAATTAGCCCCACACGAGCGTCATGCCCTCTGGCGTGAAAAAAAAATCGCAGTAAGTCTCTCATTGAGATGGATGAAACAGCCGATTGGGTGGTAGATTGTGTTTGACTATAGAATACACGTCGTGTTTAATTAATTCCTTGCTATATGTCTCAACTCCCTAACCCAACCCACCCCAACCCACCCTTTTTTCTAATATACCCTAACAAATGTACGTGGTCAAAATGCAAAATGAACATTATTCGCCACTCTCTCTTCCCTATAACATCGTCCAACATCAGTCTTTTTTATATCAAAATTGAAGACATTAATCAATCGATTTAACCCTTTCGCGCCGCCAGCCAATTTTTAGCCAAAAAATGCCTTTAAACTGAACAGGGTAGAAATAAAAATTATCTGCAGTTATTGGGAATGTCTGTGTGAAATGCATAACATTAGGCCTATCTTTACTTCCAAACATTAAGAAAATAATGTCCTCAGATAACAGGCCCTGATTTGATGCCTTTTAGTGAAGTGGGTGTTTAAACCATTGTGGTGCATAAATGCGACATTGGCGGTGGAAAGGGTTAAAGCCCTTTCGTCTTTTATGGGATACCGCGGAGTCCTTGTTGTAGGACATCTTAGTTCCCCCACTTTCTGGAAGTTCTGTGCACTTGTAACTTCCTCTAACTTCGTCATGATCTGTCACTCTCTTTGACTTTGACTTTCCCATTTGCTTACAGTCATCTACTATCTTTCTGACTTAATAATTGGGCAGAAATTATCCTGCTTTTTTCTTTTAATCAAGACATTCTTACAAAGACTTTCTTCATCCGAAGACGGACATTACTTATTTTGGCTCATAACGGCAGTATGACGCATCGGCACACATAATTGCCAGGGAACTGTCTGAGCTGAGCGATGGACGACGAAGAAGATTAAATGAACGCATATCAGCATGCGTACAATTAGGAAGCTGTATAATTGCATGATTCATTTCATTTTGCAGCAAAGTGTATATCAGGTGATTGAACATATTAACCCTTTTCACCGCCAAAGTTGCATTTTAGCACCACAGTGATTTTAACACCTATATCGCTTAATGGCATCAAATTGGGGTCTATTATCCGAAAACCCTATTGTCTTAGTCTGGGTAAGTTAGGGATAGACCTTATTTTATACATCATGTCACAGAAGAATATCAGCGCCGAATACTGTCAGATAGATTTAAACTATCTACCCAGGTAAGTCGAATGGAAATGTTTTGGCTGAAATATGGCTGGCAGCTGGAGGGTTTAAGATTCGTGTTTATCCAGGTACGGATAGTGATACGGTCTCGAAGGCAAAACAAAGAAGAAATGAATCGTTTGTACCAGAATCTGTTGTAGCCTTACGCCACAAGAGGAACAATTAGGAACTGAGTGGCTGGTCTCTTACACTTTGACCTGTCCATTGGCATCTAGCTGTGGAGCTCTACCACGTTGGTAACACCATCATTTGTGTCTGGGAAATAGCCACCAAATAAACATGTAAGCCATCAGCAGGGAACGCCGAACCATGATTACAGCAATGGTAGATTCAAATGTGTCTAGGTTTAGGGAAACGCAGACATTGGCCATCGTCTTCTTGCAGACAGGGACATTATGGCCCTGCACAGCCGAACTACGATGGTAGTTATTGACGTACGCTGCATGCGCATGTCTGTTCAACTTATCTGCAGTTGGAAGCTTGTGTTCTATGTACACAGCTAACGGTGTGTGTGTGTGTGTGTCGTGTGTGTGGTGGTGTGTGTTGTGTGTGTGTGTGCATGCTTACAACCCAATTTATGCTTTTCGCTGATCGCCAACAACTGTCCAATAATATTGAAATGAACTTCACAAGCCGGTAAAAGGGAAGGGGGAGGGGGAGGAGGTGCCGGAAGGGGGGGAGGAGGGGGGCGGCAGGGAGTGCGAGGAGGAGAGGGAGGAGAGTCCGTTCCGGAGTATCGCCTCACACGGTTACACCCACTCGAAAGAAAATGGACCAGCTACAGCCCGGGCGAAGCCGGGCTTACTGACTAGTTAGATCTAATTATGCAGACAGCCAGACAAGAAGATGTTTATCACACAAGTGTTCTACGTTGACGGCATGAACGCTACCTGCGTTCCAATTTCACTGGTTGGCTGAGTCTGGGAGAAAAAAAGTGACGCTTTAGTATATGAGAGTGAAAGGTTTGTTGCTTTGAAATTTAAAAAACAAAATGACAGCAGGATTTCACGAAGTCTCAGGAAAACTTAAAATTAACTTGGTGGGTTTGGATATGTTAAAACCAACCCACTAGAAAACAACCAACAACAAAAAACAACAAAAAAAACCGACGTAACCCCTTTGTCTGGGCGATACAAAAAGGAATGAAACTATAACCCCATGCCCAGAAAAACGTCGGTGTTTTGTGTGTTTTTGTTGTTGGGTGGTTTTCTAGTGGGGTTTTTTTAAATTCCAAACCACCCAAGGTTAATTTTAAGTTTTAAAATGTAAGTTCATATGTCACACTGATTCAATGCAAAACCCCGAGCAATCCTTTTCGGAGTAGCGACTCTTAATACGGGTGGTGGTTTCCATGGCATCAATGGTTCCAAGTGTTAGGTACAGCGCGCAACTTCGTCGCATTAGTGACGTTATGTGGGTATTTGGGAAATAGTAATTGTTTGAGAAGGATCTTTGATTTGAAATCCCACTAAGGAATAGGCATGTCACCCTGATTTCAAAAAAGAATAGGACACAAGCTCGCCTTTCAACTGTGTATAATAATAGTAATTAAAAAACACACCTTATATTAATAGGACAAGAGGCACCAAGAAATGGGACAAACGCAATTGATAGGTCAATGTCAGGGAAATCGTAAAACTGTACAACAATGTGTGTAAGACTGCATTGTTGATGTGTTTGGTATTTGACTTGGTGTTGACTGTTCACGGGACTATTAAACAAAGACTGTATAGGGGAAGAGAAGCATCCGTCTCTTTTCCCTATAGAGTAGTGAGGACAGAAAACAATGGTTATGTCCCTTTGAACACGTGACACATTTTACACATCGATAGGCCAGTTGAATCGCCGTTCAAGTTCCAGTCCGAGTTTGGAGATCCGCCGACACTGTAAATAGTGTACACGTCCGCACTAACGATAACTCTATCAACCCGGTTCGCCGAGCTTTTAAGTACTCCATCTTACCCTTTAGAATATCTTGCATATTAACCACATAAAAATGAATAAAATAGTGAACATAGCCGTGAATGTACGTGCGATGTGTGTCATTTTGTGTGTGTGTGTGTGTGTGTGTGTGTGTGTGTGTGTGTGTGGTGTGCTGCGTGTGAGTGTGCGTTGCGTGTGCGTACGTGTGCGTGTGTGTGTGTGTGTGTGTATGTATGTGTTGGTGTGTGTGTGTGTGTGTGTGTATGGACGGTGTGTGTGCTGTGTGTGTGTGTGTGTGTGTGTGTGTGTGGTATGGTGTGTGTGTGTGTGTGTGTGTCTGTGTGTGGTGGTGTGTGTGTGTATGGTGTGTGTGTGTGTGTGGTGTGTGGTGTGTGTGTATGGTGTGTGTGTGTGTGTGTATGTGTGTGTGTGTGTGTGTGTGTGTGTGTGTATGGGGGGGGGTGTATGGTGTGTGTGTGTGTGGTTGTGTGTTTTGTGTGTGTGTGTGTGTGTGTGTGTGTGTGGGTGTGTTTGATGTGTGTGTGTGTGTGTGTGTGTGTGTGTGTTGTGTGATAGAGAGCGAGCTCAGTCTTTCTCTCCAACCCTGGGTGTATGTGTGCATGCATGTGTGTGATTTCGTATGTGGGTATACGTGCGTGTGTACGTGTCTTGTGAAACATGTCTATGAGTATGAATTTTGATTAGATGCTTCATAAGGAGAGGAGAGAGAGAGGAGAGAGAGAGAGAGAGAGATGGGGGAGCTGAGAGAGAGAGAGGAGAGAGAGAGAGAGAGAGAGACAGAGAGAGAGAGGAGAGTAGGAGAGATGCGAGAGAGAGAGAGAGAGAGAGAGAGAATGATAATGACCTTTATTTTACACGGTTTTAAAAGTACAGTGAACATCCCTTATAAGACCTCCCATAATAGTACTCCTCCCACATAAGACCTCTTCTCGAGACATTGCACTTCTTTGTAAGTATTAAAATACCCCCCTTATTATAAGAACCACTCCCTTATAACTAATATAAGACCTAATTTTTGATGATTTTGAAGGCTTATAAGGGAGGTCCACTGTATTGGACAAGTTTTATTGGAAGTCACAAACATACATAAATTTAAAATGAATGTGATCAAGTCCTAGCTATAATTTGCCCCAAAAAAAAACATGTCACCGTCTTTTTTGCTTGTGTTTCGTCGGCCTCTATGAAGTCTTGTTTAGAGATGAAAGAGAGAGAGAGAGCTATAAGTACTGGTAATCTCTTATTAATAATACTGGAGTACAATCATTAACATAGGAACTGAAGTTTCCTGCTCTTCACGTGATAATAAATTAACAAAATAATGTTATGGCATTTATAATTATGTGCTTGATGCAATTTACACAGAACCTCCAACATGTTGATGTTTAAAAAATTGTATGACAATGTGCAGAGGGTTTATTTTAAACTCTATACCTGGAAAGAAATCTTGCTTGGACCAGGTTTGACTCCCAGACAAATAGCCCCCAAATTCAAAAACGAAACATCATTTTAAAGAGCAGCCTCAAATTGAAGTTGGGGAAATTTGTATGTGGGTCACAGCTACCCAGAAAAAACACACCAAGGGACTTAATCGTGGTGGGTCAGTGGGTCTTTAAAGACCCACCAGATCACGTGTCAAAATCACGGGTTTCACGTGTTTTCCCTCTTATAGCTGGTAAGAAATCTTGCTTTGACCAGGTTTGACTCCCATAACAAATGCCCCCAAATTTCAACCGAAAAATCATTTTAAAGAGAAGCCTCAAATCGAAGTTGTGGGACATTTTGTATGTGGGTCACAGCTCCCCAGAAAAAAAAACTAGGGACTTAATCGTTGGCGCGTCATTTAAGAAATCTTCCTGGCATAAGAGAGAATGTGACACGTGACGTGGGTGGGTGTCTTTAAGACAGTTTATAAGGAATGGTCCCCAAAGGCCAGCCAATGCCTTCAGAAGGCTGCATGCGGCGCCAACAATTCTTTTCTTTGATACTAGACACATAGTATTGGATTTTGTCTGCCTTAGACTTTGGACCATAAAGTTGTAATATGTGCGGTAGTTCGTTTGGTTATAACTATGTGTTGAATCCAAATTTCACAGAGATGCCCCTTGTGAATAAAAAAAACCTTGTGACTATAAAGTACCCCTCCCCTCCACCCTTGACCGGGCTGGTCGTCGGGGTGTTGTCCAGCCAGGACTTTCTTTGTCTGCCTTGACGGCGTTTTCCTTGGATGGTGCCCTGGAGAATCGTTTTGGCCAGTGTTGTGACGTGTCACATGACCAAAGTACCAAATACCAACATCTGTTAATTTTCTCTTGCATTCCCACGGTGTGTACTTTCTACAGACTTTTCTTCCGCATAGTACCATCATCTCCATACTATCGTTTCTTCGTACTACCATCTCACTGTTTTTCTCAGATGTTCTCCAGACTCATTCTTTTAATACTGTTCTCCAGCCTTTCAACGTATAGGCCTACTACATTCGTCGTAGCATGCGTCAAGAATGTATTGAAGAAAGGGACAAAAAACAACACACAAAAAACAACACAACAAAAAAACCACCAGCAACAACAAACAACAACAAAAACCACCAGCAACAACAACAACAACAAAACCACCAGAACAACAACAACAACAAAAACCACCAGGCACACAACAACAACAACAAAAACCACCAGCAACAACAACAACAACAAAAACACCAGCAACAACAACAACAACAAAAACAACAAAAAACAACAACAACAACAACAAAAACCACCAGCAACAACAACAACAAAAACCACCAGCAACAACAACAACAACAAAAACCACCAGCAACAACAACAACAACAAAAACACCAGCCAACAACAACAACAACAACAACAACAACAAAACCAACAAAAACAACAAACAACCTCACACCACAAACCCCCCCAAAACCCCTAACAAAAACACACTAAGCCAATACTTGATTTTTATTTTTAGCATAAGGACATGAGTCTCTGTCTGTCTCTGTTTGTCTGTCCGTCTCTGTTTCTGTCTCTGTCTGTCTCTCTCCTCTCTGTCTCTCTCTCTCTCTGTCTCTCTTTACTCTTTCTCTCTCTCCCTCAAATTAAATTTTCAATATCATGAGTTTGAGTTTGAGGTGCAAACTCAGTGTCTGCGAATCAGAGAGAGACTGCGAGTCAACCTCAACCTCATTATTTTGAAAATAATTGAGAGAGAGAGAGAGAGAGAGGAGAGAGAGAGAGAGAGAGAGAGAGAGGAGAGAGAGAGAGAGAGAGAGAGAGAGAGAGACAGACAGACAGAGAGAGAGAAGCAGAGACAAGACAAACAGACAGACAGACAGACAGCTATGCTTATCTGTATTTCTTTCTGTCAGTCTATCTGTCTCTCTAGCATTATTTTTCTTCCTCCTTCCCGACTGTACTACCCGGATTTAACGTTATAATCCATTGGAAGCTTTGTCGGGTGAATTTGAACCATAGCCTACCACAAACGCCCTCAATGGTGTTAATTCCACAGGGGTGTTAGTTTGCACAGCCGCTATTCACATAGTCGGCAATTTCCCGTGCGCATGATCTTCCTTGCTCTGGAACTCTATACTGTTTGTAAGCGATATAGCCCCCCCCCCAATCCCTACTCCTATTCAATCCGATCCCCGTTATCTTTTCTATCGAATATTTTCAAAAGATTTTGTCCCCCGAATTCAAGGTGAAGTAGGCATAGGCGTATTCTATACAAAACACACACGCGGTACGTTACACCATTGAGCATTCTAGGCCGGAATGTTTATTTGTTGAAAAGAAGGCGTGTTTCAGTTTTATTTTCTATATCTATCTATCTATCTATCTAAAAGTAAATCAGCACATTTTATTAAAAAAAAAATTCAGAACACGGAACATTTCATAAAGTTAACGTTAACTGAGTTTGTTTCCGAGGTTCACAAATAAGAACATTGGACACAGAAAAGTTTTATCAATTCAAATTATTCATTTCAAACGCACCAACTGCTTTTCAGTCCTTCAGATAAGGGGTACGGAGCTCAGTTATTCACTGAGATTTCTCTTTCATACGATCTATCTATCTATCTATTTAAAAAACAATTCCATTCACTCTGCCAGAGTTTTATGATTACAGTTGGTTGCGGATCATTTATCATAATCACCCTTCGTTGTGGTTTGACAGGCGGAGTTACTGCAGTGGAAGTATTATTAGGCCCCTGTGTGACTGCTTTATGAAACCCATCAAACCGTCCGACATAGTAAAGCGAAACAGGTTGTGAGTTTTTTTTCTCTCACCCGGCTGTACTTTAACCCTGTATTTTTTTTCTCTGTGAAAATTCAGTGTGGAGTGAAATTAACAATAATATGTTTCGATCGACTAAATAGACGATTTTCGGAAAACAAAATAGGAGAGAGCACTTCGTGAAAATTAGAGTTGCTTACCTACATTGCTCGGTCAAATACCATAGCAACAATGCAAACAATGGCATCGAAGCTTGAAACCGCAGGACTGATGCCAGTCAGTCTCTACATGCTGTGTGTCTCCTCAAACACACGGAAGCGAGGGCTGGGGATCTACCTGAAGGTAGAGTAACTTCCCCTGTTTGACGCGATTGAATTAGGCGAGATCACTCCCACCACACCATAAAATTACTCCCCTTAATTATTTGCGAACAATTCCTATTGGACAGCATGAGGGCCATAGACGATCAGCACGCATTGGCTTTGTCAGTGAACTCAACAGTGATGAGAATTTTTTTATATTTCACATGGCATGATATTAACTAACGCAAAAACCGTTGTTTACACTGCTGAATGAATCATGTATGATGATCAGTACCTCGATCCTTCCTCCATGGGGATACCTAGAGATCTTTCAGCAAAAAATAGTTCCTCCGCCTTCTGAATGTTTCAGTCAACTTTGGTGTTACTCTTCTGGCCATTCAGATTCCATACGTTTGCGATCTATGTTTTTGTTGTTGTAGACTACAAACAAATGTCCTTCTGCTTGACATTAATAGGGTTACCCTTTATATTTGAGTGGATTTGATTCAAATTTTAATTGAATTATATTATGTCTGTTTGTTTGCCTGTCTGTCTGTTTGTCCTTTGTTTGTTCGTTGCTGTTTTCGATGGGTTTCAGATCAGCTTCAAGCCATTCGCAATGTGACGCTCGCTCACGTGACCTGTCTAACCGCTGACGTCACCAGCGTGCGACGCAACGTCTTCATAACATAATGAGATAACTGACAATTGACATTGAGAGAGAGAGAGAGAGAGAGAGAGAGAGAGAGAGAGGGAGAGAGAGAAGAGATGTGAGAGAGAGAGAGAGAGAGAAGAGAGGGAGAGAGAGAGAGGGAGAGAGGGAGAAAGAGGAGGAAAGAGATAATTATATAGAGAGAGAAGTCTGAAGTCTGAAGTTTTTATTGATTAGGCCTCTCTGCCCGTATCAATACTTTTTATCAATACATTAATGTAAACTAGAACTATAAAACCATGCACATACATATAATCCATGAATTGGGAAAAGAAGATAAAATGGAGAAAAATAATTTATTCAGAGACAAGCGATTGACTTCTAA
>CM065681.1:32352968-32357968 GCA_017654935.2 Phymorhynchus buccinoides | reverse complement strand
CGCGCGCACGCACGCACACACACACACACACACACACACACACACACACACACACACACACACACACACACACACACACACACACACACACACACACACGAAACCCCCCCGAAGAAGCATGATAACATAGATTCATTTTCGTGTCATTGACACGAGTGAGCCAAAAAAAAGATTATTCAAGAGACAACGTAAGCCAGCTGCACAGTGTATCATAATATACAACTATATTAATAATGATAAATCAATAGCGCTGGGATTATGTGTTGAAACATCAGGAATTCTAGTAATACGACCATCATTCAATAATTAAACAGTTATAGACCATATGGTTTTCCCTGATACAATTATAGTTTTCCTGTTTGTAAGTGGTTATATTCATGTAGCTGAAATCGACCTCGGCAGAAGTCTCTCGTCCTGTTGTTCGTCTGTCTGAACCCGAATCATTGGGGACATCCCGCTATCGCTATGTATCGATAACACAACCAAGATAAATCAGTAGAGCTATCACTACGTATCGATAATACCACTGGGCTAAATCACTACGGGCTAAATTAAGGTTAGCGTTAAACGTAGGTAAAGGTCTGTGTACACGTTAACATTATTCACGAGATATATTTCCCCATGGCAACACAGTGATAGCCCACTCTTAATAAAAAAAATTATGACTTACAGCTCACTGTGTTGCCAAAATAGAAATATATTGTGAATAGTGTAAACGGAACAGACCTTTAGGAATAGGGTTAGGTTAGGAAAAGGGTTCGGGTTAGGGTTAGGAATAGGGTTAGGGTTAGTCTGTCGGAATTCAAACTGACAGATTGGCACAGTCATTAAGTTTTCTATGTCGGTCGTAGTGGTAGTAACGGGTAGTTCTTTCGATACGTAGTGAAAGTACTACGCATCCGAAACATTGACCAGGAAGAATGAGGAGGAAGAGGAAGAGGCGGAGAATAAGAAGAATGGGTAAATGTTAAGAAAAAAACTCCCTCCTCTGCCCCTTCCATTCATTTAAGACAATTTCAGTTAGGGTTAGAGTTAGAAATAGGGTTAGGGATAGGTTTAGGGCCAGTGAAATGTCAATCTCATAACATACCATCATTTTGTGTGTGTGTGTTGGTAAGACTGTTTCATGTTAGGGTTAGGGTTAGGAATAGGGTTTGGGATAGGGGTAGGGATAGGTTTAGGGTCAGTTTAGTGTCGAATGCACACACAAAAATAATAAAAGTTAATGACTAAACTGACCCTGAACCTATCCCTAACCCTATCCCAAACCCTATTCCTAACCCAAACCGTAACCTGAAACCGTCTGAAATGATGGAAGGGGCAGAGGAGGGGGCTGTTCTTAACATTTGCCGAGGAATGGAAAAAAAGGAATCCACACGCATGTGTGCCATTTGCGTAGGCCTATGTTCGTAACACGATCGGAAACACACAAACCAACCGACAGACAGATACATACATAGCATACACACGCGCGCGCGAGCGCGCGCACATATGTACAAATATATGAGACTATGAAATTATCATTTTGGGGTAAAGGTCAAGATGTGCCACCCCCCCTCCTACATTTCTCGGTTAATTCCATTTTTTTCCGTTTTTGCCTTTCTTACCAAACATGAAGCTGTATTTTATGAACATTTTCAGCTAATTATCTTTGTTCAATAATTAATTGCAGTCATGATAAAGGCCATTATCTAATAGGCCCCCCCCCCCCCCTATGTACTGCAGTACACCGCGGCATTTGTCACAGTTGTGGTTCATTGCGTTTTTGCGTCTTATAGGGGGGGGGGGGGGGGTAGGGTTAGGGTTAGGGTTAGGGTTATTATTCCAAAAAGATAATTAGCTGAAAAGGATAATAAAATACAGCTTTATGTTTGGTAAGAAAGGCAAAAAACGGAAAAATGGAATTAACCGAGAAATGCAGGGGTGGGGGGGGGGGGTGTGGGGGGGGTTGTGGGTGGGGGGGTGGGTGGTGGGGTGGGGTGGTGTGGGTGTGGCGAGTGTGTGTGTGTGTGGGTGGGGGGGTGGCACATCTTTACCTTTTCCCATTTTTGTTTATTAGGACTCCCCTCTATTACATTCAGTTCAATCCTATTGCTATTAGACACATTCTTCAGCTTATGTTTTCTTCCTTGTCTCCCCTTTTTGTCCGAGTATGCATGATTGGGTCGAATTTTCGGCGAAATATGGCTGAAAAATCGCGAAATCAGCGAAACTTTAATGTTCAATAACTCGAAGACTTCTTCCCCCTTTTCTGCGTTTTTAAGCCATGTGACCATAATGGGTAAGGTGGACTACGTATGTGTCCGGTTTTCAGTTTGCACTGGTCTCCCCGCTGCATTCAGCCGACACGTTCTGATTTCGCAAGAACTCGAAAACGACTCGACACAGTGCGTTCTTATTTTCATTATTTACTAAAACGCAAATCTCCAACGTCTCCGGTATAATTCCGAACCGGAAGTGGTATTGTGCTCACGGAACAGCCCGAACCAGAAGTGACGTCACAAAACTAAATAAGAAGCCCACCCCAATTATCTCATGAAATAAAGAAAATGTCAGTGTGAGACCCTTAACGCTCGTCTCATGGGCAAAATGAGACTGAAATTTGCTTGAGATAATTGGGGTGGGCCCCCGGTCTGAAAGGAGTTTGTTGATGAAAATTATGTTAAATAGTTTGGAAGTTATTCACATTTGATATTTAAACTAGGTTGTGCCACATTCATTGATTTCCATTTATTATTTCTGGGAATTATTTGTGTGTGCCCCGATTTCGCTGAAATTTTCAAGAAACTTGAAGGACACAGTTCTTCTGTAATAGACGATTTTCTGAGAAAAAAAACCTAGGGGAGAGCACTTAGTGAAAATTGGAATTGTTTACCTCCATTACTCGGTCAAATACCATAGCAACAATGGCGTCGAAGATTGAAACCGCAGGATGCGAGTCAGCGACTTGCAAACATTTGTTTTTATAGAAAAATGAGTAGTAGGGGACAACGGGGCAGGTCCGCCTACTTGTGAGCTTTTGAGGTTATAACTGCCAAACTAATTGAAGTATAAACGCCGTTTTTATACCAAGATTTAGATAAATGTGTGGGCAACATACCTGTGTAGAAACTTTAGTTAAAACACAAGAGAAGCTTTCTGCACGCTGCTCAAAGTACACCTACCCTAACGTAGGCGGATCTGCCCCGCACCGGAGAAGGTCTGCCTACAGCCCGGGGCAAGTCCGCCACTCGCATAACACACATTCTCTCTCTCACTACACCCCCTGTTATGATGTGTTATCTCCTCCCCCCAACGCCCTCCCCCCTTCCCCTGTTTTCACGGATCCCGGACAAAAGCCCACCGGGCATAAGCCCACTACCGGACAAAAGTCCACCTCTTTAAATGGGAAAACGGACAAAACCCCACTCAAGGGGTGATATGATACATATTTCTATATATTTATGTTTCTGTCTCTTTCCTCTCTCTCTCTCTCTCTCTCTCTCTCTCTCTCTCTCTCTCTCTCTCTCTCTCTCTCTCTCTCTCTCTCTCTCAATCTCTCTCTCTTTCTCTCTCTCCATACATTGTCGCTATCTCTCTATCTCTGTCTCTGCCTCACTCTCCAGGGTATGGTCTGATTTAGTTCACTGTGCAAAAATAATGTCTCTTTGTCTCTCTGTCAAACAGACTGTCTCTGTCTCTCTGTCTCTGTCCCCATCTCTCTCTCCCTCCATATATATCTCTCTCTCAACCAGATTGTGTCTCTGGCTGTGTCTCTCTGTGTGTTTTTATCTCTTCCAGACATTGTCTCTGTCTCTCTGTTAATCTCTCTCTCTCTCTCTCTCTCTCTCTCTCTCTCTCTCTCTCTCTCTCTCTCTCTCTCTCTCTCTCTCTCTCTCTCTCTCTCTCTCCCTCCCTCCATCTCTCTCTCTCTCTGAACCATATTTTGTCTCTGTCTGTGTCTGTGTTTTTTGTATCTCTTCCAGACATTGTCTCTGTCTCTCTGTTAATCTCTGTCTCTGTCTCTCTTTCTCGTTCCTTCTGTTGTTTATCTATGTCTCTGTCCGGTTCGTTTCTGTCTCTGTCTGTCTGTCCCTCTCCAGACATTTGTCTCTGTCTCTTTTATCTTTGTCTGTCTCTCTCCAGATTTTGCCTCTGTCTGTATCTGCTCTGTCTGTCTGCCTCTCTTTCTCTCTCTCTCTCTCTCTCTCTCTCTCTCTCTCTCTCTCTCTCTCTCTCTCTCTCTCTCTCTCTCTGTCTCTCTCTCTCGTTCCTTCTGTCTCTGTCCAGGCTTTGTCTCTGTCTCTCTGTCACTGTCACCGTCTCTCTCTCTCTCTCTCTCTCTCTCTCTCTCTCTCTCTCTCTCTCTCTCTCTCTCTCTCTCTCTCTCTCTCTCTCTCTCTCTCTCTCTCTCTCTCTCTCTCTCTCTCTCTCTCTCGTTCCTTCTGTCTCTGTCCAGGCTTTGTCTCTGTCTCTCTGTCACTGTCACCGTCTCTGTCTCTCTCTCTGTCAACCAGACTTTGCTTACTGTCTGTGTCTCTCTGTTTTTGTCTCTTCCAGACATTGTCTCAGTCTCTGTCTCTCTTTCTCTCTCTCTCTCTCTCTCTCTCTCTCTCTCTCTCTCTCTCTCTCTCTCTCTCTCTCTCTCTCTCTGTCTCTCTCTCGTTCCTTCTGTCTCTCTCCAGGCTTTGTCTCTGTCTCTCTGTCACTGTCTCTGTCTCTCTCTCTGTCAACCAGACTTTGCTTACTGTCTGTGTCTCTCTGTCTCTCTCTGATTTTGTCTCTTCCAGACAGTGTCTCTGTCTCTGTCTCTGTCTGTCTGTCTGTCTGTCTGTCTGTCTGTCTCTCTCTCTCTCTCTCTCTCTCTCTCTCTCTCTCTCTCTCTCTCTCTCCAGACATTGTCGCTGTCTCTCTATCTCTGTCTCTGACTCTCTCTCCAGTGTATATCTGATTTAGTTCACTGTGCAAGTATCTGTCTCTTTGTCACTCTGTCAAGCAGACTGTCTCTGTCTCTTTCTCGT
>CM065681.1:32319521-32352468 GCA_017654935.2 Phymorhynchus buccinoides | reverse complement strand
GGAACTGGTCACAGGCATTGCTTTTGTGCTAGGAGCTGAAAATGGCCCACAGTCATAAAATCATCATCTTTTTTAGTTTATAATAAAATGAGCTTTATTAACGTTTTGTCTTCATTCACGAAACATTTCAGACCTGAACTCAGCCTCAAAGATGGTTTATTTTCAATAATTCGAGGCCGTTCCGAAGCGATCAAACTCGAATTAATGGACTGTGTTTCCGACCTACAGTCCCCTCTTTATCTCCACGAGAAACGCATTCGACAGACAGACAAGCGCGGAGGTACACAAGATATGTGTGCGAAATGTTCTCGCACTACCTTAAACGGATTTTCCCAACGGAAATTTCCATTAGCGTATGAAGCCGAGTAAAAATAGTCGGAACATGTCATGTAGCAGATTGTGACAAGTTGCGGGTCCAAGTTCCGATGAAAGTTTCGTCAATCTTCTAGATTTAATGTCTATTCAATTAATTTGTTATATATTTTAAGCATCTCGGAAAGAGATAAAAATTAATTTCAAAGTGAATGAATCAGCCAGCTGCTCATAATAATTCGTGGAAGTCGGTCACCGGCAACTTTCAGTGTCATCCAAGATGGCAGCTAACGAAGGATCGTCTGCTTCGAGTGCCATTGCGAAACTTTTTTCTGAAACAATAGATTTTGATTATGAGTAAATAACTGCTGCAGTTACCGATTATTTCGGCGAACCTTCTGAACGTGAACCAGATGACGTTGGAAGCGACGAGGACAAGGAAAATTGTTATGCCGAGAATGCACCAGGTAAGCTAAACACTGGGGAGAGGGGGGGGGGGGGGGGTACATTTTGTTCTGACTACATAGGACTAATAGGCCCCTAGATCTAGTGTCATACTCATTGGCGTAACCATCTTATTCACAACTATGTGTAGATCTGCTCAGTGTTCTTCTTCCATTTACTAGTTACCAAAGTCATAGTTGACCATTATTGCGGTTTTGTGTTTGTTGTCATGTTTACATTGTTAATCCAAATTGTTTGCTTGTAGGTTTTGTTTTTGTTTTTTTAAATTAGCACAGGGCGATTGACTTGTGTGTCTGTACACATGTGGTTGTGTATGTATGCATGCGTTAATGTTTGTAGTACTTCTAACAAGCACTGTGCACAACAAAACACTGTGCATGTGTGTGTGTGTGTATACATGTGGTTGTGTGTGTATGCATGCGCTTTCACCGCAATGTCGCATTTTAGCACTACAAATGGTTTAACACCTGTGTCACTAAAAGGCATCAAATTAGGGCATGTTATCCAAAGACCCTATTTTTCTTAATTTTGGGAGGTAAGGATATGCCTAAATGTTATACATGTCACAGAGGAATTCGCAATATTGCAGATATTTTGTTTTCTCTACCCAGGTAAGTTTAATGGCATTTTTGGGATGAAAAATGGCTGGCGGCGAAAGGGTTAATGTTTGTAGTACTTCTAACAAGCACTGTGCACAACAAAACACTGTGCATGTGTGTGTGCGTGTGTGTGTGTGTGTGTGTGTGTGTGTGTGTGTGTGTGTGTGTGTGTGTGTGTGTGTGTGTGTTTGTGTAATGGGGGAGAGACGTGTGCGATGCAGAGATTTTCAGTTTATGTTATATGTGTGGGGTGGCGATCTGGCGGAGGGAGTGGTGTGTGTGCGGTTGTGCGTGTGCGTGTGCGTGTGTGTGTGTGTGTGTGTGTGTGTGTGTGTGTGTGTGTGTGTGTGTGTGCTTTCTAGTGTTTTATTTTGCGTTGTGATTTAATACATTCTATTTGTTTCTATATAAAGAAAAATGTGCAGAAAGTTTGATTCTGGATGAACATTTGTGAATGATGTGTGTCCTATTAATCTTATGTCTATGTTTATGCGCATGCCAGACAAAGATTTTCTTTATCTTTTAAAGACAATAAATTATTGATTGATTAATCAATTGATTGATTAGTTTGTTGTTGTTATGTTAGCCTGAAGATGAACTGTAGTTGAATTGTTGGCGATGTTTTGTTTATGTGGAAATTGTCTTCGAAAATCGTTTCATTCATAAAAAAAAAATATATTTTGGATTTTTTGTGTGATTCAGATAAGAAGGTAATAAAGGTGGATATTATTAGTAATTTCTGTTCTTGTTGTTATTTCTTGTCATATTTATGTTTTTATGTTTGTACGTCTTTTATGTCTATACTATGTATAGTGCACAGTACAGTTTATGAATTTGCGTGTGTGCATTTTCCCTATTGAAAAGAAAAACTTTTAACATATTTCCTTCAGCTCACATTCTTAATGCATCACCCAGAGTTCAGATTGTTGGCGGGCCCGGGTCATTGACCCATATTGATGGTGATTTGACCCCTCATTTTGTGCAGCCAATGGGTCATCTGACCCATGAAGTCTGCAATACATTTCAAGTACTGTAATACTACAGTGACACATTATTGGCCCATTATTTTGGAAATTGACTCATCACTGTCTGTAACCAGGGGTCATTTGACTCATGAAGTGTGAAAACAATCTGAAGCTCTGATCACCAATGTATTACTATTTTACTATTAGTGCAATTTTCTCTCTTTTGAAGAGGCTTAATGGCTTAATCCTGTCATCTCAAGATTCACTTAAATTACCTAAAAATGTAACGTTTTCAAACGCAGTTTTCGCCTTGCAGCTGGTGACAAACTTTTATTTCAAAAGAGAGAGAGACTCATAATTATTATCTTAATATGAATAAAGACCCAGGTGCTCGGCAGCATTTTTGGCTCCAGTGACCTTGACCTTTGACCAATGACCTTCATTTTTTAACTTACAAATCCTAATATTCTAAATACATATCTACATGCAACATTTGAGCCCCCCTTTCAAATGTTATGCTAAGTGCTCGTCAGAGTTTACAGCTCCAGTGACCTTGACCTTTGACTTTCATTTTCAAACCTGGTTTTTGCTGGGCCTATTTCCAAGGCGCATAACGGCAGCATGACGCAAATGCGCTCATAATAGACAGGAAACTGTCTGGGCGATCGAAGAAGAAGAAGAAACCTGGTCTAGACATCAAAATGTACCTATCCGCATGCAAAATGTGAGTGTCCAGGTCCCTCCGTTCAATCATTATCATGCCAGGTGCTTGGCAGCATTTTTGGCTCCAATGACCTTGACCTATGACCATTTTTTAACCTGGCCTAGATCTCCTTACTACCCATCCCCAAGCAAAATTTGAGCGTCCTGGGTCTCTCCGTTCAAACATTATCGTGAAAGGTGCTCAGTAACAATTTTTGGCTTAAGTGACCTTGACCTTTGACCTATGACCTTTCTTTTTTACATCTGGCCATAGATATCCATAGTACCTATCCGCATGCAAAATATTACCATTGTGGGTCCCTCCGTTCAAATGTTATTGTCAAAGGTGCTTTGACAGCATTTTCAGTTCCAGTGACCTTGACCTTTGACCTATGACCTTCATTGTTGGTCTTGGCCTAGATATCATTTGCATCTATCCGCATGCAAATGTTGAGCATCCTGGGTCACTCCGTTCGAACGTTATCGTGCTGACATACATAGTCACACACATAGATAGTCAGGAACAAACACAATTCGCTGAAAACATTACCATCTCGCCACGCGGCTGGTAATTAAGAATTTTCATAAATAAAAGAACAACACTGTTTAAAAGGACTCATTTTTCTGAGTCTTTTGGTACCAAATACTTGTATGGGAAAATTCTGGTTCCAAACTTATGAACGTTTGTATATTGTGAAACTTTAAGCTCCGTTTGCACAAAATGAGGGGCGATCGACATCACAACTTCAAAATCGCATAACTTTTTTTTTTATGAAAGTGAGATATTTGAAATCTGTATTTTTGCATTTTATTTGTTGTTTTTGATATTGTTAAGAAAGTGCAAAACATCAATATCTCCAAAATGGCCAATGTTCCTGGTTTTCTTATGCACGGTCACATATGATCACGAAGTTACACAAAAAATCATGCAGGCCTAAGCATTAATAGCATGTTGAGTCACATTTTCGTGTTAGGCAATGATCGGCATATGATTGTAGAAATGTCAGATGACCTTGCAGGCCATGAGAGGGTCTGGGTTTTATGGATGTGAAGGCGATCAAGCACAAAATGTACCTGATGGAGACACGAATTGTCATCTTGGGGGTTAAAGTCTGCCCAACCCTGGCATTTTTCAATTTCAACTTGCCCCATTGCAATGGTCGTATGAGGATTTGGCGGGCCATGGAAAACATTAATCCCCCAGCAAATCATCAGGAGACTGTTCCAGAGCATGAGATGGCGTTGCCTTGAATACCTGGATGCAAACAGTGATCCAACATGCTTTCAACTAATTATGACAGTTTTGTAATTTGGGGATGTTGCACTCATTGATGTACATCTTCTCTGGCATTCCGTGACGTTTCAAACTTGATTTTTGTGTAGCAGTGTGCTTCTGATCACTATGTGTAAGCTTTGGCCTAGCGGTTGACACTGGTCTGTAGCAGACAACAGTTTTTTGCTCTCAGAGTTATCTTCCTGCTTAACTCCCTTGCCGAATATTCCTATTATTCGTATTTACTTTATCGAAATCCGGTTAAGTTGTTATTTGTACAGATGTATGTTGAATATGACTAAGACGAGAAAATATAAAATCCATAAAATGATATTAATTAGAAGGGCCCCCATTTATTGTACTTTCAAATCTTGTGGTCAGAGTAAATCGCACCAATCCAAAATTCAACCCAGTCATTTCGCACATTTCTTAATCTGATCTAAAGTCTGATTAAATGTTTGAAATTCGAACTATGCAAGTTAAATGTATGATTTATCCCCTTTCATTTCGTGTACGGCATGCCCCATATTTTTCTACACAGAAGCCTGTAGTGGCTCGAAACTATCACAGTTATTCTTTGTTCCTAGTTCGGCGCCTGTCACGATTCTAGATCAAACCATTGATTTCCCAATCTAAATAATTTTATTTTGATTTACCCTAATGATTGTCATTTTAATGACTAACAAAACTTGTTTTATGCATCTAAAATGATGTTGGTCCTTGTTAAGATTTGCCCCTAACCATGATTTTGGGGCTTTGAAAACGAAAGTCCAACCTGTGTTTTTTTCAAGATTTCTGGATCAAAATCGGAAACTTTACAGATTGAATTAATACTTGAAATTTATGTAAAAGAAAGTTTGTGTACTCTATTATTTTATCAATACTTTATTATTTGCTATGTGAAGCAATTATTCTGTTATTGTAAACAAATATGGTTTGGGCCTGTTAAAACTCAGTGTAGCTTCGCAGTTTAATCGTAAGTATTTCTTTTGAAAGGAAACGTGCCGATTGTTGATGATTTTCATATTATTATATGTTTCGTGGGCTTTTTAACCATTATGCAACACGTCTTGTTATGTAAAACGGCCGAGGAGCCAGCCAACGTGAAAGTTGCCGCAACAAGCACAAAATGTACCGCAAGATGACTCGAGAGGAGCTATTTGCGTGCAGCATCACATCGCTGGCTTTGCGGCCCATTAGTGGGGCATAAAAGGGAGGGCATGATGTGTGAATGGCAGTGTCCGTTGGTCATCCCTACACTGAAATGAGGAAAGAATAAAGAGGAAAGAACATGCGCTGGTCTCCACTGCCTGTTGCTGTCTACAGTCTGCTGTTTGTTTCTGCTTTCCTGTCTGTCCTGCCAGTTAACTCCTGTCTGTCTCAGCACCATTCCACACCACCAGCACATTTGTCTTTGATGTTATTGTCAAACAATGAGGTAGATTTGTTTTCACTTGAAATAAATCTGATTATTTGGTCATTAAACCCCTGGTTATCTTACAAAGACAATAACCCCAGTTTTTTAAAGACTTTTTTTATGAACGTACTTGTCCTTGTTTAGTCCTACATTCTACCGGTACGTACTTCCCCTGTATCCTGAGCTTCTCTAAACGAATGAGTAGCATTCACTTTGAGGTAGCCCTGAAAATTAGACTTAACAAAACTGTACATATTACAGCTTGTTAAAAATGTTGTTTTTTCCTGCCCCAAACGGGAGGGACGAGGGTGGTAGCTCAGTCTCCTCATTCAAAACCTCTCTTAAAACCCATCTTTTTCCTGCTGAACCCTAAATATTTGATCAATTGTCTATCGTTGTGTGCACGTGAGGGAAGATTGAATAAAAAGTTTGTACTGTGTTTTGTGGTGTATGTGTGTGTGTGTGTGTATGTGTGTGAGCATGCATGTATGCGTACATGCGTGCGTGTGTGCTTGTGTGTGTTTTGGTTTTGTGGGTTATGTGTGCATGCATGTGTATGTGTGTGTCTGTATGCATGTGTGTGTGTGTCTCTCCGTGCATACGCTGTGTGTGAGTGTATTTGTATGTGTATCCTCTAACGTTTGTGTATATGTGTTGGTGTATGTGGTCAGTCCATGCAACTCAGTTGCTATGGCTTACTGAATGAAAGATGAATAAATAGTCGATGTCAATAAATGTGTGTGAGTGTGTGTGTGTGTGTGTGTGTGTGTGTGTGTGTGTGTGTGTGTGTGTGTGTGTGTGTGTGTGTGTGTCTGTGAGAGAGAGAGACACACACACACAGAGTTGCTTTGTACATGCGTTGTTACTATTTTTGTTATCTACTTATTGATGAATATTTGATTGTAAAGCACTTTGTGCTCATTTGAGGTAAAGCGCTATATAAATGTACTATTATTATTGATATTATTAATGGTTCTAGTTCTGTGAGTGATTAGCCTTTTTATTTTCCATTGCGTCCGTTTTTCCCTTTCTCTCCTCGTCTAACTTTTCTCCGCTTTGCCAGAGTCAAAGGATTTTACCAAAGCAGGTGGCAATAACACTAGCGAGATAACAGCGGAAGATATGTCAGGGTGCCTGAAATACGGCCTTGATCTCAAATTCAAGCCTTCTGGGCTCACACTCTTGTACAGTCACCATCCACCTCCTTCACAGAGTGACAATTATCCAAACTTTGTTTGCTGGATCAAGGTCTCAGGAAATTCACCAGGCAAGGAGCTGTTTGTTCAGTGGGGTCGACAGACTTGCACGTTGAGCAACCATGTCTGGATACATTCGTTTCCTGAAAGCTGTAAAAACGTTTTTCAAAGGAAGCATCGCCAATGGAAAAAGATACTATGGACTGGCTGTGAGCTTTTGGAAGACCCAATGTCTGATTTCTACCCACCAGGGGCTAAGAGTTTGTACATAGAAGTGCATATTCAGGACTCGCAGCGGCAGTATTATACTGTGTCTCTGAACATTGGCCTTTTGCCAGCTTCAAGGAAACAGGATATGGACACCTTTGGAGGTGTGGAGTTAGAAACAAAACACGTGTCATCGTATTCAGGTAAATTGTGTATGTAGCCTGTGTATTGTATGTTGAAAAGTGTGATTTAGTGTAAGCTAAATCTTGCAAATTTGAAGCTTAGAATGCACTTGTTTCGAGACATGCCCTACATATGTCATCAAATAATACACTGAGAGCTTGTCTCTATCAAAATTTGTAATTAGCAGCTATTAAAACACCAGACAAAATGCAGCTTTTACTTTGAACCAAAACTGTATAGTGTTCAGATGGAGCAAACACGCTAATGTGGCAAGATTCTGGCTGAATAGGTTTTTGATTGAAAAGAAAGGAAAAGTTTTACATTGAAAGGGTTTGGGCTTTAGTTAGACATGTTTGCAATGTCAGAGTTTAAGGTGTGGCGTTCCTCTCCTTCTGAGACCTGAGCCTTCTCCAATGTTTAGTGAAGCCTGACACATAAAGGATGACCGAGATCAATATGGACTGAATGACAGAATAGAAAGTTTTAGTCTGTTAGACCTTTGTCCTCCAGATCCTTCCTCTTCGATCCTGACCATGCTAGATATTTAAAATAGTTTTGTTGACGAATCTCGCGGTCAACTTCACAATAAGCCCAACATTAATCCACATTTCAGGATATGTGCAGACCTACGATTTTAACCCTGGATCAGAAACCGGCCTACAAATGGGTTACACCAAAGTGGCTCTGCTAGTTGTACCAGCTGGACATGTCATCATGGTCAGTATGCCCTTCATGGTCATCCCCAAACACTTCAGTTTTTGTATTCGTCCTCGTGTGTTCGCTGGTTATCACATCCAGGGAAACGGTAACGACAGCACCGGACAATGCCAGACCTCATCAATACTGAAGTCTGCAGATGTTCCAGTGAAGTATGTGACGATGAGCGGGTCCTTTGACAGTCTTCAAGAAGCCAGACGTTTCCAGCGAATGGAAGCGGAGGGTACAGGCGTAATGGACACAAAGCGCAGTGATCATCATGGCATTCTTCCTTGCGGTCCATTGCGTCCGGTGTGGGATGGATGCGCCAGTGTTGTCCCTACTACGCCTACAGTTTCGGAAACCAACTTGGTCTTACACGTGAATGGAGGTGCCAAACATTTGAGGAAATACAAAAGTGGGAAAGGTTTCAGATTGATTTTTACTTATCACAATGTAAGTGTGGTGTTGTTTCTTACCGGAAAATGACAGTGTTGTTAACACAATGGTGATTGTTTTCTTAGGCTAAAATCTACTGAGAAACAAGTAATCTAATTTATATGTTATATGAATATGTATTTGAGTATTATGTATTTAATTTATACTCATACATTTCAGATTTATAATAAATAAGATTCTGGTTGGGAATGCTTAACATGTTGTCAACTTTTTATTTTCATTTGGAAGGGGTGGCAATGCAGTGTTGTGTTCTTATGAGTTGCGCTCTTTGCTTTGGTATGTGTTTTAATTGTGTTTTAAAGAAGCTCTTACTCAAGACATGCAAAACACCTTTGAATATTATCAACAGCTATTGAAGTTGAAGTATCTACATTGTTTGCAATTCTCAAGACTAGCATTTACATTTCTTTTGATCTTCTAAATTGTTTGATTTCTGCTGCGGCAAGAGTAAAAAAACCCAAAGATGATAGCATAGGGAAACCAACATTTCGTTTTTATGTCCAATCTTCTGGTTTATACAGATGTTGCCTCTACGCCATTTATTTCGAGTCCCAACTCACAGCCACACCCTGGCGTGTCAGGTCACAGACCTAGAAACCAGCATTCCAAAGGCAGCAAATATATGTCAGGCTTTCAAAACACAACCACCAGAGGTGACACTGCATTGCTACTGAGTCGCTTCGATGGAGCTCGGCGGAGCTTGTTCTGAGCTAACATACACAGCAAACCTTCTACTGACAACAATAATGTCTTAGTTAAAGAGCCAACGTGAGTGAAAATCTCCTCGAGGGCACCACCACAACCGTGGTGAAATGGGTAGAAACACTTTATGTAAAACATTGAAATTTGCTGTCAGCACTCGATTCGGGCCCACATCCTACTTTCACTTTCTAACCCAAGGGAAGTAAGTGCAGTATCCCAGTCGCTCTGTTGCCTTCCCATAAAAAAGGAGGAATACTGGAAAGTGAAACACGATTTGTGTTTGCAAAACTTGTAAAATTTTCACTTACCATTTTCTTAGATTTGTTAGGCGCAGAAGATTTCAAGATTATGTTCAGAGCATTCCGGTTTGATTCTAGATTTCTCAAAGGCCACAGCAATTGGCCAGTTCGCTGTGGAACTGTTCAGGGAGGGAGTGGACGAGGTTCAAGCCCCATCTACTGTGCAACTTGAAGCTGGAATGTGAAGGGCATGAGGATGAGGGGCAATGTCGCTATTCCCCATGTCACAATGGAGGCTTCTCTTTAAACAACAGGTACAATTATTATTTATTAACAGTGACAGCAGTAATGGTTGGTTGTTCTGTGTATTGTACGATCGTCACATGTTGACCTGAGGCCTAACACGTTTAATTGAACAAAGTCTTGCTTTGAGAACGTTATTAATGTTCAAATGCTATTGTTCTTTATAGACCAACTGCACATTGCAAATATAATCAGCACGATTAAATCCCAGGATGCCCAGCTTGTATTCCTGATAGATATGTTGTTGTATTCTTGACAGATAGTTTATAGTCTAGATAGTTTGTTGTATTGAAAGCAGGTGCTGAAAATCAATTGTATGCACATGCACGTGTATATGCTTATATGTGTGTGCATGTGTGCAATGTAAATGCGTACACAAGCATATTGGTGCATTTCGGCCTTGATACGTTTGTGAGTTCAGATGCTACATGCTGAAAGGCCCGGTGAATAGTCACACACAAGCTAGTCGCGGCTGCAAAGAGATGGGAGCCCAGCTTGCCAGCTTCAACACACATGGAGAGATGCATTCCCTGGTAGACCTGATGTGGGCCCGAAACAGGAGGTTTCACTTCTTTGTGGGAGGGAAGTCAGCTGGTCCCGATATGCCAGCCCAGTGAGTGTAACTACATTGTAGCCCATTGTGTATGTGTCTGCCTGCCTACCTGTTGGTCGTTCTGTCTGTATCTCATTGTCTATTTTTCTCTCAGTCTCTCAGTGTTCCCTCATATGATCATGGATGTAGTGTGGCTTTGATGGAATTTTCATTTTTCACTTGGGCGCAAACGTTTGGCCAGACTCGATATGACAGCCGTGTTAGCTTGTTGTAGGCTCTGTCTGTTTGTCTATCTGTCGATCTTAGTTTTATGTTATACCCTCCCCCATTAAAGGATTTAAACCAAAAACAAAAACGAACATTGTGTAATTATTCATACAAAATGATTATAGCAATGGATAAAGCATGTACCTTAAATCGGGGGACATGAAATAACATGTAGGCCCTACATTCGTGACAAATTGTGTGTGCAGATACCAGAACGAACTAGTCCTGGAGGATTCCACCATGGCTTACCACCTGAGCCGCCTGCAGTCTCTTGACCTGGAGAAACCTTTCTGCGCTGCCATGGACCCACAGAGCGACGTGGGTGTGACCCTGGGCAGGTGCATGTACCGCTACCCAAGGTTTGATGTTAGCTATCTCTGCGAGTACCCAGATACTCCATCTTCTTCTTCTTCTTCTTCTTCTTCTTCTTCTTATTCTTCTTCTTCTTCTTCTTCTTCTTCTTCTTCTTCTTCATCTTCCAGCCCCAGTGTCACTCTTCCTCAACTTGTCAACATTTCATTCCCTTCAAACCTTCGCACGGAGCTCTGTCCCAAAGGGCACGTGGTCCACTCGTTTCTGGCTTGTGATGTTCAGACCGACTGCTGGGTTTCCCAGCCAGGGGCGCAGGACGGGGAAGGGGATGAAGAAACTTCATGCCCAGCGTCGATTCGCTCCTACCCCCCTTCTTTCGGCTGTGGAGTTGAAGGGCAGTATATTCCTTACACGCTTGTGTGTGACCACAGCGAGGACTGCTTCGATAGCAGTGATGAAGAGTTCTGCGTGTTCCACGCGGGCCACAGGACTGGAGCTGCCTTTGTGTGCCAGGATCCAGGAACGGTGCAGTGTGGCCGCACTCACCAGGTAAGATGTATGTCCCTGTGCAAGTAGCTTCTGGAGCTGGGTACAGCTCCATCCAGGTCTTCAGACCATGGCGAAGTTGTATAGCCTTTCAGCTGTGGCAATAAGACAAAAATGAATTAGGTTTATTCCAACATAACGAATTTGTACCCTTAATCTCACAGGTAACTGCAAAGAAAACCACCTTTATGCTGATTCTACATAAAGTTTTTGCATCTTTATCTTGTAAAGTGCAAAGAGGCTCCTCTGTGTTTTCCAAGTGACAGCTTGAAACTATGAAATATTCTGATTAAGAACAGGGATAGACATTCTGAGACAAAAATATTTTACAGCATGCTCCATGAACATTTTGTCCAGAAAATTTGAATTTACATTTTAATTCCACATTCATAAATATCACTTTTATGGCACTAAAGCTAGCAGCATTGATGAGGAATGATCCACATGACTAATGATTTGCATTCATTTTGTAATCACCCTTCATGTGCTCTTTGTCAAGTGCATTCCGTGGGATAACTGGTGTGACGGACGAGAAGACTGTGTGAACAGAGTGGATGAATGTTCCTGCAAGGGGATCTTTAACCTTTGCCATCCCAAAATCAATCCCTTCCAGATGTTCTACAGACGGCCCCCACCTGCTGTTTTGCATCTCAATGGATATGGTGGACTGCTTCTCCTCAGCCTGTCCGCTGATCTTTCGAGAGTTCATCAGTATGAGGTAAGGTACGGATGAGGGAAAGACGTATGTAATGCAAAAGGCCAGGCAACTTTCAAGCAATGTTTAGTTCTCGTATTTTCAAAATAGAAAAGCTATGAGCATTTCGTTTTAGGACGCTGTTGTGGAACTTTTTATTGGAACTCTCAAGCTAAAATCTTTCATCCCATTCAACTTCAAACTTCTTAGGATTTAAAAAAAACAAATCTTTCCATTGAAAATAAATGTCTTTAATTACATTGTTTTTTAATAAACAATGTCAATAGTTTTATGATCATTTCATTATTTGAAATGTTGATAAAAACCCATTGTATATTGTTATGACGTTGACTAAGTTAATAATTATAAGCAATTCCAAAATGAGTATAACTGTATGCAGCTTAACTCAAATCTAAATCCAAATCCAATACACTTTAATATCTCAAGAGATTCATGTCAGGTGCAACAACATAACAGAAACGCGACCCTACTGAAAAACTTCAAAGCGTTTGAATTGCAATTATAGAAACAAAATACTAACTTTTTAATTCATGATACTAATCCAAAAATATGCACATGAACAAAATTCTTGCAAATAATAGAAATGTCAGTAAAATAAAGGCAGAATAACTCAAGAATTCAACATATGGATATAACAGTTCGTAATGGTGGGCTAGAACATGACTATCATCAGTCACTATTTGCCTGGCCTAATTGTCTGTTCACTTACAGAGCAACTGTAGCCATCACGTGGGGGACCCTCAGGGCCCTGACTTTCCCACATCCCTGAATCACACACAGGAGGAAGGATGTCCAGAAACTCACTTCCAGTGTGCGCACCACGGCTACTGCCTGCCAGTCTTCCTGCTCTGTAACGGCGTCAACGACTGCCCCACCAAGGAGGACGAATCACACTGCGATGCCTTTGTGTGTCAAGGGTATTACCGATGTCGTGATTCCAAGGTCTGCCTCCACCCCTCTCAGGTGTGTGACGACAGGTTCCAGTGTCCACAGAGAGATGACGAGCTGCTGTGTCACATGACATGCCCTGAACACTGCCTTTGCCACGGGCTTGCTTTCACGTGTGGCAGACCTTTTTACGCATCGGACTACTTGGATGTTCGGTATCTGGATGCCGGCGGCAGCGAGATGAGTCCTGATGATTTATCCCAAAACATCATGTTGGTGTATCTGTCTCTCAGAAAGTGCAATCTTAGTCAAATTGTCGTAACATATTTTCCGAATTTAATCAGCCTTGATGTCAGTGATAACCTAATTACCAGCATTCAGATCGAACACATTTCTCAGTCATCATCTCTTAAGTATCTTGATCTTTCTAACAACCCTTTAAACGAAGTATTATCTCAACAGGCGATATTATCACAAACTCTGATATCGCTAAAGTTGTTGGATATGTCAGGGGTGAACATGACCATCCTGGATGTAAATATGTCATCATTTCCTAATTTAGAAGTTTTCAATTTGTCTTCCAGTGGTTTGAACGAAATACTTGGAACACAATTCCAGGAGCTCGGGGTGTTGAGTGTGCTTGACTTACGGGGATGTCCTCTCAGAGTGTTTTCAAAGCAGATGTTAAAAACATTAACAAAAATGCAAACCATGTATTCTGACAACTACCATCTGTGCTGTCCCCAAATGCTTCCAGAGACATTTAACACGAAAAACTGTCATGGACCATCCAATCTCATATCCACTTGCCATTCCCTCTTGGGATCCAAACTCAACCAGATCTGGTTCATGATCCTCGTCATTTCAGTCTTAGCTTTTGGTATGGTGAATTTCGTTTTTCATGTATCATGTGTTAAAAGCAAAGATGCGTCACAACGGTCAAGTTCTCAACTGCTTGTGGCCCAGGTTGCAGCCTGTGACATAGTGATGGGAGTGTACGTGGCCATAGTAACAGTGACAGATCAGGTGTACCGAGGGACCTATGTTTGGGAGGACCGGGCATGGAGACACAGCGCTTTCTGTAAGCTGGCCAGTTTCCTCTTCGTCTTGTCAGTCAACGTGTCTGCCTTCCTGAACTCTCTGATAATCTTTGACCGGTGTGTGCAGTTACGTCACTCTGCTGAATTACCCACCCTATCCACACGGATCATCTGCTGCCTGGTTTGGCTGGGGGCGGTGCTACTGGCTGCACTCCCTCTGACACCTTGGGCTCACCGCTGGGAGATGCACAGACACACCGGGCTCTGCCAGCCTCTCGTGGCTCTGCTGAAGAACAAGACTCAAGGTGAATACGTTCAAGGATCTGTCTCCATCTTGACTCTGACACTGGCTGGAGTTGGTCTGCTGGGTCAGGCCTACCTCGCGAACATGGTTCTCCATCAGAGTAGCTTAACACTGTTGTTGAAAACTAAACGGAGTTTCCCTTACAGCGTCACACTTGCCCGTCGACTGTGGCCTATGCTGGTGTTTGACACATTGTGTGGGTTGTGGGTGGGGGTCACGGCACTGCTGGGGTCCGAAGGGATATATGGTTTCCAGCACGTGCAAACAGGGACTCTCATGTTGGCCTTGCCTTTGAAATCGGCCCTGCGCCCTTTTCTCTTGCTCCTTGGCCACGTCCAGGAAAACCGGAGACTGACGCAGAGAAGGCGATTGCTAAAGCGGCTTGAGATACCAGCATAAAGTGAATTTATTTTGTTTCTGTTAAAATGATACAAACTCACACAAGATGTGTCATTTAGAATATGTCCTTGTTTCTTTTCCATTTTTGTTGCTGGAATCACCCCCACCCCCTCCCCCCCCCCCCCCCCCCCCATGATCATCACCAAGCAACAAATGGAAAAGAAACAAGGACATATTCTAAATGACACATCTTGTGTGAGTTTGTATCATTTTAACAGAAACAAAATAAATTCACTTTATGCTGGTATCTCAAGCCGCTTTAGCAATCGCCTTCTCTGCGTCAGTCTCCGGTTTTCCTGGACGTGGCCAAGGAGCAAGAGAAAAGGGCGCAGGGCCGATTTCAAAGGCAAGGCCAACATGAGAGTCCCTGTTTGCACGTGCTGGAAACCATATATCCCTTCGGACCCCAGCAGTGCCGTGACCCCCACCCACAACCCACACAATGTGTCAAACACCAGCATAGGCCACAGTCGACGGGCAAGTGTGACGCTGTAAGGGAAACTCCGTTTAGTTTTCAACAACAGTGTTAAGCTACTCTGATGGAGAACCATTTTCGCGAGGTAGGCCTGACCCAGCAGACCAACTCCAGCCAGTGTCAGAGTCAAGATGGAGACAGATCCTTGAACGTATTCACCTTGAGTCTTGTTCTTCAGCAGAGCCACGAGAGGCTGGCAGAGCCCGGTGTGTCTGTGCATCTCCCAGCGGTGAGCCCAAGGTGTCAGAGGGAGTGCAGCCAGTAGCACCGCCCCCAGCCAAACCAGGCAGCAGATGATCCGTGTGGATAGGGTGGGTAATTCAGCAGAGTGACGTAACTGCACACACCGGTCAAAGATTATCAGAGAGTTCAGGAAGGCAGACACGTTGACTGACAAGACGAAGAGGAAACTGGCCAGCTTACAGAAAGCGCTGTGTCTCCATGCCCGGTCCTCCCAAACATAGGTCCCTCGGTACACCTGATCTGTCACTGAGGGGGGGGAGGAGGATAATGGCCACGTACACTCCCATCACTATGTCACAGGCTGCAACCTGGGCCACAAGCAGTTGAGAACTTGACCGTTGTGACGCATCTTTGCTTTTAACACATGATACATGAAAAACGAAATTCACCATACCAAAAGCTAAGACTGAAATGACGAGGATCATGAACCAGATCTGGTTGAGTTTGGATCCCAAGAGGGAATGGCAAGTGGATATGAGATTGGATGGTCCATGACAGTTTTTCGTGTTAAATGTCTCTGGAAGCATTTGGGGACAGCACAGATGGTAGTTGTCAGAATACATGGTTTGCATTTTTGTTAATGTTTTTAACATCTGCTTTGAAAACACTCTGAGAGGACATCCCCGTAAGTCAAGCACACTCAACACCCCGAGCTCCTGGAATTGTGTTCCAAGTATTTCGTTCAAACCACTGGAAGACAAATTGAAAACTTCTAAATTAGGAAATGATGACATATTTACATCCAGGATGGTCATGTTCACCCCTGACATATCCAACAACTTTAGCGATATCAGAGTTTGTGATAATATCGCCTGTTGAGATAATACTTCGTTTAAAGGGTTGTTAGAAAGATCAAGATACTTAAGAGATGATGACTGAGAAATGTGTTCGATCTGAATGCTGGTAATTAGGTTATCACTGACATCAAGGCTGATTAAATTCGGAAAATATGTTACGACAATTTGACTAAGATTGCACTTTCTGAGAGACAGATACACCAACATGATGTTTTGGGATAAATCATCAGGACTCATCTCGCTGCCGCCGGCATCCAGATACCGAACATCCAAGTAGTCCGATGCGTAAAAAGGTCTGCCACACGTGAAAGCAAGCCCGTGGCAAAGGCAGTGTTCAGGGCATGTCATGTGACACAGCAGCTCGTCATCTCTCTGTGGACACTGGAACCTGTCGTCACACACCTGAGAGGGGTGGAGGCAGACCTTGGAATCACGACATCGGTAATACCCTTGACACACAAAGGCATCGCAGTGTGATTCGTCCTCCTTGGTGGGGCAGTCGTTGACGCCGTTACAGAGCAGGAAGACTGGCAGGCAGTAGCCGTGGTGCGCACACTGGAAGTGAGTTTCTGGACATCCTTCCTCCTGTGTGTGATTCAGGGATGTGGGAAAGTCAGGGCCCTGAGGGTCCCCCACGTGATGGCTACAGTTGCTCTGTAAGTGAACAGACAATTAGGCCAGGCAAATAGTGACTGATGATAGTCATGTTCTAGCCCACCATTACGAACTGTTATATCCATATGTTGAATTCTTGAGTTATTCTGCCTTTATTTTACTGACATTTCTATTATTTGCAAGAATTTTGTTCATGTGCATATTTTTGGATTAGTATCATGAATTAAAAAGTTAGTATTTTGTTTCTATAATTGCAATTCAAACGCTTTGATGTTTTTCAGTAGGGTCGCGTTTCTGTTATGTTGTTGCACCTGACATGAATCTCTTGAGATATTAAAGTATATTGGATTTGGATTTAGATTTGAGTTAAGCTGCATACAGTTATACTCATTTTGGAATTGCTTATAATTATTAACTTAGTCAACGTCATAACAATATACAATGGGTTTTTATCAACATTTCAAATAATGAAATGATCATAAAACTATTGACATTGTTTATTAAAAAACAATGTAATTAAAGACATTTATTTTCAATGGAAAGATTTGTTTTTTTAAATCCTAAGAAGTTTGAAGTTGAATGGGATGAAAGATTTTAGCTTGAGAGTTCCAATAAAAAGTTCCACAACAGCGTCCTAGAACGAAATGCTCATAGCTTTTCTATTTTGAAAATACGAGAACTAAACATTGCTTGAAAGTTGCCTGGCCTTTTGCATTACATACGTCTTTCCCTCATCCGTACCTTACCTCATACTGATGAACTCTCGAAAGATCAGCGGACAGGCTGAGGAGAAGCAGTCCACCATATCCATTGAGATGCAAAACAGCAGGCGGGGGCCGTCTGTAGAACATCTGGAAGGGATTGATTTTGGGATGGCAAAGGTTAAAGATCCCCTTGCAGGAAAATTCATCCACTCTGTTCACACAGTCTTCTCGTCCGTCACACCAGTTATCCCACGGAATGCACTTGACAAAGAGCACATGAAGGGTGATTACAAAATGAATGCAAATCATTAGTCATGTGGATCATTCCTCATCAATGCTGCTAGCTTTAGTGCCATAAAAGTGATATTTATGAATGTGGAATTAAAATGTAAATTCAAATTTTCTGGACAAAATGTTCATGGAGCATGCTGTAAAATATTTTTGTCTCAGAATGTCTATCCCTGTTCTTAATCAGAATATTTCATAGTTTCAAGCTGTCACTTGGAAAACACAGAGGAGCCTCTTTGCACTTTACAAGATAAAGATGCAAAAACTTTATGTAGAATCAGCATAAAGGTGGTTTTCTTTGCAGTTACCTGTGAGATTAAGGGTACAAATTCTTTATGTTGGAATAAACCTAATTCATTTTTGTCTTATTGCCACAGCTGAAAGGCTATACAACTTCGCCATGGTCTGAAGACCTGGATGGAGCTGTACCCAGCTCCAGAAGCTACTTGCACAGGGACATACATCTTACCTGGTGAGTGCGGCCACACTGCACCATTCCTGGATCCTGGCACACAAAGGCAGCTCCAGTCCTGTGGCCCGCGTGGAACACGCAGAACTCTTCATCACTGCTATCGAAGCAGTCCTCGCTGTGGTCACACACAAGCGTGTAAGGAATATACTGCCCTTCAACTCCACAGCCGAAAGAAGGGGGGTAGGAGCGAATCGACGCTGGGCATGAAGTTTCTTCATCCCCTTCCCCGTCCTGCGCCCCTGGCTGGGAAACCCAGCAGTCGGTCTGAACATCACAAGCCAGAAACGAGTGGACCACGTGCCCTTTGGGACAGAGCTCCGTGCGAAGGTTTGAAGGGAATGAAATGTTGACAAGTTGAGGAAGAGTGACACTGGGGCTGGAAGATGAAGAAGAAGAAGAAGAAGAAGAAGAAGAAGAAGAAGAAGAAGAAGAAGAAGAAGAAGAAGAAGAAGATGGAGTATCTGGGTACTCGCAGAGATAGCTAACATCAAACCTTGGGTAGCGGTACATGCACCTGCCCAGGGTCACACCCACGTCGCTCTGCGGGTCCATGGCAGCGCAGAAAGGTTTCTCCAGGTCAAGAGACTGCAGGCGGCTCAGGTGGTAAGCCATGGTGGAATCCTCCAGGACTAGTTCGTTCTGGTATCTGCACACACAATTTGTCACGAATGTAGGGCCTACGTGTTATTTCATGTCCGCCGATTTAAGGTACATGCTTTATCCATTGCTATAATCATTTTGTATGAATAATTACACAATGTTCGTTTTTGTTTTTGGTTTAAATCCTTTAATGGGGAAGGGTATAACATAAAACTAAGATCGACAGATAGACAAACAGACAGAGCCTACAACAAGCTAACACGGCTGTCATATCGAGTCTGGCCAAACGTTTGCGCCCAAGTGAAAAATGAAAATTCCATCAAAGCCACACTACATCCATGATCATATGAGGGAACACTGAGAGACTGAGAGAAAAATAGACAATGAGATACAGACAGAACGACCAACAGGTAGGCAGGCAGACACATACACAATGGGCTACAATGTAGTTACACTCACTGGGCTGGCATATCGGGACCAGCTGACTTCCCTCCCACAAAGAAGTGAAACCTCCTGTTTCGGGCCCACATCAGGTCTACCAGGGAATGCATCTCTCCATGTGTGTTGAAGCTGGCAAGCTGGGCTCCCATCTCTTTGCAGCCGCGACTAGCTTGTGTGTGACTATTCACTGGGCCTTTCAGCATGTAGCATCTGAACTCACAAACATATCAAGGCCGAAATGCACCAATATGCTTGTGTACGCATTTACATTGCACACATGCACACACATATAAGCATATACACGTGCATGTGCATACAATTGATTTTCAGCACCTGCTTTCAATACAACAAACTATCTAGACTATAAACTATCTGTCAAGAATACAACAACATATCTATCAGGAATACAAGCTGGGCATCCTGGGATTTAATCGTGCTGATTATATTTGCAATGTGCAGTTGGTCTATAAAGAACAATAGCATTTGAACATTAATAACGTTCTCAAAGCAAGACTGTTCAATTAAACGTGTTAGGCCTCAGGTCAACATGTGACGATCGTACAATACACAGAACAACCAACCATTACTGCTGTCACTGTTAATAAATAATAATTGTACCTGTTGTTTAAAGAGAAGCCTCCATTGTGACATGGGGAATAGCGACATTGCCCCTCATCCTCATGCCCTTCACATTCCAGCTTCAAGTTGCACAGCAGATGGGGCTTGAACCTCGTCCACTCCCTCCCTGAACAGTTCCACAGCGAACTGGCCAATTGCTGTGGTCTTTGAGAAATCTAGAATCAAACCGGAATGCTCTGAACATAATCTTGAAATCTTCTGCGCCTAACAAATCTAAGAAAATGGTAAGTGAAAATTTTACAAGTTTTGCAAACACAAATCGTGTTTCACTTTCCATTCCTCCTTTTCTATGGGAAGGCAACAGAGCGACTGGGGTACTGCACTTACTTCCCTTGGGTTAGAAAGTGAAAGTAGGATGTGGGCCTGAATCGAGTGCTGACAGCAAATTTCAATGTTTTACATAAAGTGTTTCTACCCATTTCACCACGGTTGTGATGGTGCCCTCGGAGGAGATTTTCACTCACGTTGGCTCTTTAACTAAGACATTATTGTTGTCAGTAGATGGTTTGCTGTGTATGTTAGCTCAGAACAAGCTCCGCCGAGCTCCATCGAAGCGACTCAGTAGCAATGCAGTGTCACCTCTGGTGGTTGTGTTTTGAAAGCCTGACATATATTTGCTGCCTTTGGAATGCTGGTTTCTAGGTCTGTGACCTGACACGCCAGGGTGTGGCTGTGAGTTGGGACTCGAAATAAATGGCGAAGAGGCAACATCTGCATAAACCAGAAGATTGGACATAAAAACGAAATGCTGGTTTCCCTATGCTATCATCTTTGTTTTTTTTTACTCTTGCCGCAGCAGAAATCAAACAATTTAGAAGATCAAAAGAAATGTAAATGCTAGTCTTGAGAATTGCAAACAATGTAGATACTTCAACTTCAATAGCTGTTGATAATATTCAAAGGTGTTTTGCATGTCTTGAGTAAGAGCTTCTTTAAAACACAATTAAAACACATACCAAAGCAAAGAGCGCAACTCATAAGAACACAACACTGCATTGCCACCCCTTCCAAATGAAAATAAAAAGTTGACAACATGTTAAGCATTCCCAACCAGAATCTTATTTATTTTAAATCTGAAATGTATGAGTATAAATTAAATACATAATACTCAAATACATATTCATATAACATATAAATTAGATTACTTGTTTCTCAGTAGATTTTAGCCTAAGAAAACAATCACCATTGTGTTAACAACACTGTCATTTTCCGGTAAGAAACAACACCACACTTACATTGTGATAAGTAAAAATCAATCTGAAACCTTTCCCACTTTTGTATTTCCTCAAATGTTTGGCACCTCCATTCACGTGTAAGACCAAGTTGGTTTCCGAAACTGTAGGCGTAGTAGGGACAACACTGGCGCATCCATCCCACACCGGACGCAATGGACCGCAAGGAAGAATGCCATGATGATCACTGCGCTTTGTGTCCATTACGCCTGTACCCTCCGCTTCCATTCGCTGGAAACGTCTGGCTTCTTGAAGACTGTCAAAGGACCCGCTCATCGTCACATACTTCACTGGAACATCTGCAGACTTCAGTATTGATGAGGTCTGGCATTGTCCGGTGCTGTCGTTACCGTTTCCCTGGATGTGATAACCAGCGAACACACGAGGACGAATACAAAAACTGAAGTGTTTGGGGATGACCATGAAGGGCATACTGACCATGATGACATGTCCAGCTGGTACAACTAGCAGAGCCACTTTGGTGTAACCCATTTGTAGGCCGGTTTCTGATCCAGGGTTAAAATCGTAGGTCTGCACATATCCTGAAATGTGGATTAATGTTGGGCTTATTGTGAAGTTGACCGCGAGATTCGTCAACAAAACTATTTTAAATATCTAGCATGGTCAGGATCGAAGAGGAAGGATCTGGAGGACAAAGGTCTAACAGACTAAAACTTTCTATTCTGTCATTCAGTCCATATTGATCTCGGTCATCCTTTATGTGTCAGGCTTCACTAAACATTGGAGAAGGCTCAGGTCTCAGAAGGAGAGGAACGCCACACCTTAAACTCTGACATTGCAAACATGTCTAACTAAAGCCCAAACCCTTTCAATGTAAAACTTTTCCTTTCTTTTCAATCAAAAACCTATTCAGCCAGAATCTTGCCACATTAGCGTGTTTGCTCCATCTGAACACTATACAGTTTTGGTTCAAAGTAAAAGCTGCATTTTGTCTGGTGTTTTAATAGCTGCTAATTACAAATTTTGATAGAGACAAGCTCTCAGTGTATTATTTGATGACATATGTAGGGCATGTCTCGAAACAAGTGCATTCTAAGCTTCAAATTTGCAAGATTTAGCTTACACTAAATCACACTTTTCAACATACAATACACAGGCTACATACACAATTTACCTGAATACGATGACACGTGTTTTGTTTCTAACTCCACACCTCCAAAGGTGTCCATATCCTGTTTCCTTGAAGCTGGCAAAAGGCCAATGTTCAGAGACACAGTATAATACTGCCGCTGCGAGTCCTGAATATGCACTTCTATGTACAAACTCTTAGCCCCTGGTGGGTAGAAATCAGACATTGGGTCTTCCAAAAGCTCACAGCCAGTCCATAGTATCTTTTTCCATTGGCGATGCTTCCTTTGAAAAACGTTTTTACAGCTTTCAGGAAACGAATGTATCCAGACATGGTTGCTCAACGTGCAAGTCTGTCGACCCCACTGAACAAACAGCTCCTTGCCTGGTGAATTTCCTGAGACCTTGATCCAGCAAACAAAGTTTGGATAATTGTCACTCTGTGAAGGAGGTGGATGGTGACTGTACAAGAGTGTGAGCCCAGAAGGCTTGAATTTGAGATCAAGGCCGTATTTCAGGCACCCTGACATATCTTCCGCTGTTATCTCGCTAGTGTTATTGCCACCTGCTTTGGTAAAATCCTTTGACTCTGGCAAAGCGGAGAAAAGTTAGACGAGGAGAGAAAGGGAAAAACGGACGCAATGGAAAATAAAAAGGCTAATCACTCACAGAACTAGAACCATTAATAATATCAATAATAATAGTACATTTATATAGCGCTTTACCTCAAATGAGCCCAAAGTGCTTTACAAATCAAATATTCATCAATAAGTAGATAACAAAAATAGTAACAACGCATGTACAAAGCAACTCTGTGTGTGTGTGTCTCTCTCTCTCACAGACACACACACACACACCACACACACACACACACACACACACACACACACACACACACACACACACACACTCACACACATTTATTGACATCGACTATTTATTCATCTTTCATTCAGTAAGCCATAGCAACTGAGTTGCATGGACTGACCACATACACCAACACATATACACAAACGTTAGAGGATACACATACAAATACACTCACACACAACGTATGCACGGAGAGACACACACACACATGCATACAGACACACACATACACATGCATGCACACATAACCCACAAAACCAAAACACACACAAGCACACACGCACGCATGTACGCATACATGCATGCTCACACACATACACAACACACACACACATACACCACAAAACACAGTACAAACTTTTTATTCAATCTTCCCTCACGTGCACACAACGATAGACAATTGATCAAATATTTAGGGCGCAGCAGGAAAAAGATGGGTTTTAAGAGAGGTTTTGAATGAGGAGACTGAGCTACCACCCTCGTCCCTCCCGTTTGGGGCAGGAAAAAACAACATTTTTAACAAGCTGTAATATGTACAGTTTTGTTAAGTCTAATTTTCAGGGCTACCTCAAAGTGAATGCTACTCATTCGTTTAGAGAAGCTCAGGATACAGGGGAAGTACGTACCGGTAGAATGTAGGACTAAACAAGGACAAGTACGTTCATAAAAAAAAGTCTTTAAAAAAACTGGGGTTATTGTCTTTGTAAGATAACCAGGGGTTTAATGACCAAATAATCAGATTTATTTCAAGTGAAAACAAATCTACCTCATTGTTTGACAATAACATCAAAGACAAATGTGCTGGTGGTGTGGAATGGTGCTGAGACAGACAGGAGTTAACTGGCAGGACAGACAGGAAAGCAGAAACAAACAGCAGACTGTAGACAGCAACAGGCAGTGGAGACCAGCGCATGTTCTTTCCTCTTTATTCTTTCCTCATTTCAGTGTAGGGATGACCAACGGACACTGCCATTCACACATCATGCCCTCCCTTTTATGCCCCACTAATGGGCCGCAAAGCCAGCGATGTGATGCTGCACGCAAATAGCTCCTCTCGAGTCATCTTGCGGTACATTTTGTGCTTGTTGCGGCAACTTTCACGTTGGCTGGCTCCTCGGCCGTTTTACATAACAAGACGTGTTGCATAATGGTTAAAAAGCCCACGAAACATATAATAATATGAAAATCATCAACAATCGGCACGTTTCCTTTCAAAAGAAATACTTACGATTAAACTGCGAAGCTACACTGAGTTTTAACAGGCCCAAACCATATTTGTTTACAATAACAGAATAATTGCTTCACATAGCAAATAATAAAGTATTGATAAAATAATAGAGTACACAAACTTTCTTTTACATAAATTTCAAGTATTAATTCAATCTGTAAAGTTTCCGATTTTGATCCAGAAATCTTGAAAAAAACACAGGTTGGACTTTCGTTTTCAAAGCCCCAAAATCATGGTTAGGGGCAAATCTTAACAAGGACCAACATCATTTTAGATGCATAAAACAAGTTTTGTTAGTCATTAGAATGACAATCATTAGGGTAAATCAAAATAAAATTATTTAGATTGGGAAATCAATGGTTTGATCTAGAATCGTGACAGGCGCCGAACTAGGAACAAAGAATAACTGTGATAGTTTCGAGCCACTACAGGCTTCTGTGTAGAAAAATATGGGGCATGCCGTACACGAAATGAAAGGGGATAAATCATACATTTAACTTGCATAGTTCGAATTTCAAACATTTAATCAGACTTTAGATCAGATTAAGAAATGTGCGAAATGACTGGGTTGAATTTTGGATTGGTGCGATTTACTCTGACCACAAGATTTGAAAGTACAATAAATGGGGGCCCTTCTAATTAATATCATTTTATGGATTTTATATTTTCTCGTCTTAGTCATATTCAACATACATCTGTACAAATAACAACTTAACCGGATTTCGATAAAGTAAATACGAATAATAGGAATATTCGGCAAGGGAGTTAAGCAGGAAGATAACTCTGAGAGCAAAAAACTGTTGTCTGCTACAGACCAGTGTCAACCGCTAGGCCAAAGCTTACACATAGTGATCAGAAGCACACTGCTACACAAAAATCAAGTTTGAAACGTCACGGAATGCCAGAGAAGATGTACATCAATGAGTGCAACATCCCCAAATTACAAAACTGTCATAATTAGTTGAAAGCATGTTGGATCACTGTTTGCATCCAGGTATTCAAGGCAACGCCATCTCATGCTCTGGAACAGTCTCCTGATGATTTTCTGGAGGATTAATGTTTTCCATGGCCCGCCAAATCCTCATACGACCATTGCAATGGGGCAAGTTGAAATTGAAAAATGCCAGGGTTGGGCAGACTTTAACCCCCAAGATGACAATTCGTGTCTCCATCAGGTACATTTTGTGCTTGATCGCCTTCACATCCATAAAACCCAGACCCTCTCATGGCCTGCAAGGTCATCTGACATTTCTACAATCATATGCCGATCATTGCCTAACACGAAAATGTGACTCAACATGCTATTAATGCTTAGGCCTGCATGATTTTTTGTGTAACTTCGTGATCATATGTGACCGTGCATAAGAAAACCAGGAACATTGGCCATTTTGGAGATATTGATGTTTTGCACTTTCTTAACAATATCAAAAACAACAAATAAAATGCAAAAATACAGATTTCAAATATCTCACTTTCATAAAAAAAAAAGTTATGCGATTTTGAAGTTGTGATGTCGATCGCCCCTCATTTTGTGCAAACGGAGCTTAAAGTTTCACAATATACAAACGTTCATAAGTTTGGAACCAGAATTTTCCCATACAAGTATTTGGTACCAAAAGACTCAGAAAAATGAGTCCTTTTAAACAGTGTTGTTCTTTTATTTATGAAAATTCTTAATTACCAGCCGCGTGGCGAGATGGTAATGTTTTCAGCGAATTGTGTTTGTTCCTGACTATCTATGTGTGTGACTATGTATGTCAGCACGATAACGTTCGAACGGAGTGACCCAGGATGCTCAACATTTGCATGCGGATAGATGCAAATGATATCTAGGCCAAGACCAACAATGAAGGTCATAGGTCAAAGGTCAAGGTCACTGGAACTGAAAATGCTGTCAAAGCACCTTTGACAATAACATTTGAACGGAGGGACCCACAATGGTAATATTTTGCATGCGGATAGGTACTATGGATATCTATGCCAGATGTAAAAAGAAAGGTCATAGGTCAAAGGTCAAGGTCACTTAAGCCAAAAATTGTTACTGAGCACCTTTCACGATAATGTTTGAACGGAGAGACCCAGGACGCTCAAATTTTGCATGGGGATGGGTAGTAAGGAGATCTAGGCCAGGTTAAAAAATGGTCATAGGTCAAGGTCATTGGAGCTGAAAATGCTGCCAAGCATCTGGCATGATATTGATTGAACGGAGGGACACTGGACACTCACATTTTGCATGCGGATAGGTACATTTGATGTCTAGACCAGGTTTCTTCTTCGTCGATCGCCCAGACAGTTTCCTGTCTATTATGAGCGCATTTGCGTCATGCTGCCGTTATGCGCCTTGGAAATAGGCCCAGCAAAAACCAGGTTTGAAAATGAAAGTCAAAGGTCAAGGTCACTGGAGCTGTAAACTCTGACGAGCACTTAGCATAACATTTGAAAGGGGGGCTCAAATGTTGCATGTAGATATGTATTTAGAATATTAGGATTTGTAAGTTAAAAAATGAAGGTCATTGGTCAAAGGTTAAGGTCACTGGAGCCAAAATGCTGCCAAGCACCTGGGTCTTTATTCATATTAAGATAATAATTATGAGTCTCTCTCTCTTTTGAAATAAAAGTTTGTCACCAGCTGCAAGGCGAAAACTGCGTTTGAAAACGTTACATTTTTAGGTAATTTAAGTGAATCTTGAGATGACAGGATTAAGCCATTAAGCCTCTTCAAAAGAGAGAAAATTGCACTAATAGTAAAATAGTAATACATTGGTGATCAGAGCTTCAGATTTGTTTCACACTTCATGAGTCAAATGACCCCTGGTTACAGACAGTGATGAGTCAATTTCCAAAATAATGGGCCAGTAATGTGTCACTGTAGTATTATTGTACTTAAAATGTATTGCAGACTTCATGGGTCAGAAACCAAAAATCGACCTTGGCCCTGGTTGCACAAAATGAGGGGTCAAATCGCCATCAATATGGGTCAATGACCCGGGGCCGCCAACAATCTGAAGCTCTGGGTGATGCATTAAGAATGTGAGCTGAAGGAAATATGTTAAAAGTTTTTCTTTTCAATAGGGAAAATGCACACACGCAAATTCATAAACTGTACTGTGCACTATACATAGTATAGACATAAAAGACGTACAAACATAAAAACATAAATATGACAAGAAATAACAACAAGAACAGAAATTACTAATAATATCCACCTTTATTACCTTCTTATCTGAATCACACAAAAAATCCAAAATATATTTTTTTTTTATGAAACGAAAAGACAATTTCCACATAAACAAAACATCGCCAACAATTCAACTACAGTTCATCTTCAGGCTAACATAACAACAACAAACTAATCAATCAATTGATTAATCAATCAATAATTTATTGTCTTTAAAAAGATAAAGAAAAATCTTTGTCTGGCATGCGCATAAACATAGACATAAGATTAATAGGACACACATCATTCACAAATGTTCATCCAGAATCAAACTTTCTGCACATTTTTCTTTATATAGAAACAAATAGAATGTATTAAATCACAACGCAAAATAAAACACTAGAAAGCACACACACACACACACACACACACACACACACACACACACACACACACACACACACACACACACGCACACACACACACACACTCCCTCCGCCAGATCGCCACCCCACCATATAACATAAACTGAAAATCTCTGCATCGCACACGTCTCTCCCCCATTACACAACACACACACACACACACACACACACACACACACACACACACACACACACACACACACACACACACGCACACACACATGCACAGTGTTTTGTTGTGCACAGTGCTTGTTAGAAGTACTACAAACATTAACCCTTTCGCCGCCAGCCATTTTTTCAGCCCAAAAATAACATTAAACTTAACTGGGTAGAGAACAAATATTTCTGCAATATTGCGAATTCCTCTGTGACATGTATAACATTAGGCATATCCTTACCTCCCAAAATTAAGAAAATAGGGTCTTTGGATAACAGGCCCTGATTTGATGCCTTTTAGTGACATGGGTGTTAAACCATTGTGGTGCTAAAATGCGACATTGCGGTGAAAGCGCATGCATACACACACAACCACATGTATACAGACACACACACACACAGTGTTTGTTGTGCACAGTGCTTGTTAGAAGTACTACAAACATTAACGCATGCATACATACACAACCACATGTGTACAGACACACAAGTCAATCGCCCTGTGCTAATTTAAAAAAACAAAAACAAAACCTACAAGCAAACAATTTGGATTAACAATGTAAACATGACAACAAACACAAAACCGCAATAATGGTCAACTATGACTTTGGTAACTAGTAAATGGAAGAAGAACACTGAGCAGATCTACACATAGTTGTGAATAAGATGGTTACGCCAATGAGTATGACACTAGATCTAGGGGCCTATCCTATGTAGTCAGAACAATGTACCCCCCCCTCTCCCCAGTGTTTAGCTTACCTGGTGCATTCTCGGCATAACAATTTTCCTTGTCCTCGTCGCTTCCAACGTCATCTGGTTCACGTTCAGAAGGTTCGCCGAAATAATCGGTAACTGCAGCAGTTATTTACTCATAATCAAAATCTATTGTTTCAGAAAAAAGTTTCGCAATGGCACTCGAAGCAGACGATCCTTCGTTAGCTGCCATCTTGGATGACACTGAAAGTTGCCGGTGACCGACTTCCACGAATTATTATGAGCAGCTGGCTGATTCATTCACTTTGAAATTAATTTTTATCTCTTTCCGAGATGCTTAAAATATATAACAAATTAATTGAATAGACATTAAATCTAGAAGATTGACGAAACTTTCATCGGAACTTGGACCCGCAACTTGTCACAATCTGCTACATGACATGTTCCGACTATTTTTACTCGGCTTCATACGCTAATGGAAATTTCCGTTGGGAAAATCCGTTTAAGGTAGTGCGAGAACATTTCGCACACATATCTTGTGTACCTCCGCGCTTGTCTGTCTGTCGAATGCGTTTCTCGTGGAGATAAAGAGGGGACTGTAGGTCGGAAACACAGTCCATTAATTCGAGTTTGATCGCTTCGGAACGGCCTCGAATTATTGAAAATAAACCATCTTTGAGGCTGAGTTCAGGTCTGAAATGTTTCGTGAATGAAGACAAAACGTTAATAAAGCTCATTTTATTATAAACTAAAAAAGATGATGATTTTATGACTGTGGGCCATTTTCAGCTCCTAGCACAAAAGCATGCCATGTGACAAGTTCCGGATTTTCCCGTGCTCGGTCACATATTGTACCCATTGATGTCCTCTTCTCTGGCAGTCATGTGATTTTTTTAATTGATTTTTTGTCTTCGCTTTTATGGTCAAGGAAAAATACACTTTAGTAAATGGGGTAGCACTATGGTGATCTTAGAAAGTCAATATCCCAGAAGCATTGTTAGTAGAATAGTTAGGAAATATTTCACAGTAGCTCATATGATAATTAAGACAAGAAAGTGTTGCTTTTTGTACTGAAATTCCAAAATAATGCATATTATCATAATTGTTTTTATTCTTACATACAGTGACATTGTTTTTAAATGAGCACATTCAAATGTTCTTCGTTCACTTCCTTCATATTATTATTATCATACTGCTTTCCCGTTTCTTGAAACAACACCCAATATTTTCACTATACCACCAAAAAGACGGAATAGACAAAGACTGTATGTATTCTTTTGGTTATAAACAAGAATAAGAAAAAGGATCCAATATAATAAAATACACAGTACGCTGAAATGCTTATGCTGCATAAACAAGTATTTCGTTTCTTTTCATTGAAAAGGGCACTGCTGTAATCATCATTATCAACGAGCAATTTTCCAGCATTATGGGTTGGGCTTTGTTAATCTCCTCTCTTTTCCACAGCTAGTTGTTTGAGATGCTTCAACAGCCACCTTTCTTTGGCCTGACGCCTCTTCTCCAGCACCACGTTCATGGTGTACAGAAATGGATTGATGGCAGAGTTGAGGGGCATCACTAGGGTGGCCATGGCCACGTTCACCTCACCAGGAATGGTCATCCCCGAGGAAGCTAAACACCCCAACAGCCCAACAGGGAACCAGCACAGAAAGTCTGTGGTGGCCACGGTGATTAAACGTCGAGCGATGTTCAGATCCTGCTGCTTCCTGTCAGAGTCCACGGAGGGGGTCATGGAGTTCTGTTTGATGGCCAAGTAGATCGCTGTCTGTCCAGCCGCTATGGCCAGGAACAGGGTCATGTTCAGGACAATCATCACCCCAAAGGCGTAACTGTGTCCGGCGAAAGTAGCGCGGGTGATGGGCAGTGGAATGCAGATACCTGTCTGGCTGTAGAATCTCCAGTGGGAGTTGCTGGGAAAGAAGGGGATGCTGAGCAATATTATGACCGCCAGCCAGAAGACATAGCATACTACATGGGCAGATTTGTTTTGAAAACGTGCTCTGCTAAAAGGAAAACGGATGACCAGAAACCTGTCCAGGGTAATGAGGCAGACGATGAAGGCTGACATCTCGTTGGACATGAGTGCCAGATAGCCGGACAGTTGACACATGACACTGGACCTCCAGCTGAAATCATGGTACTGGTATGAGTTGTGATAGTATTTGTCTGCCGCACCCACGATGACCAAGTAGATTCCCATCAGACAATCAGACAGACACAGTTGTGTGACAAACACGCGATAACCAGACCCTTTTTCCAATTTGTGTGACTTCTGAGGACGTGCTCTGATGGCTAGACTACTTGTGTTGCCCAGCAACGCAAGAGCGGCAAAAATGGATAGAAACACGCGATAGATGTTTGACCGGAGAAGATCACTGCAAGAAGAAATGTCACTTACTGGAGCTTCACAGTCATTAGGGTTGAAATTGGTGGGTAAAGTTTGTAGACAACACAGCTGAAAATTGTCACCCTGCATCTTCTGCAGACTGTGCAAAGATCTGAACAACTCTGGAGAAAACTGTATGGTAGGACTTTTTCGTAAATCAATTATTTCAATAGCTGGCAAAAATTCATTACGGGAATTGTACAATCGTTCCAGACCGCACCCATATAAGCTTAATTGCTGCAAGTTCGGAAATCCATCAAATATACTCACGTCTATGTGGTCTAGATCTACAAAAGACAAATCAATACTTTGCACAGTCCATAAATTCATTGATTTATTTAAACTGTTTGAAAACAAATGTGTGACAGGATTTTTTGACAAGGAAACATGTCGCAAGTTCTGGAAACCAGACAAGCCCATTAAACTTACAACACTGATGTTATTGCTACTCATGTCCAGCGTCTGCAGATTCGGCAGGTAGATGGCATGTACAATGCTGAGGTGGCAATTACTCATGTTCACAAAGACCATCATAGTGAAGTTCACAAGGTGTTTAAAGTCAACACTGGTGTGACTAACGTCCAAAGCACGGATTTCATCGAACGAAGATGGATTCGCTAAAAAGTGGAGGGTGGAACATTTAAAAGCTCGGCCAAGACACAGACAACCATCGGGGCAAACCAGGTGGCACCACCGTTCATCATCATGATGAGAGCATTGAGGAATCCGGTCACAGAGATGGAGGTAGTGCAGACACACTGCGGACCCCCGGCATCGGTACATGCCAGGGCAGAGTGGATCGTCACAGCCAACCTCGTCTTCCTTTCCCGGACAGTCGAAAACTCCATTGCAACGCACAAACAGCGGCAGACAGAACCCTTCGGGAGGACACAAAAAGTGAGTGTCTGGGCAAGACCACTGGTTTTCTTCTACAGAGCTGGATGTCACGTTTTTTGCCACGTTTTCTTTACGTAAGAAATAGTTGCCTAATCCATTGAAATGAATAGAGGCTGGTGGCTGAAAGAGTTTCCTGAACAGAACAATCTTTACAAGGCTGCAGTACCGTTCGTCAAATAAGTTCAAGCACCATATGACTGCATTGCAATGCTCTTTTTCTGGATAACACTGTTGGAAAACCCCCACAATAATTGTGTTTAAATACATAGAACAGCTGCTTTGCATGTTCATATTCCTTCGTTGTTACCCCTTCACTTGTGATTGGAAAGATGTACTAAGTTACATGTAGAGCAGGACACAGGACTGTCATCTGACCTTGTTTTTCCCAAAAATATATTATGTGGTGAAATCCCCGTGTAAATCATACAACCCAAATACAAATTTCCAAGTGCGCAATAGTGTGCAATACTGATCTGTGCTTTCTCGTCATACCCATAATACATTGAACAGTCACTAAAATATCATTTTATGGTATGGCAGTAGAGCAAACCATTGTTTTTATTGTTATCTATATGCATATTTCTATTGTTTCCCTTTATTTTGTAACACAGATATTTTTGTAACGTTACAATAACTATAACTTAGAAAGCCTTTAAAGTACTAACACGTATACATGCAAAACTGAATTTTTTAAAATGAGCGTTATCAGCAACACATCTGGTTTTTTTACAACCTGTTTACTTTGCTACATTGAATACA
>CM065681.1:32269021-32306521 GCA_017654935.2 Phymorhynchus buccinoides | reverse complement strand
GAGAAAAATAAATTTACACAAAAGCATAACTGTTAGACTGACCAACCAACAATAATACGTAAGTTACCAATAGGATAGGTCGGGTAATGCAGCACAAAGTTATATGCAACAATCCAATTTCTCTTTTCTAAGCTTTGTAGCTTTAGCTAAAAACAAAGCATAACACTTTATGACATTTTCATTCTCTGAGGCAAGTAACTTACAAAAATTATACCTCTGCAAATTGAATTTAGTGAATATAAGACATGTTTTGCGTAACTTATTATATTCCTTACAAGAAAATAAAAAGTGCAATTCATCCTCAAAACCATCAGAACATAAAGGACAAACAGAATTAATAAACAAATCACGAGTGAACCACAATTTGTTAGAATACAAGCCTAGAGTTCTCGTTCTAAATTTAATAAAGGCATCCCTACACCATTTATTTGTTAGTACATCAAAATATTTTTCAGAATATAATCCGTCCTTAAAAGAATTGTACCAACTATATTTATCTTTCTCAGTTATAGCAGCGTGCCAGTTTTGATTAAAGCAATCGACCATACGTTGTTTGAATTCATACAGAAAAACCTTTTCATTTCCTACACCCTGCGTTATCCAAACTAATCCAAAACCATTTTCTGTTAATACTTTTTTAACACTTGATACCCAGTTATATTTACCTAATTCGTGTTGTCTTAACAGCATTTGGTACGCTTTTTTGCAAATACGTGTCAATGGTAGTTTTGTTACTTTAATCCAATATCTAATACATTTAACATACGAACGAATAAACAATGGATATCTTCCTGACTCGCCATAGCATACTTTGTTTGAGGAATGTACTGGAACACTTAAGAGTCTTTTGATTGCAAAAGTATGGACACTTTCTAATGGTTTATTTTCAATAAGTCCCCACACTTCAGCTCCGTACGTTAAAACTGGCTCTATTTTAGTATCAAACATCTTCCAAAATATACTAACATCAAATGAATTTAACTTCCTCAAACTACGAAGGATTTCGATCACCCCTTTTCTACCCTTTTTGGCTAGTTCTGACCAGCATGGAGTCAAGCTTAGTTTTGTAGTGAAAATAATACCTAAATATTTGTATCTATTTGTAACACTGATCTCATCATTTCCGTACCACCACACTTCGTTTGCAGCAAGATACCCACCCTTCCGGAAGACAATTATATTGGTTTTCTCTAGGTTAACAACTAGTTGCAATCTGTCTGCTTCTGTTTTTAATATGTTAAGCTGATTTTGAAGTCCAATAGCAGTGTCTGACAGTAAAATAACATCGTCTGCAAATAACATTAAAAACAATTCCATATCTCCGGGAATTAACTGAATACCATGACGACCTTGTTTAATTAACTCTACTGCAAGTTCATTAATGAAAAATGAAAAAAGTTCAGGAATTAATACACACCCTTGTTTGACACCTCTAGGGCACTCAAAATATTGTGAATACAAGGACTTATCACGCACGCAAGCTAGAACAGTATCATAAATTCCTCTCAAAGCTTTATACATCCTACCATTTACACCTGAATTTCGAAGACATTCCTACAATTTGTTTCTGTTAACAGAGTCAAAGGCCTTGCGGAAATCAATAAAAGCCACATACAATTTTGAGTTTTTTGAAAGATATCGTTGAACCAGACTATATAAGGTAAAAAATATGATCAGTAGTACAATATCCCCTTCTGAAGCCTGCCTGTTCTTCTAATATTTTTTGTTCTCTTTCAGCCCATTTAGTAAGTCTTTTATTTAAAATGCTGGTGTAAATCTTGCTTAGTACACTGGATAAAGACACCCCACGATAATTATCAGCTTTGTTAACGTCTCCCTTTTTATGAAGATGAATAATGATTGATTTTGACCACTGAGTTGGGAATTTACCAGAGTGGAAAAGTGTGTTAAACATGTTCACAAGGAAATCTATGACTAGGTTATTCGCATTTTTTAACATTTCATTTAAACTTCCATCAGGACCTGCACATTTACCTCTCTTTAGATCACTAATTGCTTTTTTTACTTCTTCTTTTTGAATAGGGTCATTAAATAGAGGCTCATTAATGTTATCGTTATGTGTTCCTATGTTGTTATTGTTCAAATCTTCAGTGTCATCAAATGAATTAAAAACATCAAAAAAGTGCCGTGCCATTGATCTATTGAGATTTGGTTAATAAATAGTTGATTTCCTGTTGATGGTCCTTAATGTTGACCAAAAAGATTTAGGGTCTTTTAATGAGTCTTTCAACTTTTCCAGTTTAGAAAGATCATGCTTTTCTTTCTTCTCTTGCCTTAAATCAATATACTCTTTTAATGCATTCACATAAATTTGGTGACGATTAGCCTTATCAGTCTTAGACCGTTGATAATTTCTCAAAAGGCGTTTGACTCTCTTTTTCATTATTTCACATTCTTTATCAAACCAATCATTTTTATAAGTTTTCTTTTTCCCCACATTTCGTACCATACACGCAACTGCTCCGTACAAAGCACCAGTAAACAGATCCACACACTCATCCACATCCCCCTCCAAACACTCCTCTGCTCGCGTCAGGCTTTCCTTAAACACATCAGATTCCAGTTCATTCACAAAGTGATCAACAAACTCTTCATTCCACACAATCAAAGAGAGAGAGAGAGAGAGAGAGAGAGAGAGAGAGAGAGAGAGAGAGAGAGAGAGAGAGAGAGAGAGAGAGAGAGAGAGAGAGAGAGAGAGAGAGAGAGAGAGAGAGAGAGAGAGAGAGAGAGAGAGAGAGAGAGAAGAGAGAGAGAGAGAGAGAGAGCGAGAGAGAGAGAGAGAGAGAGTAGAGAGAGAGAGATCAGAGAGAGAGAGAGATAAGAGAGAGAGAGTAGAGAGAAGAGATCGAGAGAGAGAGAGAGAGAGAGAGAGAGAGAGAGAGAGAGAGAGAGATGATGGGAGAGAGAGAGAGAGAGAGAGAGAGAGAGAGAGACCTCGTTTCCATCCCAATAAACCTCCATTCGTACAGTATTATGAGTGTAAAAGGCTCATAGTGAACTACTAGTGGTTTACAAAGTGTGTGTGTGGGATCAAGTGTAGATTGCTTTGTCTAATTACTAATTTTATTCTAATCCTTTCAAGTCAATGCGTAAATTATGGAATCTAGATCATTTGAGGTCCAATTCCCATGCTTGCGACATAAGAAAACATTCTGTGTCAGTAGTGGGAAAGGGAAGGGGGGGGGGTGTCCGCTATGCCACAGGCCCGACACACACACACACACACACACACACACACACACACACACACATGGCAGACCGAAGAATTTTACATCAAAGAGATCAGGCTGTGGCATAGCGGGCCTCTGGCATAGCGGTATGGACCCAAGGGGCTGGGGGTGGGGGTTGCTACGTTTGGGGAAGAGAAATGTAGGCTACTTCTATGTCTTACTAAACCAACTATTTCCACGAAGATCCTTTTCTGACATACTCTCGCAACGGTAAGACCTATAAATACAAACACTTACGTACAGTGCGAACGTCGCGAGGACGTAAAACCCAAATTTACCATACAGTGCGAACGATCTGCAGTCTGAAAAACCGAGAAGTAAATGGACCGAGTGCCATTGTTTGTTTATTTATAACTCTGACGTTGCGTGTCTTAGCGATTATTTATACACACACACACACTACACACACACGCGCGTGCACGGGCGCGCATGCACGGACGCATGCACACAAACACGTACGTACGCACGCACACGCACGCACACGCACGCACACGCACGCACACGCACGCACGCACGCACGCGCGCGCACGCGCGCACACACGCGCACGCACACACACACACACACACACACACACACACACACACTGTTGTCCACACCTAGAAATCTGCACTGTTCAGTCACACTTGACTGTTCTTTCTGTAGAATTGTTTGAATAGGCCTAGGGGAAGACGGGGTAAAAAGCGCATGGGCGGGTAAGAAGCCCACCCCAATTATCTCATGAAATAAAGAAAATTTCAGTCAAATTTGCCCATGAGACGACTGCTAGACATTAACGCTCGTCTCATGGGCAAAATGAAGCTGAAATTTGCTTCATTTCATGAGATAATTGGGGTGGGCTTCTTACCCGCCCATGCGCTTTTTACCCCGTCTTCCCCTACCAACCTACTAATTCTTAGACTCTGAGGTTTCGTTTTTTGATAGAAGCTGCGCACGTAGGCCTATTTATTGCGCCATAGTGTCTTTCAAATACAACTGTAAGATTTTTGTTTTAAAAAGGCTTGTTGCTGTGAAGCCAGCTTTAGATGGGCGTATTGGCTACGTTTGTTTTGACGACCTCGCAAAGACCTCGTAAAAAAAATTTTTAAAGGGCAAACGCCTTATAAACGTACTCCCAGTTCAGTCTTTCCTTGCTCTCACTTTGTTAATGGCCCTTTCAAAGACTAGCCTTAATTGAGTAGCTGGGAGTACAATCCCCGCACCACCATTTCTAACCCCACCCCCCACCCCCTGATGCAACCCTCTCTTCTTCTTCTTCTTCTTCTTCTTCTTTCTTCTTCTTCGATCACTCAGATAGTTTCCTGTCAATTATGAGCGCAGATTCGTCATGTTGCCGTTATGCGCCTAACTAAGAAATAGTTAGGCCCAGCAAGTCCGACTTCGGCTGGAGGAAGTTTTTTTGAAAGCGTTTCGTTGAGACGTCTTCGTTTTTGTGTGCACCACACCTCCTATGTTATAGGCCGGAGGCCTGAAACATTAAAATTGTGTTCTTGTTGTGTGTGCTCTCTCTCTCTCTCTCTCTCTCTCTCTCTCTCTCTCTCTCTCTCTCCCCCCCCCCCCTCTCTCTCTCGCCCTCTTTTTCTTCTCATATTTTCCCCTTTTATATCTTACGTATTGTTCTCCCAAGAGAAGACAATTACATAGGCCTGACAGCGTGTGACATTGTTGCCACGTGGGCTGTGGCCTGCATGGCCATAGCTATGGTGCATAGAGCGACAGATCATGTGCAGGACATTCTTTCAATGGATAGTGGTTGCGTGTCAGTGGTAGGGAGCAGCGTAACCGGAACCCTGACTGAAGAAATTGTGTCGAGTGTCAGTGGCAGTCCGTTACACCGTTTCCGATTGTGCACGCCCTTCTGTCGTTATACTCTACGTACGTGATTTTTGTTTCTTGTTGGCCTCGGTCAATCGCACACGCACACGCACACACACGCACGCACGCACGCACGCACACACACGCGCACGCACGCACACACACACACACACACACACACACACACACTGCCTGGAGGGCAGGATGAAAAAAAGCCTTGTTAGATTATTCTTTAACCCTCAATAAAGATCATTTTGACTTGACTTGACTTCACACACACACACACACACACACACACACACACACACACACACACACACACACACACACAATCGCACACACGCACACACACACAGGCAATATTAACATTTCTTCCCCTCACAACACTATCTGAACCATCTTAGACGGGAAAAGTACACAATCGCACACACACACGCACTCTCTCTCTCTCTCTCCCCCTCTCTTTCTTTATTCTCTCTCTATATAGACACGAATGTTCACATTAGGCAGGCCTGTTCACAGCGGGCAAAATGGAGCTGCGTAATGTGAACACTAGGCAATTTTCTGCCTAATGTTGACAATGTTTAACATTAGGCACACCATCTGCACATCAAATGCCTAATGTTCACATTAGGCAATTTTCAGCCTAATGTTCACATTAGGCAATTGTTCACATTATACGTAACATATATATATATAACAATTTGACTAGAATACAGGTTACTCGTAACTGAGATCCAAACATACATTTTCGGGTCATCAAAATCTGTACATTATACTTTGAGTAGAGCAAAAACTAATCGTAGCGCACGAGCAAGCAGGCTACAAAACATTCAAACCAACAGTGTTTTAAAACAATACTATCTTAATTGGTACAGTAAGAACTCACCAATGCCAGACGTTGTCAGCTGTTTGTTGTAAGAAGCGATACGTGCCCGTGATCGCACGATGCATGTTTGTCTCACAGTACGACAGGGGGTACTGACACAGTCAATGATTTCTTCAATACTTAAGTCGCGAAATAAATAGCTAAGTAAGGGTTTTGACACCCTCCCTCCCCAATGAAATTTCCACTACTCATACCATGCTCGTTGTAAATTGAGTTAGCGATAAAAATAGTTCCATGCATTTTAGTTCCTCTTCTTGGAAAGAAAGGGTGCGTGTGTAGGCCCTAAGTATATAGTAGGTTTCCTTGTTTGATTTTCTGTTCCGCGCGCGCGCGTACGTGTGTGTATGTGTGGGTGGGTGGGGGTGGGGGTGGGGGTGGGGGTGTTTGCAAGCGCGCGCACGCGTATGAATGAGAGAGAAATGAAATTAAATGAACCTTTATTTTACAACGGGTAAAAGTATGGGCATGTGGCAGCCATTTTTCATACTTGCCGTTGGCATAAAAACAAACAAATACACACAAAAAGAGAAGTGCAAGCTAATACTAATAAAATATGGTTTAAAAACATAACATCATGTGAAAGTACATTAACAAACAAAAATGTAGAAAATAGTGGAAAGAAGCACATACACACACACACACACACACACACACACACACACACACACACACACACACACACACACACACACACACACACACACACACACACACATTACATAGAACATGAAAACACATAATTGTCCATAGCACGAAAGAAGGAGAACTCAATAACACAGCATATAACAACGATTATTACAATAATTGCATCCACAGCAAGACATTAAGCTTAAACCGTAACACAAAAAAAGAAGGGAGAAGGGATTATGCCTTCACATTTAATTTCAAAACTATAAAATCAAATGAAGGTCTTAATGTACATTCCAATGTTGTAATCGTTCACAAAGCACGGTTCCATACTTGAATAGACGATAGCAAGCACTGCAGTTGCATCTGTCATCACTGGAGCAGTGGGAGAAGGAATGGCAGATTGAGTTTAATCAAGGCAAATGCACAGTCATTAGTGTCATTCCAAACCAAACCAAGGGAGTTCGTGGAACAGCATACACTCTGCATGACGAAGTCCTTCAAACATTAGAGGGCATCGACAGCAAGTAAGTTAGGCTGGGGCAAAACGCACCCTTCAGCAAGACATCTGTTTAGTTTTATCTTTGAACCTTCAGACATTTAGCATTAAATATAAACCATAGAGGATTATCGACACTAAAACATATCTCAATCGTCCTGTGATGAAATGATGCTTAAAGACCCACGACGTCACGCATCAAAATCATGTTTTTTCCGTCTTCTCCCTCTTATAGCTGGTACGAAATCTTAAGGAATCTTCCAACCATAAGAGGGAATGTGACACATAACGTGGGGTGTCTTTAATAATCACTAAATTGCAAAATGTTCCCCGCGCCCCCTCACCCCCCCCCCCCCCCCCCCCCCCCCCCCCCCCCCCCCCCCCCCCCCCCCCCCCCCCCCTTCACTTGGTCCGACCCTGGTATGTCACAATGCCCTTTCTGTTGTCATGTTTAGTTTTGCTATTTGGATCACGTGAGTCTGGATCACGTGAGGTTTTGTTATGTGACATTAATTTATTGAAGTGGATTATAATATTGTGGAACTGGAAGAGAGAGAGAGAGAGAGAGAGAGAGAGAGAGAGAGAGAGAGAGAGAGAGAGAGAGAGAGAGAGAGAGAGAGAGAGAGAGAGAGAGAGAGAGACAGACAGACAGACAGAGACAGAGACAGAGAGAGTACTCGTGAACTTTTAATGAGGACACTGGCATATCCACATGGGGAGATGTACTCGAGAAAACAGCATAACATAGGGCCTACATTAACTGATATTGTTTCTTCAGCATTTGAGAGAAAGGGGAGGGAGAAAGAGAGAGAGAGAGAGAGAGAGAGAGAGAGAGAGAGAGAGAGAGAGAGAGAGAGAGAGAGAGAGAGAGAGAGAGAGAGAGAGAGAGAGAGAGAGAGAGAGAGAGAGAGAGAGAGAGAGAGAGAGAGAGAGAGAGAGAGAGAGCTCGTTTCCATCCCAATAAACCTCCATTCGTACAGTATTATGAGTGTAAAAAGCTCTTAGTGAACTACTAGTGGTCTACAAAGTGTGTGTGTGATCAAGAGTCAGTAGTGGGAAAGGGAAGGGGAAGGGGGAGGCGCCCGCTATGCCACAGGCCCGCCACACACACACACACACACACACACACACACACACACATGGCAGACCGAAGACGAATTTTACATCAGAGATCATAGCGGGCCTCTGGCATAGCGGTATGGACCCAAGGGTGGGGTGGGGTGTCGGTTTACGTCTCGTTTCTTCAGCCTTGCCAAGGGCATAGAAAGAACACAACGCTTGGGGAAGAGAGTTATAGGCTACGTCTATGTTTTACCTACTCTTCTATGTCTTACTAAACTAACTACTTCCACAAAGACCCTTTATGACATACTCTCGCAATATGCACAGTGCGAACTATCTGCAGTCTAAAAAAACAAACGAGAAGTACATAGACCGAGTGCCATTGTTTGTTTATTTATAACTCAGTCTTACGTTGTGTGTGTTAGCGATTATTTACACACACACATACACACACACACACACACACACACACACACACACACACACACACACACACACACACACACACACACACACACACACACACACACACTACATAGAACATGAAAACACATAATTGTCCATAGCACGAAAGAAGGAGAACTCAATAACACAGCATATAACAACGATTATTACAATAATTGCATCCACAGCAAGACATTAAGCTTAAACCGTAAATTTAAAAAAAAAGGGAGAAGGGCTTATGACTTCAAATTTAATTTCAAAACTATGAAATCAAATGAAGGTCTTAATGTACAGTCCAATGTTGTAATCGTTCACAAAGCACGGTTCCATACTTGAACAGACGGTAGAAAGCACTGCAGTTGGGTCTGCCATCACTGGAGCAGTGGGAGAAGGAATGGCAGATTGAGTTTAATCAAGGCAAATGCACAGTCATTAGTGTCATGCCAACTCGAACCAAGCGAGTCCCTGGAACAGCATACATCGTGCATGACGAAGTCCTTCAAACATTAGAGGTCACCGACAGCAAGTAAGTTAGGCTGGGGCAAAACGCACCCTTAAAGGGCCACCCTGACGGATTAGTTTTTTTGTAAGAAACACGTACGTCGAGATCACCAGGAAAACACCATTTACAGAGATTGCAACACTCACTTGGCTCTGGTTTCCTAGAAATCAAACCATCAAATTGGCGATTCTTCCTTGGCGGAGGTGCTGGAAGTCAAATTATTTCACCCAAAGACAAGGCCGCCTGCGTTTAGACCAAATCGTTTGCACGACATTTTCGCACTACAAGCCTTTTTTTTCTTTCTTTTTAATTTTTTTATACAGAATCTCTAAAGGAGTTTCGCTCACAAAAAAGGAAACCAGCTCCTTTTTTTTTTTCTACTGCACTACAAAAACAATATCCGCCAAGGAGGAATCGCCGTTTTGACGGTTTAATTTATGGGAAACCAGAGCAAAGTGAGTGTTCCGATCCTTGAAAAGGCTGTCTTTCTGGTGATCTCGACGTGTTTCTTGCAAAACAAACTCATCCGTCTGGGTCCACCTTTAAGCAAGACATCTGTTTAGTTTTCTCTTTGAACCTTCAGACATTTAGCATTAAATATAAACGGTAAGCAGAGGACTATCGACACTAAAACATATTTCAATAGTCCTGTGGTAAAATTATGCTTAAAGACCCACCACATCACGCGTCAAAATCATGGTTTTCACTTGTTTTCCCTCTTATCGCTGGTAAGAAATCTTGAAGACCCAGTGACGCACCACGATTAAGTCCCTTGGTTTATTTTGGGTTGCTGTGACCCACATACAAATGTCATATTCAAATTTAGGCTGCTCTTTAAACTGATGTGTCGGTTTGAATTTGGGGCCATTTATATGGGAGTCAGACTTGGTCAAAACAAGATTTATTTCCAGTTATAAGAGGGAAAACACGTGAAACCCGTGATTTTGACACGTGATCTGGTGGATCTTTAAGAAATATTCCAAGCATAAGAGGGAATGTGGCACGTGACGTGGGGGGTCTTTACCGTCCTCCGGTCTGGAACAGACACATATGGGACATTAGTAGATATAAAGATGGTAGGAACGATCCTGGAGGCAATGCGCGGAGGCAGTGCAACACCGGGAAAGTCCCGAATTTTTAACAATACAGATGGGTATTAAGATGTATCGTCCTGTGGGGCAATATGGCCACATTTGTTGTCGCGTGTATTGCCTCTTGCGTGCGTATGATTGTGTCAAATTAACGGCTACTTTAAGTGATCTCTTGACAGATTTCAGTAATTCATTGTTAATTAATTGGCCCCTATGCCTTCCAACGCCGAAACACATTTCTAGTGCTCACCACCTGTTTCCAAAGTGAATTTGTTATGGCATGTTTAACGCACATTTCATGTTCTCGTGGGTGGGTTTTTTTTAGTGTGGCCCGGTGCCATTGTGTGTGTGTGTGTGTGTGTGTGTGTGTGTGTGTGTGTGTGCGTGTGCGTGCGTGTGCGTGTGCGTGTGCGTGCGTGCGTGCGTGCGTGCGTACGTGCGGTGGGAAGGGCGACACAGGAAGTCCTCCATCACCAGTAAGATGGGATTTGAAGGACTTGCAAGATGACACGACGACATGCAGCGACTTGGATCATTTCTGCTGATTTGACTTCGTCAATGATCCGCCGGCACCCAGTAGTGGGCTTTGGCTGTGCTGTTGCCGAGGGGGTGGGACACGCAGACTCATCCTCTGGGGTGGGTCCTTCAGCGCAGCGCCACTGACTGTTAGGATGGGGACCCCTCTTGAAGGACCACGCCCGCCTGCAGAGACGACCCGACTTCGCCTGCATGTCTCCTGATAGTTTGCGACGACACCAGCTCCCGGTACGGAGTAGGTCGCCCGGTGGCCCTGAAGACGGCCTATAGGGGAGAAGACTGCTCAGACTACACCAACGAAACAAGATCAGCGGACTACAGGAGCACCTGGACAACCTTCGGCTTGTCTCACAATGCTCAAGTCTCCTACCGCCTAATAGATGCCAACATCTGCATCAAGACCAGCAACCTACATGGATGCTGACCTCAGCATCAGGACAAGATATTCCTCGACTCGGATCCCGTCCGAAATGTTCCAGTAACCGGAGGTGCACCCTCGTCTGTAAGGGGTGTGCAACGTAGTGCCGGAATCATCAACGACGACGTCTGCCACGTCACGAATTCCTGTCCCATCATCAACTCCATCATCACCGTCACCACCTCACCGAGAAGACATCGTCTTCAGGATAACTGTCCATATGGGTCTCCGACCGATTGGACGCTAATCTCATCATCATCCTACAAAACTAGTAAATTTCAGGAAATTTGCAAATTTACTGTTGTATGTTTCATTCACTCGGGGATTTTGCAGATTTCCTAAAACAGTTCAGGAAATTTACAAATAGAGAAATGTGAGAGACAGTAGGAGAGACAGAAACAATAAGAGAGACAGTAGGAGAGACAGAAACAATAAGAGAGACAGTGAGAGAGACAGAAACAATGAGAGAGAGAGACAGTAGGAGAGACAGAAACAATGAGAGAGACAGTGAGAGAGACAGAAACAATGAGAGAGACAGTAGGAGAGACAGAAACAATGAGAGAGACAGTGAGAGAGACAGAAACAATGAGAGAGACAGTAGGAGAGACAGAAACAATGAGAGAGACAGTGAGAGAGACAGAAACAATGAGAGAGACAGTAGGAGAGACAGAAACAATGAGAGAGAGAGACAGTAGGAGAGACAGAAACAATGAGAGAGACAGTGAGAGAGACAGAAACAATGAGAGAGACAGTAGGAGAGACAGAAACAATGAGAGAGACAGTGAGAGAGACAGAAACAATGAGAGAGACAGTAGGAGAGACAGAAACAATAAGAGAGACAGTGAGAGAGACAGAAACAATGAGGGAGACAGAAACAATGAGAGAGACAGAAACAATGTGAGAGAGACAGAAACAATGAGAGAGACAGTAGGAGAGACAGAAACAATGAAAGAGACAGTAAGGGAGACAGAAACTGTGTGAGAGACAGAAACTATGTGAGAGACAGAAAGAGAGAGAGACAGAAACTATGTGAGAGACAGAAAGAGAGAGAGACAGAAACTATGTGAGAGACAGAAAGAGAGAGAGACAGAAACTATGTGAGAGACAGTAAGAGAAGCAGAAACAATGAGAGAGACAGTGAGAGAGAAAAACAACGAGAGGGACAGTGAGAGCTAAATAATGACAGAGACTGTGAGAGAGACAGAAACAATGGAAAGACAATGAGAGAGACCGAAACAATAACAAAGACAGTAAGAGAGACAGAGAGACAGTGAGAGAGACCGAAACAATGAGAGAGACAGTAAGAGAGATAGAGAGACAGTAAGAGAGACAGAGAGACAGTAAGAGAGACAGAAACAATGAGAGAGACAGTAAGAGAGACAGAGAGACAGTAAGAGAGACACAAAAGACAGTAAGAGAGACAGAGAGACAGTAAGAGAGACAGAGAGACAGTACGAGAGACAGTAAGAGAGACAGAGAGACAGTAAGAGAGACAGTAAGAGCGACAGTAAGAGAGACAGAGAGACAGTAAGAGAGACAGAGAGACAGTAAGAGAGACAGAAAGAGAGACAGTAAGAGAGACAGAGAGACAGTAAGAGAGACAGTAAGACAGACAGTAAGAGAGACAGTAAGAGAGACAGAGAGACAGTAAGAGAGACAGTAAGAGAGACAGAGAGACAGTAAGAGAGACAGAAAGAGAGACAGTACGAGAGACAGAGAGACAGTAAGAGAGACAGTAAGAGAGACAGTAAGAGAGACAGAGAGACAGTAAGAGAGACAGAGAGACAGTAAGAGAGACAGAAGCAATGAGAGAGACAGTAAGAGAGACAGAGAGACAGTAAGAGAGACAGAAGCAATGAGAGAGACAGAGAGACAGTAAGAGAGACAGTAAGAGAGACAGAAGCAATGAGAGAGACAGTAAGAGAGACAGAGAGACAGTAAGAGAGACAGAAGCAATGAGAGAGACAGTAAGAGAGACAGAGAGACAGTAAGAGAGACAGAGACAGTAAGAGAGACAGTAAGAGAGACAGAGAGACAGTAATAGAGACAGAAGCAATGAGAGAGACAGTAAGAGAGACAGTAAGAGAGACAGAGAGACAGAGAGACAGTAAGAGAGACAGTAAGAGAGACAGAGAGACAGTAAGAGAGACAGTAAGAAACGAATGAGAGAGACAGTAAGAGAGACAGAAGCAATGAGAGAGATAGTAAGAGAGACAGAGAGACAGTAAGAGAGACAGAGAGACAGTAAGAGAGACAGAAACGAATGACAGAGACAGTAAAAGAGACAGAAGCAATGAGAGAGATAGTAAGAGAGACAGAAAGAGAGACAGAAAGACAGTAAGAGAGACAGAGAGACAGTAAGAGAAACAGAGAGACAGTAAGAGAGACAGAGAGACAGTAAGAGAGACAGAGAGACAGTAAGAGAGACAGAAACGAATGACAGAGACAGTAAGAGAGACAGAAGCAATGAGAGAGACAGTAAGAGAGACAGAGAGACAGTAAGAGAGACAGAGAGACAGTAAGAGAGACAGAGAGACAGTAAGAGAGACAAAAACAATGAGAGAGACAGCAAGAGAGACAGAGCGACAGTAACAGAGAGAGAAACAATGAGAGAGATAAACAATGAGAGAGAAATAATGAGACAGTGAGAATGACAAAAAGGAGAAAGGCAGCGTGTGTGTGTGTGTGTGTGTGTGTGTGTGTGTGTGTGTGTGTGTGTGTGTGTGTGTGTGTGTGTGTGTGTGCAGTGTGTGTGTGTGCGTGTGTGTGTGTGTGTGTGTGTATGTGTGTGTGTGTGTGTGTGTGTGTGTGTGTGTGTGTGTGTGTGTGTGTGTGTGTGTGTGTGTGTGTGTGTGTGTGTGTGTGTGTGTGTGCAGTGTGTGTGTGTGTGTGTGTGTGTGTGTGTGTGTGTGTGTGTGTGTGTGTGTGTGTGTGTGTGTGTGTGTGTGTGTGTGTGTGTGTGTGTGTGTGCAGTGTGTGTGTGTGTGTGTGTGTGTGTGCAGTGTGTGTGTGTGTGTGTGTGTGTGTGTGTGTGTGTGTGTGTGTGTGTGTGTGTGTGTGTGTGTGTGTGTGTGTGTGTGTGTGTGTGTGTGTGTGACATTGTGAATCACATGCTCTCTCTCTCTCTCTCTCTCTCTCTCTCTCTCTCTCTCTCTCTCTCTCTCTCTCTCTCTCTCTCTCTCTCTCTCTCTCTCCCCCCGCCCCCCTTTTTTTTTGATGATGAAGGGAGATTAATCTGTACGTGTTCTTTCGTTCAAGTAAACTAAGTTGTCTACCGTAGTCTTTATGGGAGATCATTCTCTCTCTCTCTCTCTCTCTCTCTCTCTCTCTCTCTCTGTCTCTGTCTTTCTCTCTCTCTCTCTCTCTCTCTCTCTCTCTCTCTCTCTCTCTCTCTCTCTCTCTCTCTCTCTCTCCCTCCCCCCCCCCCCCGCTTTTCTTGATGATGAAGGGAGATTAATCTGTACTTCTTCTTTCATTCAAGTAAGCCAAGTTGTCTACCGTAGTCTTAATGGGAGATCATTCATTCGTAAATAGCAACATGGTTGCTAAGTATAAACATCCGGTGTAACATGCAGGTACTTGTGAACTCAACGTGGCCTAGTAGGTAGTTCTTTGCTCGCCTAAGTCTTTGGAATGAGTTGCAACAATAGTGAATGAAACTTTGGTTTGTGGTTTACAAAGCGTTCAACGTGAAATTGTAGATTAAAAAAAAAAAAAAATGACGGACAAAAAGGAAGAAGAAGCGAAAGGTGCAGTTGTTGCTGAGAAGGGGAATCAAAATGGGAAAATTCCAGAACCTCCATCATCCGAGAGCAAAGATGTGGAAATTTCTCGCGGCGAGAGAGATAAAGCAACCATCGACTTCGAACAGTTTAAGACATTGTACGTGTACGATGAATACAATAATAGAATCTGTTTCTCAGACGTGTTCAAGAAGCAAAAGACGATTATTATCTTCACCAGGGTAAGTTCATTGCTGGGAGAAATGCAGTAGACAAGTACTACTTATTAACTAGTACCCCCATCCTATCCCCCGTATACACACACGCGCACGCACGCGCTCGCGCGCACACACACACGCACGCACACACACAACACACACATACACACACACACTCACTCACTCACTCACACACACACACACACACACACACACACACACACACACACACACACACACACACACACACACACACACACATGCACACAGAGTGCAGCAGAATCTTCAACGTGATGAAGTTGGCTGCCTATGACGAAGAAGAACACACACATGCATGCACGCACACACACACACGCACACATGCACGCACGCACTCTCACACACACACACACACACACACATTCCCTCTCTCACTCACTCATATTCTCTCTCTCTCTCTCTCTCTCTCTCTCTCTCTCTCTCTCTCTCTCTCTCTCTCTCTCTCTCTCTCTCAAACACACACACACACACACACACACACACACACACACACACACACACACACACACACATGTACTCACGCACAGAGAGAGAGAGAGAGGGGGGGGGAGGGAGGGAGAAATAAAAATTAGAGGAGATGTAAGGGGGGGGGGGGCGAGATTTAATTGCTATAAAACTGAAAATTGTATATAAGTGTATTGATGTGTTAATCTCTAATAATTATTCTTCAAAAGATTAACTCATCATTTTTTTTATTGTGCTCACATTTCTGTTTTGTGATCTACTCGTAGGCCTGGTGTAAATAATCAATGGAACTTGTGTTTTGTTTCAGCACTTTTTGGATTTCATAACCAAGGAATATGTTGAAGGTATGGTCTAAAATGCAATGTGTTTATTTATGATCACAACCAAACACTGTTGTTGAGTACCATATTTTTCGGACTATAAGGCGATACTTTTCCCCCTGACTGAGACCCCTGTGCCTTTTAATATGACTGATAATATAGTAAGAAAATATAATAACAAAATCTGACTTTTTTGTAAAATTGGAGGTAAAAATAAAAATTGCTTATAATAAGCCTTATATAGTCCGAAAAATATGGTGTGCTGTTTAATAAGTTCAGTCTTCGGTGTTCAGAACTGTTTTGATTAAAGTAAACCCTCAAAAAGTAATGTTTCTCTGATTGTTATTATTAGTATTTTGTTTAAATCGTCAAACTGTCAAAAGAGTATGTTTATTTTTCAAATATGTATGTAGACATGTATAATGTTTATAAATGCATTACATACTGTTTCAGATTGGTTAAAATAGAACTAACAGTGATTATAAGAATCTAGTAAGCACTTCTGATGTACTCAAGTAGTAGCAGGTCTAAGAGGACTATCATTGTCATCATCATTATCATCATCTTATGTCTGGTTCAATTCAAAAACCGGTCACACACACACACACACACACACACACACACACACACACACACACACACACACACACACACACACACACACACACACACACACACACACAGTAGAACCCCCCTTAAAAGACCTCCCTTATAAGACTCCCTCCCACTTAAGACCTACTTCTCTGAGACATATTGCCCTTCTTTGTAAGTGTGGTATGGACCGGAGGGGTAAAGTAAGGGATACGGGTTGGAGGGTGAAGATGGGCACCTCGTACATGAAGGAACATATAGGCAAAGACCAGACAGTTGGGTTTACTTTCAAGGTCTTAAAAGGGAGCGTTCCACATTGATAATCTACACGCTCACATCATCTTGTTTCCCATCATCAGTTTTGTTTTGTCTCGTTATTTCTTTGTCAAATTATCTAAAGGCATTTAACAACATTTACAATATTTTCTGGCTGTTCCAGATCTGGCTATCATCCCACTGGAGTACTTACAGGTCAGTACTAGTGCTATGCCGTATGATCCTTTTTAAACAAACAGAGCAAGTTTGTGGTTTTTCCTAGCAGATTCTGGTTTTGCTAAGTTATTTGGGTTCTCCTACATGTAAAACGTCTGATATGAGGGAGGAAAGATGGACTAAGACTTTGCATGTTAACTTTGAAATACAGTGGAACCTCCCTTATAAGACCTTCAACAATCATCCCAAAATGAGGTCTTATAAAGGAGGGGTCTTATAAGAGAGGTAATTTTAATACTTACAAAGAAGGGCAATGTCTCAGAGAAGTAGGTCTTATGTGGGAGGGAGTCTTATAATGGGAGGTCTTATAAGAGAGGTTCCTCTGTAATGGAAAGAAAGGGGTGGGGTGTTTAAAGGTAAAAGAAAATGATAATTTATTGAGCTTGCATATAGACATAATGAATCTTCATCGAGAAAGGCTAAGCAGTGGAGGGAAAGTGCTGAAATGCCTTATAAATTATATACATGTACATTCATTCCTAGTGCCTGGAGTGTAATATATGGTAAGGTGCATACCCAAACATTTCAAAAACATTTCAGATTTTGTTGTTATATGGCTTGTACCCACGTGTCGTCATATCCGGCCACAAGGAGCGTGCCATATTATGGGAGACCGCCATCTTAGTCAGTAACTTTGTTTGAAAAATGCCAGATCGATGCTGTTTACACACAAATCTGACTAAGATGGCGACACTTCCGTTGGAAGGGTCGAGATGCGCACGCAGGTGGGGGGGGGGGAGCCCTATTTTCTTTCTATTGTTTGTCATATTATAAGGCACATGGTGTCTCAGTCTGGGGAGAAAGTATCACCCTTTAATGTGTTAAACACGGTACTGTTGTCAGTTTTCTTCTGCATATGTTCTTTCTTAATTTTGTCAGTTATCTTTTGTACACTCATTGCTAAATAGCCTGTGTGTTCGTTTGTTTGTACTTGTCCATCATTTCATGACGTCAGCTTTCCTTTATTGTTGTCAGACTTTCTTTGTACGTCCATTGATTTGGGGCTGTTAATTTTACTTTTATGCGTTGCAGGAGGTGGACGTTCGGTTAGTGGTTATTGGACCTGCTCCGACAAAGTTCATCAAGGTCAGTCTATAAATAGTTCATTCTAGGGAAGTGAGAGGCCAGGGGGGTGGGTGCCAATGAGAGGAATCATCATCATATAGTAAAAAGCCAACTGTCCGTGTGTGTGTGTGTGTGTCTGTGTGTGTGTGTGTGTGTCTGTCTGTCTGAAACAAAACGGGCCTTATAACTCCGCCGTTTTTCGACCGAATCGCTTCAAATTTGCTGTGAGCCCTAACGGGGCGATGGCAACGGCAACCGAGGCGGCCGTGTCATTTGCGCGGTTCGGCAAATGCGCGAAACGCGCATCCGACGGCCTTTCGGCGCCCGTAGCTCCGGTGTTTCTGATGACCGGGGACGGTGACTATCCGTGTGCCAAACCGGAAGCGAATCGTGTTCTAAACGCGCGCGCTATACGCCGTTTTCACCTTTTCACACAGATAACTCCGCCGTGTCTTAACCGAATTGATTCACATTTGCTGTCATTTCTTGCTATGGCCCGGGCAACGCCTACCAGCAAATTTGAAGAGAATCGGGAGTAAAGCGTCACTCTCAGAGCAGCGCCAACGTGAAACGGGGCCTTATAACTCCGCCGTTTCTTAACCGAATCGCTTCAAATTTGCTGTAACTCAGCGTTACCAGTACTTCCGTTACCGTTACTAACTTTTACCAGTATGGTGCATTTGCCAGTACTAGGCGTTGCGCTAGTGAAAGATAAAATGGCTGTTGTTGATGCAAACATAGTATCATTCGCATCGCAACGGTTTTGAATTATTAAAAAAACCTCACAAATCACTCCAGCCATGCACAGAAACAAAACATACATAAACAAAAGGAGAAATGAAAGATTACAATTCTCTTTTTACTTCAGGTTTAGACATAGGGAAGTTTAGGGAAGTTATATCTATAGACTTTATATATAAAAACTTTCTACACTGATTTGTTTACCCACAACAAACCACTACAAAAGCAAAGTCAGGGGCAAATTGTGGTCTAAGGGAGTGAAGCGAGTTTGAAGTGACCAAGGTATGGTGTGCACACAGATTTTTGAAGCAAATGCATAACATTGACAGCTAATATTAAAGTTTTTGACTATTTCTCACCATAAAAACTTCCCTCCTAAGTTGTCCTGGGTGATCCATATCCTAGGTAAAGATTAATGGTAATGAGTGAAATCAATGTGTTTGGCGTCTACTTGTACTGAAGCTAATTTTTTTGTCATTGATTTTGCTAAAATCAAGATACAAAATGTAACTTTTTTTTATACCATACTCTCAAATTTAAAAGTTTAAGGCGTGTGTGTGGTGTGGTGGTAATGCGCATGTGTGTGTGTGTGTGTGTGTGTGTGTGTGCTTGCACGTGTGTGTGTGTGCGTGTGTGTGCATACATATATGTGACCCAGCACCACGAAAGCGTGCTGTAAGCGTAAGCGTCAAAATGACCATTCTGAGACAATAGGCCAATTAAAAACTTTAAACAATTCTCTTTCAAATGATATAAGAACCGTTCTTGTGATTGTTTTCGTTTTAGAGTTATGAGCATTCAAAGTTGGTAGGGTGACTGTTGGCCATTTTGAGAAATAACAGTCTAAAAATTAGCCTAGCTGGAGAAAATGCATCGACCTACTCATCTCAAAACACATTTTTTGAGTATTTAGAGACCATAATAAAGATTATCCTTTATAAATATGAACGATGAGATGCTAGAGAGCAGGAAAATACCCATAACTCAAAATTAGAAAAAAAGCAGATTTTTGACTTTGCAAGCCTTTTATGAGAAATTAGCCCAACGACTTAATGTCCCTTTCGTGGTGCTGAGTCACATATATGCATGCTTGCACGTGTGTTCTTGCAGCCTTTCAAAAAGCTGACCGGCTACCAGTACACCATGTACTGTGACCCAGACAGGCATATCTACAAAGCGCTGGGGCTGTCTGAAAAGCTGGAAGGAGGTGATCTGGGAGGTAAGGAAATTAAAACATTTCATTATGGGGGGGGGGGGGGGGGGGGGGGGGGGATTTCTATGAGTATAAGAAAAATGAGCAGGGAGTATTATGGGGAAATATGCCTGGTAACCTTTTATACATTTGTTTATAAGGGTGATGTGCTGTGGTTGATTAGAAAAATTAAAGAATGTACACTCTTTTTGTAAAGTGCCATGGGCTGGTTTCAAAGGAAGCATACTTTTGTTACCATATACTGATAGTCCCACACACCGTTGTTTGTGCATGTGTTGCTGGACGCACATTTAGTTATATTCTGGATGGGCCTATGTGTGTGTGTGTGTGTGTGTGGTGTGTGTGTGTGTGTGTACGCATACGTTTTATGTGGGTTTGACAGACGCAAAGCACAGAGAAAGACATTATGTAGGAATAGCTGTATGTACACGCACGCACGCGCGCACAGCGCACGACATTAGGGGAAGACACGTACGAACACACACACACATCACACACACACACACACACAGTCACACACACACACACATGCACACATGCTCGTCTACATGGGCAAAATTTCGCATTGAACATATTCACTGAGAAGCAACATTCTGGGGTTCTCAGGAAAGGGGTAGGGAAAGGATCAGCCTAGGACCGTTTTCGTACAACTGAAGGCAACATACTTTTGAGATTGAGGGTCGTAAACATGAGGGGCGTGTCTCAATTACAAAGTTGTCGTATATTTGTTTAAAAACATGGCAGAACATTAATATGATTTGTCGACTACCTTACACCATGGATGATTTTGATGTTCTGCTTTTTGAAGAAGATGGATTTTATTTATTCATTATTATTGTTTGTACGACGTTAATATGATTTGTTGAATAGGTACAACATGAATATCATAAATGTTGTTATGCATGGTACAAACTACAAACAAATAAAAACAACAACAAAAAAGGAATAGCGGTAGTATGACTCCGGTTCTATCATGGATATAAAATTGCAGTGTGAGACTAGCGGTATGTACGTGGTAATAACAATTTTTGATTGAAACGCCTAACTGTATGAGTGTTGTTATTGTGTTGTTACTCTAACTGTGGGTCGTATTGTTATTTTCATTGCTGGTTGACCAGAGAGCAAGCACATCAAGTCTGGGGCAGTGATGGGGGTGCTGAGCAGCATGTGGAGAGCCATGAGGGCGCAGGAGTACCAGGGGAACCCTAAGCAGCAAGGGGGAGCCTTCATCATGGGGCCAGGTATAGGATTGTCATGTTTGCGAGCGAGTGTGTGCGTGTGTGTGTGTGTGTGTTTGTGTGTGTGTGTGTGTGTGTGTGTGTGTGTGTGTGTGTGTGTGTGTGTGTGTGTTTGTGTGTGTGTGTGTGAGAGAGAGAGAGAGAGAGAGAGAGAGAGAGAGAGAGAGAGAGAGAGAGAGAGAGGGGGTGGGGGGTCACAGCAATGAAATAAACTGTTTACGCCTCATTATAATTTTTTGTTGTTGCTTATCATAGATATGGCCAAGACAAAAATTAAACGTTAATGGTCAAAGGTCAAGGTCAAAGGTTAATTTTTAATATGCAAATCATCTTTCTTGAAAGCTTGCATAAACATCTATGTGTATGCAAAGTTTGAACAATGTACGCCTTGTAGTTCCCGAGAAAAAGCCCTAGCCAACGCTAAAGTTACCACGGACAGACACACACACACGCAGACACACAGACACCCGAAGAAGAAGCATGAGAACATAAGACTCACTTCGTGTCGTTGACACAAGTGAGCCAAAAATGAATCCTGAGAGTAAGATTCAGTTGGCATACATATGTGTTCTTGGTTTGAAAACCCCTGTATTTTGACCCATCAGTATATGAATACAATTCAATTTAGAGAATGTTAAAAGGCTGCAGAAGAGAGGGATAGACACCAGCACCTTCCACACAACTGCATTTTAGATACAAGATGCTCAATTCTGCACTTTGTCATCTCCAAATATGGAAAGTGACCCCATTCGCGTGACAATGTTGGTTTTCAGCGAAACTTTAGAATGTGTATCTGACTCTAGCCCTAATCTTAACCTTTTCCCTAACGTAGGCCTACCTATCCCAAACCTTAAACCATCAAATACACAAAAAATAAAAGTTTTATAAAAATTGAGTGTTCCATGTTTGGAGACGACCTGCAGTGATCGCCTAGTGTTTTAGATACACCGATTTTCTATCAGTCTCAGCTCATCATTACCGTACCATTTGACCTTACACATTTTTTTTTAACATATTAATGTTTACGTCCATGTCGTTTTGTTTTAATGTTTATTGAACACTTGTTTTGTTGTGTGGTTTTTTTACTGGTGTTGCAGGAGAGTTAGTTCATTTCCAGCATCTGGACCAGACATGCACAGATCACATGAACATCAACGACCTGTTGATAGAGGCTGGCGTCCAGCCAGTCTCCTTCCCAAAAGATCAGCGGGTAGTCAACATGTGATCAGCCAGTAGGGCTACCCCTGCTGCCTGATATAGACATTATCATTAGCATTCAGATCTGCCACAGATTCAGCCATTTGCATTGACTAGTGTTTGAGGTTTCCATCCACAATTGCTGCTTCTTGTCCATACCTGGGTCGAGTTTCTCTAGACGACGGTCGCCACGCGCATAACTGTTACGATAAAAGGGGTCTAAGAAACACTTTAGAAAACGTTTGGGGGAAAACATTACAAGCTCTTGTCTGATTGGTAAAAAAAAAAGTATTATTTTAACCAAACTTTAATGGACCAATCAACAACATAGAAATGTATTAACGCCCTACAAGTCACGTGATAGTTCTGGATAGTTCGCCGCTTGCTGGTATGGGTGTTTGGCAAGAACAAAACGTCATGCGAACTATCAGCAAACGAAGGGTGTTTCTTAGACCGTTTTTGCCGATTTGAGCTAGCGCAACGTAACGTTAGCCCTTGTGAAACGGCCCCCTGAGTGTTCAAATTCTATATGCATTATCTGTATTGTCATGGTTACGATCAAGTTTCAGGATTTGTTTCATTTGCCACAGTGATTGAAAATTGCTCAATTTCCATGACTTTGAATACTTTATATTATTGTGCAAGAATCTTGGTTTGTTGTTGGTTTTTGTTGTTGTTGTTTTCAAAATTTATGGTCATAATTATAGAAGATCTTTTTAATATTTTTTTGGTATCTGCAGATTTTTATTGTATGCGTAGGTTCACGAATGTTGAACATTATGATAAAGAAGGTCTGGAAGCCTGCTAAGTTTATGGCAAACTTTCTGTCAAATCATAGGTTTTACGTTAAACATATATTTTAAAGTTTCTATGGCCTTGAGCTGTTGATGTTTTAAGTGGTGATTTAAGAATTCTAATTCCCACGAATGGCATTTTATTATGGGATCTTGTTCCTATAAAATCTGAACATGCTGCATTCGGAAGAGACGATAAACCGAGGTATCATGTGCCCATGCACTTAGCATACGTTAAACCCAGTGGCAACGAAAAAGTTGTCATTTGGTAAAAATTTACCCCCCCCCCCCCCCCCCCCCCCCCCCTTCATCAGTGACCAAAATCGCATGCAAAAATGTTTTTTAAAAACAATTGGGTGGCGCGCCTCTGGCTGCGACGCGCTCTCCAGGTGGGAGCAACCCGAATTTCACAGAGACGCCTCTGTGACTATAAAGTTACCTAATACCTAATACCTAATACCTAATATAAGCTGGGGTTGGGGCTAAAAAACAAGTTCAGTGGTGTATGAGAAAACTATGATGCAGATTTTTAAAAAGTTAGCGGAAGGGGGGTATGAACAACAGGAAGAAGGAGAGTGGATGTAAAGGAGGAGGATATGGGGGCAAAAGTCGTGAGAAAACTAAACAAAACTCAGTTTATGATGTGAGACAACAAAAATGAAATACTTTTTATCGTTATGCTGTTTGTTTTATTCGTTGTTGTGCAATCTTCTATGTGATTAAAATTATGTTTTGATTTTGAGATATGATTACCTAGTATTGTCAAAAGATATTAAAAGTTATCTACTTTGGTGTGAAACAATGGAAGGAAATTTAGTTTTGAATTGTATTGCATGTGTTAGTTTAAAGACTTACTTTGTAAAATGTGATAAGCAAACAATAGGAATGTTTTGCTTTTGAAACGTTACGTTTTCAAAAATGTTTTACTTTGTTGTTGATGATCTTTCTTTCTTTCTTCTTCTTCTTCTTCTTCTTCTTCTTCTTATTATTATTATTATTATTATTAGTATTATTATTATTATTATTATTATTATTATGAAACATAGGATTACACCAATTATTAGTCAGTTGCTTTTATTATTATTTATTGCTCGACCTTTTACTAGGAAATATTATTATTATTATTATTATTCTTTTATTGAAGTATCATTGTGTTTGGGGAAAAAAGATGAAACTGAAGAACATTGACATCTTTGTTTTTATCTGGCAAAGAAGTCATTTTGACAACAAAAAATTATTTATTTCTATTTCATTTTTTGTAAACTGTTCAATCTTTTGGGACAACATGTAGCATTGCCCCCACACTCCGAGATCACACACACACACACGCGCGCGCGCGCGCGCATGCGCACACACACACACACACACACACCACACACACGCACACGCACGCGCGCACACACACACACACACCTTTTGGGTGGATTTTAATGGAGCTGTTTGAGAATCTCATATGTACTATAGTATAAGTACTAATTGACTTGTGTCCACACATTTCTACTGTTGTTTTTCTTTATTGTCTTGTCTTGTACATGTTGATCTAGCACTATTGGTTTTTACTGTGCAGAACGCTTCGTGCTGTTATTTTATGCTCACTTTTGAATACTTAGACTGTGAGAGAGAGAATGAATGAATGAATAATGTATGAATGAATGAATGAATTAATGAATTAATTTTATTTATAGAGGGTAATAGAGTAAGCAATGACATGCTTTTTACATGCAGCCCTCTGGACAAAATACATATATTTGAGAGAGAGAGAGAGAGAGAGAGAGAGAGAGAGAGAGAGAGAGAGAGAGAGAGAGAGAGAGAGAGAGAGAGAGAGAGAGGCAAGGCAAGGCAAAAGTTTTTAATTGACAAAGGCAACCGAGAGTGAGACATTAAATAATCATAAAATTGCAGCATGCATAATCACCAAAGTATTAATAAGAAATTACTCAACATAATGAAGAAATGTTTTAATAACATTGATATCTTAATTGGGAATTGATTGTGGAATTTAGTAACTTCATAAGAGAGCCCATCAACATTTCAGAGAGAGAGAGAGAGAGAGAGAGAGAGAGAGAGAGAGAGAGAGAGAGAGAGAGAGCGAGAGAGGATTTACAAGTATGGTATTTTCTTTTATTGCTGTTACTGCCTACATATGTGTTGAGAGTAAGCCAAGCGAATTGTTTTAAATTTGCTGAGATATGTTATAATAAACGTTTTTCTTCTTTTATTTGTTTTGTGAATTGTTAGAGAGAGAGAGAGAGAGAGAGAGAGAGAGAGAGAGAGAGAGAGAGAGAGAGAGAGAGAGAGAGAGAGAGAGAGAGAGAGTGCGTGTGAACTAGTTTTTGTATTTAATTTTATATTTGGATTAACTTGCCTTGTACATGCGTACGTGTGCATGGATAGAACGAATGTACACACACACACACACACACACACACACACACACACACACACACACACACACACACACACACTCTCTCTCTCTCTCTCTCTCTCTCTCTCTCTCTCTCTCTCTCTCTCTCTCACACACACACACACACACACACACACACTCTCTCTCACACACACACACACACACACACACTCTCTCTCACACACACACACACACACACACACACACACACACACACACACACACACACACACACACACACACATATATACACACACACAGAACCATGCACGCATCAAAGGCACACATAAATGCACACACACACATCACAAACTAGAGCGTTAAAACGCTATATCAGCAGCTGCACGGTACATTTATTCTCCATTGACCTTGACCTTTGACCGATTGTTGTTGTCTTACCCTGGATTAAAGACTCCAGGGATCATCCCAACAGCCGAAACACTTGAACATTATGGTACAAATGCACCAGCCCGGGGATGAGAACATTACGTGTGTGACCGGTTTTGATTACCCCGCCACGTGAGCAGCCACACTCTGACTTCGGAGGATTTTAGACTGATGATGTCATGCAAGGAGCTTGTCGTCATGGCTTAAGACAATCTCCGCACAATCGTGCAGAACATAACAACATTTTGATGTAGCCTTGGTGTTCTAGCTTATGTCAACTGGTCTGATACAGCCTCATGCCAAGGCGTCTTTGACCAATCACCTTCATATTTGAACTTGGCCTGGATATCCTGACTACCTAACATTTGAGCCTCCTATAGGTCCGTCCCTCCATTCAAACGTTACCGTGCTAACATGTATATAGCCTACATATAGTCAGCCTGACCGGAACTTTTCAGCTCCAGTGACCTTGACTTTTGATCAATGACCTTCATCTGTTTACTGGGCCTATATAGATAGCCTACATAACTATTAGCATGCAAAATGTGAGCCTCCTGCTGTCCTAATTATCTCCGATCAACTTGTCAACATACACACACACAATACTATTATGTACTACAGAGGAACCTCCCTTAGGGGAAGACGGGGTAAAAAGCGCATGGGCGGGTAAGAAGCCCACCCCAATTATCTCATGAAATGAAGCAAATTTCAGTCTCATTTTGCCCATGAGACGAGCGTTAATGTCTAGCATTCGTCTCATGGGCAAATTTGACTGAAATTTTCTTTATTTCATGAGATAATTGGGGTGGGCTTCTTACCCGCCCATGCGCTTTTTACCCCGTCTTCCCCTATATGACCTTCAAAAATCCTCCAAGATGAGGTCTTATAAGGGAGGGGTCTTATAAGGGAGGTACTTTTAATACTTACAAAGAAGGGCAATGTCTCAGAAAAGTAGGTCTTATTTGGGAGGGAGTCTTATGGGAGGTCTTTAAGGGAGGTTCCACTGTAGTAGATACATAGTCAGCCAGCCAGGAACAAACAAACATCAAATAATTACCAGCTTCGCTTTGTGGCTGGTAAAAACACACACGTACACACATAGTGACACACACATCAATTACCACAGGAGCGGATCTGAGGGGGGTTTCCAGAGTTTCCGGAAAACCCCATTTGCCCCAAGCATGAATCTTATACAAGAGTAAAACCACAGGCAGTCTTTGGTAGAAAGTAAGAACTTTGCTAATTTTTTGCTATGATAATCACTAAATTGCAAACGTTCCCGGGGGATTCGCCTCCTGGGCCCCAACGAAGTCACTGCACATTAACCCAGGACCTATATGCAGCTCCCTGAACTCTCTCTCTCTCTCTCTCTCTCTCTTTCCTGTCTGTCTGCTCTCTCTCTCTCTCTCTCTCTCTCTCTCTCTCTCTCTCTCTCTCTCTCTCTCTCTCTCTCTCTCTCTCTCTCTCTCTCTCTTCCCTCCCCCTCCCCCTCTCTCAGTCTCTCTCTCTCTCTCTCTCTATTTCTGGACCCCCCCCCCCCCCCCCACGCGCCCCCTCTACCTCAAGATGTACCTTATACAAGCGTGAAAAGTAAGAAAATTACTTAATTAATCATAATTACTAAAATTTAAAGGGGGCTTTGCCCCCTGGGACCCCACAAGGCCATTGCCCCCAGAACCTATTATGCAGCTTCCTGGACCGCCCCGGTGGACAAGGATTCCCCCCTTATGAATCAATTGGTCCGGCCCTGGATGATGAACTAACACAAGGACATACTGTAATTTAAAACAACATAAAATTATACTCGTTCAACTCCCAAAAAAATTTCAGTTTACTAATACGTGGAATCGCTTAGAATAACTGCTTAGAATAATCTCTAGTTTCACATAAGGCTTCGGGGATCGTCACTGAACATATCTACGCGGGGATCGTCACTGAACATATCTACGCGGGGATCGTCACTGAACATATCTACAAATTTGGAGAAAACCTGTTAAAAAAAAAATTAAAAGGAAAAAAAGAAAAGAAGTCAATGTAGCCTACAAAAGTGAAATAGTTCGCGGGTAAATGCAAAAAAACCCACCCACCCTAGAACGTGAAAACGCTAGATCAACCAGCTGCGCGGCAGCATTTTCGGGTCCACGGTGACCTTGTAGGAAAAACAGACAAAACACCCCTGAAACTAAAGTCTGATCAAACAGTCTACACTTGCACTTTGCAGTACCCCTGCGCCAGCGAGGATGTTAAGCGGCAGCATTTTCTGCTCCAGTGACCTTGAACTTATGACCTATGACCTTCATTTTCGAACTTAGCCTAGATATCGTTCGTATCTGCATGCAAAGTGTTATCATAGATAGACACATGGTCACATAGACACAATAGGAACAAACAGACTGATCTGAAAACAGTAACAAGGGCATTGCCGGGCGGCAGCAATGCATTGTATGTGCATTGTAAGTGCATCCACGAGCGGCAGCAAGGCATTGTGACAATGCAAACCCGGCCAGAGTTATGTCCTCTCCCCCCCCCCCCCCAATAAACACACCACTTTCCACCCTTACAGAACGCATAAAATACATAGCCCAAAATTTGAAGCGATTCTGTTCACTATTTCACGAGATACAGCTGAACTTTTATACAAACTTCCTTGCACCATGGTACACCACCACACAAAATTTGAAGCGATTCTGTTCACTAGTTCACGAAATAAAGCTGGGGGAAATGACATAACCCAAAGAAGGAAATTTCGGTTTTCATGGTCAAACTTCAGGGTCAAGGTCAGCACGGTGTTGTTTAACGAAAGGAAGCTTCCTTTTCAAGCTGTCTACCCCTCTGCCAATTTTGATCAAAGTCCAAACAGTAATTTTTAAGATAATCGATACACAGACACACACAGACACACACACACACACACACACACACACACACACACACACACACTAATCGCAAAACCCCGGCCTCTGGCCGGGTAACCAGCTTTCGCTACGCGTCTGGTTAAAAATCACTTTAGCTCGATAAATTGTGAGTTATCCAGTCTTTTGTTCCGTTCTTTTCTTTGTTTTTCCTTCTTTTGTTGTTGTTAATTCCACATGCATTATATCTTGTGTAATGCAAAAGGATGCAACGAAAGTGATGCAGGTAAATATCCACAGAAATCAACGACTGACGACAGCGCCGAAACATAGGCCTATGCTTGCAACACCCCCCCCCCCCCCCCCCCCCCCCCCTCCCTCCTCCCCTTCAACCCGTTGACGTGCGCACGACTGGTAGGCTACTGTTTGTAAACAAACACCACACTCCTCGTGCTTTCCTCAGCATCACAATAACCACATTAGGCTTAGGTCAGAGGTCAAATCGTCATGACGACAGACAGAACGATTTATTTCATTGGTTGCTCTTCTCACGTGATCTTTCTGCATTCTTAGCTCCGGTTTAAACATGGCTGACCACACCACAACATAGAACCACCTTATTTTCTGCGCTTCGAATTTTTTGTGTTTGTGCGTGTTGCCGCTAAGTTTGTTTATGTTTTGCCATGCAGTTTCTTGTGTTATTGAGAGAGAGGAGAGATTAATCGGAGCTATCGTCGGAGTAGGAAGGGAGGTAAAACCTTGGCACTGAGGCGATTCCAGACGACGGGCACCGAGAGAACTTGCGAAGTGACGTCTGGCGTTGAATCTAAATCGGCTTCCTGTGAAAATCTCCGACATAGCCTAGTCTCCTAGAAGAATGGCTGATGATCATGATATTATTGGAAGCGCATCAGAGTTTATCAAGGGTAAGCTTTTACAACGGCTAGGCCCTATCTTCTGAGAAATACGTTTCCCAAGTTTTCTCGTTTGGTCAATAACATCAGATCAGGATTGAACATGATTTTATTAGTGTTTCCCAAAGACAAGTCTTCTGTTACATGTATGCCTAGGCTCAAGGGTATGACAGTGACTTTCAGTTTCACTTTGTAGAAAGCAAGATAATGTCAAACTACAACTTAAAATAAACATTTTCTTCTATTGCTGATTACTTTATCTATGCTCTGATTTTTCAGATGCTTGTAAGATTAATACTGTAGTTTACATACTGATCACTATGGACATGGTCAATATTTTTAACAGTGTTTCCCATAGGGGTGAAATGTGAGAGTCCCAGGGACTCCCTGTGCAAAAGTTTAAGAGTCCTTTTCATATTTTTAAGAGTCCCCTAAGTATATGATAAAAAATGCTTTAACAAAAGCAAATACATGCTAAACACACATGCTACATGCACAGTGAACACACAGGCAAACACATGTGCATAACCCCTGGAAATGGAATAGGCTGACTACAGAGAGAGAGAGAGAGTGGGGGGGGGAGACAAACAGATCGATATATGGACAGAGAGACAGGCAGACAGACACACAAGCGTACACACACACTTGCATATGCAGTAGCTTATGTTTTTGAGATTCATTATGCCATTCACATCTCTAAAATAACGGCTTGATGCTGCAGCTTTTTCCTCTGTCGAACTTGCAAAAACCGTTCAGATTTGGTCAACGAAGAAATCAGACCTAAAACTGTTGAAGCACTTCACTCTCGCGAATAAGCATTCAGATGTAAACAAAGATCGTTTTGGAATGACCGGACATGTGTCTGCTTTAGAAAGGAAAACCCCGGATGGTCAGAAACAAGACTGACAACCAAGAAAACCAAAGCAAACAGACTGACCGCTGTGGCACGAAGCGAAAATCGGGTTCAGAGTTTTGATATGGAAAAGTTGGGGTGGCTTGACCTAATTCCAACGATCCTACAAGTTGCAGACGATGTCTGAGCGAGTCCGAAACTGTCTAGCAAACATATTCTTCTGCCCCTTTCCTACTCGTGGCTTCTTTTGGGGAGGCATGGCTGGTTTTAAACACGAATTGTTGTCAAAAGGCCGAGAACGATCTTGTTTAGCACTAGAAGACTAGGTCACGCTAGAACTTTATTTGGTCTTCAAAAAGATGGATCGGAAAAGCTTTACCGAATGTGCAATGCCGCCATTTCTTCGTTTCGGCGTTCGTTTCGCCAGACACAACTTTTTAGTTCTGATTATGGTCCGAGGCTGCGGAATAACTAAGTTTAGCAGACGACAGAATCCGTGAAGTTGTTGACTGCTTTGACGAAAAATCAATCGGTCAGATGACCGCCTGCCTGCTAAAGCTATCGGTCCAAATCGAAGAATGAACCCTGCTGTCTCGGTCTGTTGAAAAACGTGTGCGTCCCATGGGACGCCCAGAGCTGAAATCAAAGAGTCCCTCTGTGAATTTTGTGCTTCAGGGACGCACATATGTGCGCTATGGGAAACACTGTTTAATGTGATTAAGTTGATCGTGAATCCATCCCTGATCATTCTAGACATGTAGCCACATGCGCTATGTCTATACACCAGAAAATGAATGCAGAATGGTCGGAAAATGAATGCAGAATGGTCAAAACATACCAATAAATGCTGAATGGTGAAGGCGGAATGATCAAAACACTGAATGGTAGGGCTGAATTATGAAAACATTCTACAGAAAACCCCAAAATTCATTACAACGGAAAGTGAAATTGCCGAATAGCAAAGTGATTTAATAAGTTCATTAACATGGTCCGGACGACACATTTCCGTAGTTCGGCTATCCCGCACACTAGAAATAGAATAGAATTCATGTTATACCGCATCATATCAACGTGTTTACAAACAAAACAGCGCGCACACACATACATATACGCTTTGCCAAAAAGCTTGACGGCTTATTTAGTTCCTACCCCTACTACTACTACTACTACTACTACTACTACTACTACTACTACTACGCAAGCACATCGGCGCTCAACTTGAACATAAATCAAAGAACTCAATGAGTATATGTCAATTATTTTTTAAGTAGACACGTTTTTGTGGCATCACACACCATTCACACAGGCTGAGATTGTCACCAGGCATGTACTGATGTAGCCACCGGAAGTTATCTCCATATTGAAACTGAACCAGAAGCTGCTAAGACAGCAAAACAAGAGGTCAGAGGGGATGATCAGTGTTTGTTAAATAACAATAGTTATTATTTGGTTTTCTGTGGTTTCATAATTCAGCTTCACCATTATGGTGTCATGACCATCCGGCATTCACCTTTTGGCATTTGTCATCATTTTCCGGTGATTAGACACACCTGCCACATGTGCCACAGAGGGACAATGCTAAGTAGTATACTGTAGTCTGTACAATATAGTATTAGTACTGTCAATCCTTTCTGTTTCGACTTTCAGTGTTTGTGAAATATTATAGACTTGTGTGGAAATGCCACAGATTTACTTTGATAATGATGCGCATATTTACATATTCACAAAATATAATGACACACACACACGCACACGCACACACGCACACACACACACACACACACACACACACACACACACACACACACACAGAGTGATACATGTATGTACAGGTGCATGTGCATATCTCTCTGTCTCTTTCACACATGCACTGATGCAGTGCACACACATGTACACACACACATGTATGCTCACGCATGCGCGTGCGCACGCACATACACGTACATGTACTCTCACTGTCACTCACTCATACACTCAGTGACTCTTACTCTTAGTCTTAATCTCTTATGCTTGCTTGAGCAGATGCGCAGTGATGCACCAACTAAACCAAAGATTGAAATTAAAAAGTGATGGAACACTATGAATCCTATGATAGCCCTAAGTACTTGTATGAAACTTGAAAGGCACACCAGACTACCTCAATTTTGGGTTTGGGGTTGTTGTTTTTTTGGTGCCTTTTCATAGTCTTTTCAATAGCTCCAAACCTGGTGATGTAATGTTGCATAATTGCAGAGATAAATCATAAAACGGATAAACTGGTGTTGCACAGAGCCAGATTTCCACTCGGTCTAGGGCAACACCTGAACATACTGTTTTAATCAACTCTATTTCTTAGAATACAAGAGAAGGGAAAAAGATAGGGGAGACTACTTAGAACTTTGCTGATATTCCCCCTTGCATTAAAAAATGCTGGCAAGCAAACAGTAGGCCTAGTCTCTAGCTTTAGCGCACGTCCACATATAATATGTGGATGTTCCGCGCGGAAGCCTTATCAATAACTGAATAACCCCCGTGGTGATACCGGGAGGTCTTTTGTATAACTAGTTCCCCCACCTTCTGGAAGTTCTGTGCTTGTAACTTCCTCTAATCTGTCACTCTTTTTGACTCTGCCTTACCCTTTGCTTACTGTCATCTACTATCTTTCTGCGTAACCGGTCCATTCTCCTGCCTTTTTTCATGAAACACTTTCAAAAACATTTCCTCCAGCCGAAGTTGGACTTGAGCGATCGAAGAAGAAGAAGAACTGAATAAGTAAAGGAAAGAAGAAAAAAATATACGGGAGCATTTCCATGTTGAAATCCATTTATTTACGGATTACGCATGGGGTTTCCACGTGGACTGTGTATACAAATGCACTTATCTGATTAAAGACAATAAATTCCACATTTATATTAAATATGTGGTTAAAACAGTGAAAATTCATAAACATTGACACTGATAACCAATAAAAAGGGATTAGTATGCTTCTCGAGAGTAAAAATAAAGACAAGGTAAAGTATTATTATGCGTGTTCAAAAAAAAGTTGCATGGGGACCGTTAAAAATTTCAAAAGGACTCTTACAATTTTGCACAAAGAGTGACTCAGATTTTATCCCAATGGCAATGGGAAACTGCTTTTTTTTGGTAAATGTGTTTTTGCATTTTTTTTTTATCAAATAAGATATGATGCTGCTAATAGCACTCATACGTGTAGTGTGTAACTGTAAGTACCAGAACTTGAACCACTGTGAGTTTTGTCTTTTGAAATGTATAAGCACTCATGTGTTTTCTGCTGTTGAAATACTTCAAGTGGGCTTTTCTCAAATCTGCCATTTTGGAGATAAACTGCTTTGCCTCTTGTTATAGGACAGTGGACAATCAATAGGAACAATGTCCTGGGCCTTGCAGAAATCAATTTAGACTAAGTCTGCAAGTATTGCATTCCAATAGGTCATTTGCCCTGATAGAAGGAGATAACACAATAGGACATTTTTTGTTTTTATGCCCTATGAGTATGACCAGAGCCTCTGGACATCACTGGATCATGTGATGGTCTTACAAACTGTTAATTGAAGGTAAAATTCAGAATTTTAAGCAAATTGCTTAATGCATTAATTGTGGATAATTTGATTTAATCATTTATGTAGAAGTGTAATGTGAAATCATGATGGACTTGTAATGTTATTTTTTGTCTGTATTTGATTTCCAGATCGTTTATACTTTGCAACACTGAGAACTCGTCCAAAATCTACTGTACATACTCATTACTTTTGCATTGATGATGAACTTGTGTATGATAAGTAAGTATACTTTGTCTTTATGTCTTTCATAGTTTCATTGTCAGCATGGTTTTTTTACCTCTGTTTTTAGTACTTTTGCAGTGCTTTTTTATGTTTACTGTTAGCATTTTTTTCTATTCAATCTTAGACCTTCACCGGTACTAGGTTAGTGTCTGGATCTGATTATGGTTTCTGATTCTGATTTGATACCACTTCTGACGATAGTCGCGACAGTTTAAAAAAAAAAAAAGGTGAAAAAGTGACTTTTACATTTACTTTACAGTACTATATTTATTATTATGATTCATGCATGAATGTGCATTTTTTACGTGTTATGATTTATTTTTGTTTTCTTGGGTTTTCCCTGTCTTATCTTTCAATAATTTATTCTAATTCATGGATTGTTTTTGTAAGGTAGTATAGGCCTAATCAATGCCAACAACAAAAATGTTTTAAGAGAAAAATAGGATTTCCTCATGCTCATTTTCAATAAAAGGTGAAAAAAAGGAAATTATGGATGAAAAGGAAATTCCTATCACTTTTCTTTAATTGCATCCTGTTATGAGTTAAATTCTACCACTCATAGTTAATTTAGTATAGGAAGGTATTGTAAATTGGAAAGAAAAGGAGTTATTTTATATGACAAATATATATATTTATTAATAATATACCATACATATTTTATGAGCATATTTAGATAATGCAAATTGTGCCATTTGTGGTGAACGTGAACATGTTAATACCGAATGATTCTCAACTGTGTGCATGATTGGCTAAACTTGTAGTATATTGTATTTTTTTGCTCACAGCTTTTATGCAGATTTCGGCCCATTGAATTTAGCCAACCTGTACAGATACTGCTGCAAAGTGAACAAGAAATTAAAGGTACATTTATTTTATTAATTTTAATGCATTTGATTTGAAGAATGTTTTGTGATCAATAAGCTATCATTAAAGAAAAATCAGCTTGCATGAGTGACAGAAAGTTTATGAAGTAAAACAAATTACCATTACCACTTCCTCATCATCCTTTGACAGTTTTAGTTGCCCATTGTAGTTCAAGTACTTCAACTAAGTTTTATTTTTTATTTTTTAAATCGAGTTTACTTCATAATGTTTTAAAATTATGCAGAAAATGAACGAGGACAACTCTTTTCTCATGTGTAGACTAGAGTAAATATTATAATCAATAATGAATATTTGATTCTTAGAGTCAAAATGGAACATATAGTAAAAAAGTTGTAAAAAAAGCATGTTCATGATCATTTTGTTGTCTTTGCAGTAAGTGCTTGCATTTAAGTTTTTGAATGAAATTGATATGTTTGTGGTCATTTTGTTGACTTTGCAGTGAAAATGTGCTTGCCTTGGTTTAGTCTTTTGTACAACAGTTAACACTATTATTGACAGTATATTAATTATTATGAATGTATCACATTCCCTGTGTAAGGTTGTGATTGTGTGTGTGTGTGTGCATTTGTGTCTATGTTTATATATATATATATATATATATATATATATAAACGTACAAGAATTGAAGAAGAAAAAACAACCACACCATTAAACTTTCTTCTTATATAAATAGTTTGCTTGAATAAAACTTTTTTTGTGTCCAATATTTAAGTTTGTGAACCTAAGAAAGAAACTGAATAACTTTAATTTTAACTTTACAATTTATTCTGTGTTCTGAAAAGAATAAAAGAAAATAATGTGCTGATTTACTTTTTCTCCCAATGGGGGAGATAGACAATGCCTATGCAAAGACAGCTGTTTCGTCTTTGAGAAAGACTCTTCAGTCTGCATATCGGCCTGCAAAGAATGTCCACAGTGAACATTCAAACTGAGCTAGAAGACTTTCTACAAGAGAAAGGTTGTCCTCTTTGCACCAGATTGAAAGTCCACAATAAAAGCAAACCAGCACTTATATATATATATATATATATATATATATATATATATATATATATATATATATATATATATATAACAGCACATTAGATTAAATTTGTGTGTTTATGTATTTGATAATGCTTCTAAAGGGATATTCTTCACAATTTAATAAAGTAGTACTTTGATCCTTTTCTCTACAGTCATTCTCTCTTGCTCGGAAGCGCCTTGTTCATTACACCAGTTTTGATGCCAGAAAGAGAGCAAATGCTGCATTTCTGATAGCTTCATATGCTGTGAGTATTGCTACATATTATTTACGAAAACAAACACTTTATTATAACTGTGGTGTATAGTACTATATTATTAGATCACTAAGTGAGTTACAGTTTTTCCAATGATCTTAAAAATTATTTTGAAAAGGTTTACCTTTTTTTATTTGTTATTTTACATAAATGTATTAACCCATTTTTAATTTAGTAATTGAAAATTGTTTGGTGATTTAATTGAAAATTGTTTAGTGATTTTTATGATGTACACATAGAAAAAAAGAAGGATGGAATGGAGTTATCCCTTTCAACGCCAGCCATTTTTCAGCCAACATTTTCCGTTCAACTTACCTGGGTAGAGAAAAGATTTCATCTGCAATATTGGGGATTCTTCTCTGATATGCATAAAATAGGGCCTATCCTTATGCCTCCCAAAATAAAGAACATATTAAGGTCATTGGTTAGCAAACCCTCATTTGATGCCTTTCAGTGACATGGGTGTTAAATCATTGTGGTGCCAAGAGGCGACAGTGGCGATGAAAGGGTTAATTACTTTGTATTGCCTGTAATTGATTTCATTCACTTTCTCCACATACTACATCGTATTGATGATTAAAAAAATAACCCTAGTGTTAAAGATGTCGTCTGTGGTCAGATCATCTACCTGAAGAAGACACCAGAGGAAGCCTACAAGCCTCTAGTCGCTGGAGCCAACCCCCCCTTCTTGCCCTTCAGGTAAGTTATCTGTGGAAAGTGTAATGTTCAGCAGGGCTCCCAATCACCCCGCAAAACAAGGGGTCCCAGGGACTCCTTCACTTACAGCATAGAGGGTCCACAGTAGCTTTTCTCAGCTCCTTTCAGTTCATGCCTTTTGTTAACACTCGTCACCAGTATAAACCAATTTAAAGTGTTTTATCCATTAGGCTTACATTGTTTTATGGTGGCATACCA
>CM065681.1:32216521-32266521 GCA_017654935.2 Phymorhynchus buccinoides | reverse complement strand
GGACATGCATACAACTGCATGGGTGCTACTCTTGCATTTTTACAGTGATTTTATTAAAAATTTTTTTTACCAGAAACTGAACTTCAGGTGGTTTTTTAATTCATAAACAAAACATTGACCATAAGCGATTTGGGGTGTTTTGAACTTGGTTGTTTTATCTTGGAAGTTTACAAAGGCAATGTGTGTGTAGTAATAATTTTACAAGGCTTATCAGACTCAAACTGTCTCTGTCTATCATTTTAACTGTCTATCTCGTTATCTCTCTCTCTTAAGTTCCCCCCTTGAATCGTCCAATCTCTGCCCCTGTACCCTGCCGGGGCCATGGGTCCCTGGACCCCGCCTTTCAGGGTTTTTTTCATTTGCACCCATGCAACTGTAAGCTGTGTCACAACTCTAAAATCTAACATTTATTTAACTTTTTAAAATATGAAAACAAAAAGTATTTTTTCAAAGAGAAGTAGTGGAACCTCCCTTATAAGACCTCCAATTATAAGACTCCCTCCCACATAAGACTTACTTCTCTGAGACATTGCCCTTCATTGTAAGCATTAAAATGACCTCCCTCCTCTTTTATAAGACCTCATTTTGGATGATTTTTGAATGTCTTATAAGTGAGGTTCCACTGTATATATATTGAAATGATTATTTTCTAACCCCAAAGCAGCTTCTTTGACATATAGCATCTTTTTTTTCTATGTCTTGTGTTGCAGGCTTTGTCAAACCGATTCTTTGATTTTGAGACTTTCGACGTTGACGAGTATGAGCATTATGAGGTATACTGCAGTGTGTTATAGTATAGTATGGTATGGCATGGGACTGGCTCAAGCCTAAGCCTCGCGGCTTATTAACGTCCCTGCATTGAATACTCTTTTGTTTGCATAATGCATGCCTTTACAACTACTAATTCAGACCTGCCACTTGCTCCAATTTCAGAGGAGCAGCTCAGATATGTTGAGCATTGCTCCTAGCTCCTCTTGCAACCTCCCCAGCTCCTATATTTTAAAATCTGTCTTGTATACATTTTCCACTCAGTTTCACAACAAAGAGCATGCATTCAAAGCACCAGCTAATGGACCTCTAAGGGTCAGCATGAGACAGTGAGGGGCTACACGAAAATGGATCTCAAATTGACAATGGTCAATATTTCTTACTCTAAAATGGATCTCAAACTGACAAAAACGACTGCATGTTTGAAGAACAAAAGAGAAGGCCGCACATTTCGAAGTGGCAATGGATTTTACTGGGGGGCCAGTGCCAGCCCCTAGATTCTCGCTCCTCTTTTTTATTCTCAGAATGTGGCAGGTCAGTAATTGTAAATCAATCATCATATTCTAAAAATAGTTGGCTAAAATGTTCATCTTTGTCCAGGAGATTTCTGAAGGCGTTATGTGTTGGTGCTCTTTTTAGGTTAGGTATCAGTAAATTCCAGAGGTTTGGAACTCAATTACAAAAGCAATGTTTACGTTTGTTGTCATGGTTTTTTCTTCTTCTTTTTTAGACCTGTATTGAAATAAAAGTTGTATTTTGTGTAATTCTCCAGTGTTTCAAATCGAAATGTACTTTTTGTTTTTCGTGTTGAATATTCTTCTGCATTGTTGTACTGTCATTATGCTTGTGAAAAAAAAAGGTAATTGATATGATTAAACTTGAGCTAAATTCTGTCGACAGGATTTCATATACCATATTTTTCTGATCATTAGGTGCTGCTGTGTATAGGGCAATTTTCAAGAAAAATCTGAAAAAAGTAAAGTAAAAAGTGCCCACGTTTATAAGGTGATATGCACCTCACAAAAGAAAGTCAAACTTTGAAGCCTGTACGAGTCCTGTAAACGCTTACTGACTGCCATTACTGCTGTCATAAACAGGAGTTGGCTCCCCTTTCAAATCATTGAACTTCCATTTGAGCTGCTTCCTGTGTTTGGACAATTCTTTGCAAAAACTGATAGAATATGGCATTTTAAGCTCTACAACGATGCTCTTTACATCCAATGAAGGGTTATGGCATCTGTTGGATAGTATCTCGGACGATAGGGCTTATGAAGCATTTTAACGTGAGTATTCGTCGTATCGGCGACTCGTGACCACTTTTGATGTCTGACTCACAGTAGTCTGTACTGAACACGGCAATCGTTGCCTCTCTTCTCACGATTTTGTTCACTAAAATGGCGCCCTTGTTTATTGAGCGCATAGGTCGAAATTGGAGAAAACAATATCGCCTTAACCCTTTCACCGCCAAAGTTGCATTTTAGCACCACATTGATTTAGCACCTATGTCACTAAAAGGCATCAAATTGGGGTCTATTATCCAAAGACCCTATTGTCTTAGTTTTGGGAAGTAAGGATAGACCTTATTTTATATGTCACAGAAGAATCCCCAATTCTGCAGATGGATTTGTTTTCTCTACCCAGGTAAACTTAATGAATATTTTTGGCTGAAATATGGCTGGCAGTGAAAGGGTTAATATAACCTGAAAATTACGGTATATTACCTCAGAACCCACTAATAAAACAGCTCAACTGAAGAGGCAAACATTTTTGCCATTCTTTCAAGAGGATGACATTGTGTACCCTCAAGTTCAATGAAACGTTCCAGAATTTGGTAGACCTGCATATGCATCATGGAAAGGAAGTCAATAAATTATATTTAACCTGGAGGTGTAGCTTTAATTCTGCATGCATGTGCAGATTCGCGTACATTCAGACATGTTCGCACACCAAACACCACTGATGGTAATAAATTCCTGTGTTCAGTCCACTCAGGCTTTGATGGTTGCATGTTTTCACAGAAAGTGGAGAATGGAGACCTGAACTGGATTGTGCCAAACAAATTCCTTGCCTTTTGTGGGCCTCACCAAAAATCCAAGATCGAAAATGGTATGTATAATTTTCTTTCGTTTTATTTATGTGTGATTTTATGTATTTGTTAAAGTATATTTATTTGGTTTTGTTTTTTCTTTTGAAAGAAGCAATGAAGAAAGGTTAACGTTTTACCCTTCATTGTGCCAAGTTTAGATAATTATAATTTATTGTTTTCAGATTCGTGGAACTTTAGTTTTGTTTGAAATGGAACTTTTCATTGAACTTCAGAGACTACATTGTGGAAGTTATATTCATTATATTTTGTATTGTACGCACCAGACACCTACTTCCCTTACTTTGAGAGATTCCATTGCAGAAATTGTTTTCATTGTCATTATTTTGTATTCCAGTGCACGCACCAGACACCTACTTCCCTTCTTTGAGAGATTCCATTGCATAAATTGTTTTCACTGTCATTATAATGTATTCCAGAGTACCCCTTGTACGCACTCGCCAGACACCTACTTCCCTTACTTTGAGAGATTCTATTGCAGAAATTGTTTTCACTGTCATTATAATGTATTCCAGGGTACCCCTTGCACGCACCAGACACCTACTTCCCTTACTTTGAGAGATTCCATCGTAGAAATTGTTTTTATTGTCATTATGATGTATTCCAGGGTACCCCTTGCACACACCAGACACCTACTTGCCTTACTTTGAGAGATTCCATTGCAGAAATTATTTTCATTGTCATTTTTATAATGTATTCCAGGGTACCCCTTGCACGCACCAGAATCCTACTTCCCTTACTTCCGCAAACACAGAGTCACGGCCATTGTCCGTCTGAACAAGAAGATTTACGACGCCCGGCGTTTCAAAGACGCTGGGTTTGACCACTACGATCTTTTCTTCATCGACGGGAGTGTGCCCAGTGAGACCATTGTGCGGCAGTTTCTAGAGCTGAGTGAAAACACTGATGGGGCTGTGGCAGTGCACTGCAAGGGTATGTGTGCGTGAGGGAGAGAGAGAGAGAGAGCGACTACAAACTTTTGCGCATTGTCTTGTTTCCCTGTAATGTCGGATAGGCCTGATCCATTCAATATGTACGCTTGTCTTTGCCAGTTGTATTGACATAAAATTTATTACATTTCTTAACCCTTTCACTGCCAGCCATATTTCAGCCAAAAATGTCCATTAAATTTACCTGGGCAGAGAACAAAATCCATCTGCAGTATTGGGGATTCTTCTGTGACATAATTATATAAAATAAGGTCTATCCTTACTTCCCAAAACTAAGACAATAGGGTCTTTGGATAATATACCCCAATTTGATGCCTTTTAGTGACATAGATGTTAAACCACTGTGGTGCTAAAATGCGACTTTGGCAGTGAAAGGGTTAAGGATTAGCTTTTGATGTTTGCTGCATCTTTTTGTATTGAAACGTTACACTATGTAGGCAATTGTAAGCACCCTTTCACTGCTTTTTCCACCCTTTATCCTGTTTTCAGTCACGTCTTGATGGAATCTGCAAACTACAGAAATCTAGGCATGATCATAAAAATAAAAATAAATTGAGATACAGTGGAACCTCCCTTATAAGACCTTCGAAAATCATCCAAAATGAGGTCTTATAATGGAGGGGTCTTATAAGGGAGATAATTTTAATACTTACAAAGAAGGGCAATGTTCCCGAGAAGTATGTCTTATGTGGGAGTGAGTCTTATGATGGGAACGGAGGTTCCACTGTATAGAGATACTCAACCTGTCATGCCGTGTGTGATTTGCAGTTATCCTGTGTTATCTTTCAGCTGGCTTGGGGCGCACAGGGACCTTGATCGCCTGTTACATGATGAAGCACTACAAGTTCACTGCAGCCGAGTGCATCGCTTGGTGTCGCATTTGCCGGCCAGGCTCAGTCATCGGGCCTCAGCAGAACTTCTTGGAAGAGTGAGTCTAACTCTTGGCAACACTTGTCCTTTGTTCCATTTTCAGGCTTGGCTGCCAGTGCTTTGTGTAAATTACCGCATTTTGTCTTCTTGTTGAGACTGTTGCATGCTATCCTGCTCAGTTTTATCACAAAGCCACCATGAAGCAAGATAATGTCAAATAATGTACAGTGCTTCTTTTCTATTATGCAATTAAATGTCTGTTTTATATTGGGTTCTGTAGCTACTGCCCACTGCAACTAGGGTTATTAACGCCTTTGATGGCAAGAGTTAAGCCCTTGTTGATCAGTATCCAAAAGGGCATTCACTCTTGCAAAAGGCAGCCATTAAGTGGCCTCAAATAGGGTTATTGGTGAGAGTTATGCCCTTGTTTGGTCAGTACTCAACCATCTTCCCCCACCCACCAAGGGCATTCACTCTTGTAAAAGGTGTTCTTTGCAGTAGCCAGTAAGCATATAGTTGTCCACAAAGCTACTCATACTCTCTTTTCATTCAATCTGTATTTTGTGTTTACTATGGATTATGTAAGTTTTATGGGCAAAAATTATATGATAATGATGTCTTATACTACTATAGTAAGACAATAGAAAGTAGTTGCTTTGGGCAATGACTGCTCTGTTAAAATATACTGAAATGTGATGGTGCATAAGTTGCTCAGAATGTTTTGAGCAAAAGCCAAACATTTTCTTCTTCTTCTTTGATCGCTCAGACAGTTTCCTGTCAATTATGAGCGCAGATGCGTCATGCTGCCGTTATGCACCTAACTAAGAAATAATTAGGCCCAGCATGTCCGACTTCGGCTGGATCAAATCTTTTTGAAAGTGTTTCTTGAAAACAGGCAGGAGAACAGACCGGTAAAAAGAAAGATGACAGCAAGCAGAGGGGAAAAGGCAAAGTCAAAGAGAGTGACAGATTAGAGGAAGTTACAAGCACAGAACTTCCAGAAGGTGGGGGAACTATTTATACCCACCTCCCCCCAGTATCCCTACGGGGGGATCAATTTTCTGTTTAGGGCATATTTATGTTTATTTTTATGCATTCTACCAGTATCCACAACATGAAAGACAAATTTGAATGATTTCTTTGTTTGATCGCTTTCTAAATCAAGTCAATAGAAACAAAGAGGCAACATTGTTTCTTCTATGCCCGATTTCTGCAATTTCGAATGCCAAACTTCAAATAATTATAAAATAAAAACTAGACAAGATAGCTCAATTTTGTTTTCTGTGTATTAACAAGGAATGTTTTGCTCCACCATGAAAAATTAAAATCTGAATTTATTCAAAAATTCCATTATGTCTGGTTTTCCCATGCGCTGTCGCCTATTTGTGAAAGAAAGATGGCAAGCCTTATATGTACGTTCCAACCGAGTCTATGATCACAGAGTGTATGGGACGAGATCTCCTGAGTCTTATTGTTCTTTGCATTTCCCTTTCGCATTTCCCAAAGGGTTTCTTCAGAGTTCCTGTTCTTTGTGCTTCCATGGAGTTTTAGGATAATAGGGAAACGCAAAGGGGTGTAATTATAGCTGTGTGATGGCACATTGTCAGATCTTATGTATGCCAGTCAGTCATTTCCGACCATTACTGCCAGATAGCAGAGGGGGCAGATGCTATTCTGAAGGGGTGGGCTAGAATTTGGTTATAGTGGAGATGCCTTGCCCAGGGTCCATCTCCATTCTCTTGGCCAAAAAATGGATTTGAGGACAGCTAGCGTTGGAGAAAATCCCCCACGGCCAACCCATCCCTTTTGCTGCAGCACTAGAGCCAGTGCAAAGGCCTCCTCGTTTGAGAGTCTTCCAACAGAGACTAAACTGTACCATGATTTTCCATTACTGAATAAAATCATATGTTGTACAGCTCCCATGTTACTGTTGGCCCCAACTACAGGCTTATGTCAGTTCTCAGATCCTATACCACTGAATCAAAACGTTTTCTGTTAGTGACGGATTAAGGGTACGCTTCATAATCGCAAAGATGCAAGGCAAAGTCAGTCATCAGAATGTTCAGAGGATTAAGAATTTTTGAGAGGATTGGCTTCTCTTGTCAGAGGTTTTGCCTTTTTATTCAGTATTATCTTTTCTGTTAAATAGCATTTCAAAGTGATTTATCACTATATATTAAGCCTTTTGGGTCAATGTTGGGAACTCATTTCAGTGTTGTCCCTCTTCAGTTTAGGGCCTTGATGTCCCTTGTACCACGGTTTTCGGAGGATTGGACTTCAGACTGTTCCAATGCCTGAAAGTGTTGTGTGTGTCTGTTGCTCAGACGTCAGATGTGGATGTGGTCTCAAGGAGACACTGTGCGCCAGCGTCACAAGGACGTGGGGAGGGAGAAGGACAGGTTCGGGGAGCGGCACCACAGCGTGTCCCACCTGCTCTCCGGGGTGGACGACATGCGAATCCACGATGCTGTGGACACCGACAACCGCTTCAGCAACTATGACATCGTGAGTTCATTCTCTGCCCTCGTTTTCACTCGGTCTACCCTACTGCGCCTGGCAAATTGTCGAGCGCACTAGTAGTGGGTGTATCGAGCGCACTAGTAATAATAATAATAATAATAGTGAATCATTTATATAGCGCACTCCTCCACAGATGTGGAGCTCTATGTGCTTAACAACAACAAAAAGTAAAAGCAAGAAAACAAATAATCGTTCACACACATGCAAAAAAGGCATTCACATACACACACCACCCCCCACCCACACATACACACAGGCACGCACACATACACACGCGCGCGCGCGCTCACACACGCACGCACGCAGACACACACACACACACACACACCATTACCATCACCACCACTCGCCCCACCCAAGTAGTGCAACCACTAGCGCCTGTGCCTGACAAAAATTGTCAGACACAGGCCTTCATTTACTTTCCTTATCAATCTCTTAAATATTTACCCTTTCCCTGCCCGGTCCCATGTCTACTACGGGATGTGTGATGTCATTGATTATGTCGTAACGTTTGATGCCATAGCCCTGGAATGGTGTTTTTTGGTTTAGACATGTCAGGAAAGATATATCTCTAGACCATTTTCTCAGATTGAGTTTAGCTGGGCCTGTATTCACGTTGAGATAGCATGAGACTTAGCATCATGCTAACTTAGAAGCTCTTCCAAAAGTCCTATTAAATCCTATAGGACATTGGAAGAGCTTCTAAGTTAGCATCATGCTAAGTCTCATGCTATCTCAACGTGAATACAGGCCCAGGTCTCTTATGGATAATTTCGATAATTGGAAAATAGTAAAAGGGGCTTATTCTGCAGCCATTTACTTCAGAGTGACTGACTGAACTTGTAATGTAATTTGTAAACATTTGTGAGCAGTTTTTTGTCTGGTTTTGTTAGATTTTGTAAATAAAATGATTTGCTGTCTCTCAGAATCCGTAGGCTAGGTGTGTGTTTGAGCAGTCCACAGGTCAAATAGCTTGGGCACAAACGGTTAACAAATCAAGTGTTGAGATCATTGAGGTTAATCATCTAGTTTGTCAGCATTTTGTTTTTCATTTAGCCTTTTTTTTTTAAACAATGATTCTCTATCAATAAGTCATGTTTTTGCATCAGTTGCATCATGTATTGATGAAATTTAGTTATTGATTTTTTTTCTTTTCAGCAGGTCATGTTTTTGTTCAATGAAATTCCATTGAATAAGTTAAGAAATTATATATTCCAAATTTCAATGAGTAAATAAAGTTAATGACCGCCCCCATATAATTTCAGTTAATAAATGTTTTTATCTATTTTTGTATCTGTTTTCTTATTTTGAAGCAAATGATTGATCATGCATAGAATAAGATAAGCCTTGTTTATTCCTGTATCTAGACAACTCATTCGCATCGCAATGATTTTCCATTATTAAAAAAACTCACAAATCGCTCTAACCATACACACGAACGAAACAGACATAAACAAAAAGAGAAATGAAAGAAGATTACAGGTTTTTACTTCAGGTTTAGACATAGGGAAGTGGTAGATCACACTTTTTTTATATAGAGACTTTATATGGAAAAACTCTCTACAGCAATTAGTTACCCCACTTCAAACCACTACAAATGCATAGTAAGAGGCAAAAGTGTGGTCTAAGGGAGCAACGCGAGTTTAGAAGTGACCAAAGTGTGGTGTGCACACAACAACAGATTTACTTCCCTTGAAACAAATTCATCAAATTGACGGCTTTATATTGATTCCGTCCATATATGGGTGGAACGACTGGAATGAGTTAAATGTGTCCAGATCTCTACTCCTGTGCAGTTTTGCTATTTAGTAACATATTGGTGTATTTTGGAGCCCTTGCTATATTACCCCTTTGTACACAATACTCTTTAATCAAAGATTAATAGTGCTATTATATAGCAGTTTTCTTTCCGTGTGATGCTATCACCTATATAAAACAACCCTATTCCAAATACACACTTCTATGTATTCACAGTTTATTGCTCATTTTTTTAATTTTATTTTTTTCTCTTTAACTTGTGTCTCAAAATTTGCAGTGTTTCAAACTTTTAACTATATGAACCCAAATCTGACCTGTTTGAAATTCCCTTCAGTTTATATCTGTTTGTGTATTTGTTGATTTTATTTAAAGGATTATGCCGGGTTCACATTAGACATACGGAAAACCCTAAATAAGTGGAAGAAAGAAGGATAAAAGTTTATGCATATAGGGGAAATTCGGACACGTGCGCAAATTCTTTCCCTTCTTTGTTTCACTTATTTATGGATTTCGTATGGGTTTCCACACGGAATATGTCCTCATGTGTGTACACTGCCTTAGATTTGTTTGAGATGTATAAATCCGCAAATAAATGTGTTCCTACGTTTTCTTCTGAATGAACAAAAATAGAAATAAAGCGTTCTCCATGTGTCAGTGATGTTTAAATCTGTAAAATAAATGTACAGAAATTATAAGTTTTCTTCATAGCAATGTTCAATCAACAAGGTCCATTTTCAGATCTATGATCCTCCAATGACTCGAAGCCATGGGCAGTACGAAGAGACACAGGGAGATAAGTTGAACCAGCTCAAGTTGATGCGGAAACACAGTCGTTCTGCCGTCTCTGGATTAGTGGGAGCGTGAGTGTCTAATCTATTGTTTTTAGCATGGCTGATCAACCATGTGGCAATCAGGTGGGGTTTTTCACTAACTGACATCAAGAAAGTCGCACAATAATAACGTTTAAAATGATTTATTATTTATGTTCACCAGTCTGAATGGTATTTTGTTTGTTTTTTATGCTTGAGGACTACAAATTTTGATGTCATTAGGATCCGAGTTATCTGAAATGAAAGGTGGTGAGATTTTGAATATAAACTGAGCTTCCTGTCCCTTTTGGCAACACTAATCTAGGATGAGGCAGTAAACTTGGGTGGATTTTTAGCAATATGATTCTCCCAGGAAGACAAATCTGCAATGTACATATTGTTGATTGACGGAAGCGTAATGTAGCAGTTAGATGATTCAATATCACCCAAGGTGGAGGTGGTTAATATTTCACATCTTGAATGCCTATAAAGCTGCCTATTTTTCTGACTGGTCACACAGGGACTTGTCTACAATTGTTGGACTAGCTTTTCCTGTGTAGCTTAAGTATGATCATCGCTCAGCACTATCTGCAGTACTGGTGTTGTAGAAGGTGTCATGCCTACCTAAAAAAAATATAAAAATAAAAAGGGGGTGGGGGGGGGGGGGAAGGAAAAAAGGAGGAAAGGAAGGAAAAAAGAAAAGAAAGGGTTAAAAATGAAGGCGGAAGTGGTGGTGGGTTGCATGATGAGTGAGCAAGATACCGGAGCGCGGATGAAATGATTGGGTGTGGTGTGAGAGTTACATATTTGTTAATGTAATTTTATGTTTCATACTTTTATTTAATATTTTTATTTTACACGGTGGAAGACAAGTTCCCATGTGCGTTGTACAATGCCAATGGACAATAAAGAAACTTATGACTTATGCAATATGACATGGTCGCATACTGTATTGCAGTTTTTGTATCTGTTTGGAGTAAATTCGGCATGTAAAAGACTTCAAGTGTCCTTGACCACTTAGTTTTGGGAATGATAAAATAATGCAATACAAATACAGCGCAGTGCAATAATTAGCTTATTATAACTCGTCATTCTTTCCTTGGCTGATTATCATAACAATGAATGAAAAGTATGTGAGTGTAATTTTGTTTCTAGAATGTTTCATTTATATAGAATGTGTTCTGGTCGTAAGAAGTACAATTAAGATTTGGAGCTTATTCTGCTAGCCTGTAGAAATATTGTGCACGTTTCTGTCAATACTCTGGGTTTTGAGTGTGCAATCATTCAACCACTCTTTTGATGTTGGCTTCTTCATCTTTTAACTGTTGCATTTGTGTGAGATTTTCTTTCTTTCTATCCTTCAACTGAACTGAATGTTTGCAAATTGCCTTCTTTCTTTCGTCTTCTAACAAAGGCATAAACTTCTTTTTCCCCCCTTCCGTGTTTGTGTGACTTTTCCCCTTTTCTATTTTCTAATTTAAAACCCACTGACTGACCTACTCTATTGTACTTTCTTTCCCTCCTCCTCCTCCTCCTCCACCTACCTTGCCTTGGTTGACTGACGCTTCCCTACCCGCCAGTTCTGATGACATGAAGGCTCACAAACGCGTCACCACGCACCACACCCTGCGCTCCGCGGGCTCCAAGAGCGCAGGGCATGGGCAGAGCTCCTCCTCATCCTCCACAGCCTCCCCTTTCAAGTCCTGCAAGATTGCCTCCACCACTACCACCACCTCCTCCGCCTCCCCTGCCTCCTACCTGTCCAACCAGCACACCAACGGCACCTCCTCCAAGCGCCTGCCCCGATATTCCCTGTCCACTTCCAGCTCCACCCTGGGTGCCAAGAGGTGGGTATCTATGTCTCAGCAGACCTGTTTACTCTACTCTTTTCGAGTACTTAGTATTCTACTCAAATTGGACCTGTACTACTCTTCAAACCTGAACATAATGCTCTTTAACTCTTGATTACTACTCATTTTCAGTGAACATTGTTTGATGGTTTAATGAATACAACTACACATTTTGCACCCAAACTACTCATTTCGGCTATCCAGACTACTCAAGACTTGTGTAGGGGGTAAACAGGTCTGTGTCTGCGACTGGGTGATGGGAGCAAGGCAGGGGTTTGCCAGGGTAAAGAGCACCCAATAAGTTTGATTCATACACCTTAACCCTTTCACAGCCAAAGTCGCATTTTAGCACCACAGTGATTCAACACCTATGTCGCTTAATGGCACTAAATTGGGGTCTATTATTCAAAGACCCTATTGTCTTAGTTTTGGGGAGTAAGGATAGACCTTATTTTATATCTGTCACAGAAGAATCCACAATTATACAATAACTGCAGATGGATTTTGTTCTCTCTCCAGGTAAATTTAATGGACATTTTGGGTTGAAATATGGTTGGCTGTGAAAGGGTTAATGGTCTCATTTTCCATAAAAGGTTCTTTACAATATGTATTTGGGATGCTGTAAGCTATGTTTCAACATTAACCAGTAAATTCAAATACTTAGGTGTTCACAACTTCCATCAAAGGTCCTTTAACATTAATGCAAGGTTCCCACATTAACCAATATATGATAAGTTGGATTCAGATTTCTTAATCTTCACAGCTTCTGTAATAAAAGGTCCTTTAAAAATGGTTGCTCTATACACATTATCCAGTTCACGATGAAAAATAAAGAAACAAGTGATATCATTTAAATGAAATTTTAAAAAATTAGTATAATGCATCTATAGAACTAAACTGAGAATAAAAGCAATTAGCTTTGTACGAGAGTTGATTAAATTTGTTTGTTTATATAAAATAGTGCATGCTTTAACAATAATCCTGTTAGAATATCTAGTGATCAATGATCAGTAGATTACAGTTTACTCCAAAATGATTTAACTTATCAATTAAATAGACTTATTATTTAAAATGTGGGTAATGAAATCATAATGTAAATTAATAAACAATTATGATAATACATTGTATTCCAAACAAGGCCATGCAAATAGGCATTGAGTGATTGCAATATATAACTAACGATACTGAGAAAATACTTGTAGTTCTAATTATTTGCTATAAACTTGAGACTTAATCAATGAATTGGAATAATAATAATAATGAGGAATATTTATGTAGCGCCCATCCTACTATGTAGGCTACAGGGCGCTTTACACAGAATTGAAATGGAATAAAAACATGAAACAAAAATCCAGAGCAGTCAAAACAATACCGGTCAGACTTCGTTTGGCCGGTAAAAATGCACAATCTGTAACAACAACTGCTGTGATGACTACTACTACTACTACTACTACTACTACTACTACTACTACTACTACTACTACTACTACTACTACTACTATTATTACAACTATACTATTACTACTACTACTTATAATAGGCCTAATACAATCACACCTTTCAGTAGATTCCAAGAATAAGATTTATTATGGGAAAATATAGGTCATTCAGCGTTATTATTTCAATGTATTTGTACATGTAGAAGCAGTACGAGTATTGCATTGACTAACGTTACCTTATGCCATTTTTTCTAGAAGAAACCAGCTGCATAGTTTGCGGAAGAGCGTAAACTCTAGGTATGGTTGGTGGTTTGGTTTTCCCCTCCCCCCTTTAGATGTCGTGCGTGCATGGTTTTGCGAGTTCCTTTGCCTTTTAATAAGCCTGCTCTTCTGAATGGTTATTGGTTCTCAGTGGTTTTTGTTGTTGTTGGTGTGTTCCCGTTGTGGGTTTTGCTTCATGTTGTTTGTCTTTATCGTGGTTTATTTGTGGGTTTAGTTCAGTGTGAAGTGTGAGTCGTACAGTTGAGAACCGGTTAAAAAATCCGAACCGGTTTTAAACCGGATTTTCCTCTTCGAACCGGTTTTAACGAACCGGTTTTTTTAACCAGTACTCGCATCACTAGTTTCACCTATGCAAACACATATTGTCAGAATATTCACACACACGCACGCACACGCAGACATACACACACACAATAACAAAAGTTATGACACACACACACACACACACACTCAACTCAACACTCAGTCAAAGTCAAAGCCATGCACCACCACAAACTAGAAACAGCTACTCTTGGTTTACAAACGCCCAATCTGCGCTGAGAATCAGTGTTATTCTTCGAAAAGAATGCATTATTCTAAGAAAAACTTACTTTCAGTTTGCAGTTAAAAAATCGGTTCACAGCAACTTGAACCGTTTTTTCGAACCGCGAAAGTTTAGCACCGGTTTTTCGGGGTTCAAACCGTTTTTTCCCCCCACCTCTAGTGAGTCGTGGGAAATATATGCCATTTTTTGTTTGTTAACTCTCGTGTCACAGGAAAGTAAGCTGTAGATTCATTTATATTTGTTTGATTTGGAATAGTTTTGATGATGGCTACGTTGTATCAGTCATGATGTTCCTAAGTAAAGTTTCCCCCTTTAATGTGTTGTTCGTGTCAGTTTTTTGGGTGTTTTTAACAAGTTTTTTTGCAGTAATTTTTGTTCGATTATTTACACACAAAAATCTTGATCTTATCCCTTTAGCATCTCTGTATTATACTCCGTTGCTTAAATATCTTTTTGGTTGAATAAGTTGTTGGTGGGTTTTTTATTGCGAAAATATGTGCAAGCTGTGATCTCTGTGCTTTGTGCATTAGATGGGTTGCTGATACATTAAATAAGATTAATGAAGATAGTGGAACCAACAATCCATTGTGACTTTTTTTTCGTGCCAAAGGATTCAAACTAGAGACGATAGAATGCATAGGAAGAATCCCAGTTTTGTATCATTATACAGTGGAACCTCCCCTATAAGACCTTCAAAAAACATCCTAAATGAGGTCTTATAAGGGAGGTAGTTTTAATACTTACAAAGAAGGGCAATGTCTCAGAGAAAAAGGTCTTATGTGGGAGGGAGTCTTATAATGGGAGGTCTTATAAGAGAGGTTCCACTGTATTTCTGGAGGTTCCACCGTATTTCTTTGTGGTTATTGAGATATTGAGAATATCAGGAGGTTATGAAGTAACTTTGCCTTTTAGTCGTTAGTAATATGATATTGGTTAGTCCAGTATGTTAGCATTTCCTGACACACACACACACACCCTTTTTTAAAAAACAACAACAAGCAAACAACAAACAGTAGCTTATTTATTGGTAAAGGTAAAGATGTGCCACCCCCCATGCATTTCTCGGTTAATTGTATTTTTCGGTTTTTGCCTTTCTTACCATACATAGAGCTGTATTTTAGGAACACCTAATTACCTTTTTGGAATACTAACCCTAACCCTAACCCTACCCCTAAACCTAACCCTACCCCCCACTATGTACTGCAGTACACCGCGATTTGTCACAGTTGTGGTTCATGCGTTTTTCCGTCTTATACGGTGGGGGGTAGGGTTAGGGTTAGGGCTAGGGTTAGGGTTAGTATTCCAAAAAGGTTATTAGCTAAAAATGTTCCTAAAATACAGCTTTATGTATGGTAAGAAAGGCAATAACGGAAAAATACAATTAACCGAGATAGGTAGGGGGGGTGGCACATCTTGACCTTTACCTATTTATTTACATATTTAGATTTGTTTATTATCCAGTGCTTGTAGATAGTTCAGCTAGAATCAGAATGAAGTAAACAACAAGAAGAGGCATAAAAAAAATGTACCATATTTGGATATTTCATAAATTCAATATCAAAATGTCCTTGATTATGAGGGCATGTACTTGTGCTCATCAGAATGTCTTTTTTTGTCTGTTTCCTTGTTGTTTTTAATCGTCTTTGAGGTTTGCAGCTGTAGTGATCTTCCATTGCCATCTGATTTTTATCGGAGTTGACTTGCTTTTGTTGTTGTACATTTTGTGTATGGTTACTACAGAGCATAAGTTTTACTTTCACTTAATATTGATGGCTTTTGGTATGAAGTTTTGGGGCAGTGGGTGGATGCCTCATGCCTCCATACAGGGAGCTGGACGGGGAGCTCCACGAGTCTCTCCCTGTGGGGATACCGGGGGGGTCTTTCGTAAAAATAGTTCCCCCACCTTCTGGAAGTTCTGTGCTTGTAACTTCTTCTAATCTGCCACTCTCTTTGACTCTGCCTTTTCCCTTTGTTTTCTGTCATCTACTATCTTTCTGACGTATTGGCCCATTCTCCTGCCTTTTTTCCCCAAAAAAATCTTCCAAATAATTTTTCTCCTTTGAGCTCCTCCGAAATCGGAATGTGTCGGCTGTACGCAGCGGGGAGAGCAGTGAAAACTGAAAACCGGACACATACGTACCTTGCCCATTATGGCCATATAGCCTGGGAATGCAGAAGAAGAGGAAGATGAAGAAGGTATGAAGTTACCTACTTTCTGAGAAAACTAGAACTGATGCAGCCGATATTAACTTTGAGCATGGGAAATTCTGTTGAAATTTGAATTGGTAGTCTAGATGAGTAGATCCAGTGGTTTTATTGACTTGTATAAAATGCAAAACTTGCACAAATATTACACATATAAAATGCATGCATGATATACATGCTACTTTTATTTACAAATGCATGCAGGCGGCAAATGCATCATCATGATTCGTACAGCCCTGAAAAGTTTCATTTTGGGGGATTCCTAATTTGAGGCCTTTACATTCTTAGAAATGAAGCTTTAGTTTCTACAATTTCTTCTTCTTCTCTTGAGGGCCCACGGTCAATGAACTGTCCATTCTGGCTCCTTTTGAGAGAAAAAAGACTCTTTAATAATAAAAAAACATTCTTGTCTTTTCATATTTAAAAAAAATGTATAATAAGGTTTACGTAAATGGTCTATGAATTATAGCTAGTTTATTTTTCATTATATACATTCGCAGATTCAGTGCATTTTACATTGAGGAGATTTGTGATTTGATTGCTACTGTTGTTTAAATTAATTTTCCTAATAACTTCAAATATGAAACAACAAAGGTGATTTAAGCTCTCTTTTCTGTTCATTTTCAATATATATATAAATGAAAAAAGATAGAAATAGGATTCAACTGACAGTAACATTAGTTCATTAATTTTCATCTGTATAATTTTATCTGAATGTCTGAACATTGTGTTTTGAAGAGAAACTGTTGTGATTGAATGTTAATTTTTGTTGCAATGTATGGGAAACTAACTGGACTTGATATATATTCTGCTTTAGTAACACAGTTGTTGCAGGAATGTTTCAAATTACGCTGTTTGGTTTTAAAACTCATTCTTTCAGTGTTGCTTTTAATGACAGTTGAAGCTTTTGCTTCTCTGCTAGGGGTTTTCGGAGATCGTGTCGCTGTCTCGTTCATTGTTTGCATTGGCTGCTGATTGCGCGATGTTCAGTTTTGTTTTCTCGTTTGTTTGTTCTCACTCACAGCACAAGCCGCATAGGCTTTGCCTTAGACTCTGACCGCTTGGACTCGAAATCAAGGGACTATAGAGGAAGCATGTTCTCTAGTAGTCGTGAAATCAATAAACCGTCCTCCGGTTTCACGTCCACGTGGCCCTACAAATATCAGTTGCGCTCGTCTAACCATGCCGTAAGTGAAGCACCTCTTCAGTTTTAAGCATAAGTGCAACCATCCATCCCACAATGTATGTTGAATTTGACCTTTCCACTTTTTTTTGTAGTCAAGTCACTTTTCATTTTAACCCCATTTCTGAGTTTTTTGTATGTCAGTATTTTGTTTCACGTGTTTTTATGAAACTAAAAAAACAACACACCAATCATTCGTACATTTCCTTGGGGGAGTGGGGGGGGGGGGGGAGTTAAAAATAGCAGGGGAGTTTTGTGATTTTCCCTCTCTTCTTTGCTTCGTTACATGTTTTTTCAGGTATCTATGAATATTAAAAAAATAGGAAATCTTGGCAAAATTGTACTTTAGACACCCCCCTCATATTTACGACCCTCAATCTCAAATTTTGCTTCATTCAAGTTTATGAAAATAATCCTAGACTGATCCTAACCCTAATGTCTGTTATATTATATCTTCCACAGCAGATAAAGGTTCTTTAGCATGCTATGGGATCTGACGGCATGCTCTCACATGACTACTACTACATCCCTTTGTGTATCCCTAAATGTTGAGCACTCCATTGTTGTGAGTGCTACTTCAAATAGCAATAACTCTTATGTAAGTGCAAAGAACAGTAACCCTGGAGACTGCACCCCCCACCCCATTGTTGACGCAATCAGTGCTTTTCACATGCTCAAGATTAGCCCATAAAGGGAAAGAACTGGGTACATTTTATTATTGGGGCTAGCACTGGCAAGAGTTGCTGCACTGGCATGAATTGCTGACATTGTGCTTTCTCAATCATCAGATGCAGCTACTTTGTTTTCTTTGACTTGAGTGATTTTAGTTCAGTTTACTTGTTGCGTTTGCTTCATAACATGAGATTTGTTTATGTTCATTTGATATGAATTGGCTTCCATGTTTTGGTTTGGAATGTCTTTTACCTTTCTTACACTATCTTTTGTTGTGTGTGTTCCTGTTTTGTGTTTTTGAATATTTTGTAACCCCTAACAACAAACCAGTAATATTGTAAGTATATATATGCTTATTTGTGTGTATTTGAATAGTTGTGTTATCTGTGTGTAAATGTGTCATATGCAAATGAAATATATGTGTGTGCTTTTTGTCTGGGTTTGTTGTGGTTCGAGCATATTTCAATCATTACTTGTGTGTTACAATCCGATGACACTGGTAGTAGAATTGAAAGAGTTGGAAAAAGAAAGAAAACGTAAATGTAGGCAGCATTTTCCGGTGTGTGCCCATAGTAGTTACTTCCAAAAGGAATGGTATGCATAATTTGATTGTATTAGGAACTTTTAGCATTTCAGACATGCCTTTGATCCTAATGAATACTCTCTCTTTCTCTCTCTCTCTCTCTCTCTCTCTCTCTCTCTCTCTCTCTCTCTCTCTCTCTCTCTCTCTCTCTCTCTCTCTCTCTTCCCCCCCTCCCTCTCTCTCTCTCTGTTTCTTGCACTTTGTCAGGCCAAACTCTGACCAAAATGTGGCTGCCAAAAATCTCTCTTAAATTCATTGCATGACATAACTGCCAACCATTCCAAATTTGCCAGAATGTCTCCGTTTTCCAGCCACGATTCCGCATTTCCGATTATGACAATAAAATTCCGGATTCCGAAATCGCAAGGAAAAAAAAAAAGAAAATGTCAAATCATATGGAATTGGAAGTCAATGTGCATGCCGTTTCCACAGCCATTCCAAATGCCAATCCAACATTTATTATCCCGTAAACCATAATCTGTGCATGTGCTGTATAAGCCAGTAAGCTATTTTGCTGAACAAAATGGCGTCAAACAAAACAGGGAACTTGCGTCGTGTTTACCGAAATTTGTTCCTCGGTATAGAGAACAGTTTCCCATGTGTCCCATGAAGAGGATAGTTATGCTTTCTACACTTTGTACCGACACAACTTCAAAAATACTATCGCTGTTCACGAGAAGCTTGTACCGTGAAACAGAAAGCAGAAGTCTACACTTCAGTTGTGAAAATGATCGTGATGACGTAGTCATGGTAGTGCTTCATTGCTAAAGTAAAACGGCACAATCAGTGGAGAGGTAAGCATGCCGTTTTATTCGGCTTGTGTAAGACAATGTTTTCTTCTCAGGAGGTGAAGACTTTGCTTCTTTATATAAAAAAAATGCTTCCGCTTCAACCCTCGCTCTCTCGGGAGGGGCGGTCTCCCCTCCCGAACCCACTCGCCCCATATTTCCGGGTTTTTTATTCTGGAAAGTTCGCAGCTATGGCATGATTACAAACGTTTGAAGTTATTCACAATTATAATGTAGAAGCGTACATTTATCACAAAACATGTTTTGTACAATCTGGTTGCTTGTTCTTTTAGTTTCTCTCTGTGTTCAAGCCATTTTCTCTGCATCAACAAACACAAAAATGATGACACTACATTGGTTTATCCCCTTGACTGCCACCAACGTATCACCACACACTGACCTGATGACATCACTGATGATGTCATCAGATGAAGAGGAATAACCCTCATATGCTGGCTTTTGCTCTAACACAATCAATATAGTAATATCCCCAGACCATTGTGCCAGATTGACTCTATCGGTTGTCTTTTTCATGGCATGATTTGCCCAATTGATCTTTTCTTTCATTTTCTCTGGCAGTCATGGGGCTAAACAAATGTTTATTCATTTCAAAACATAGTCATGGAGAAAAACATCTAGAGCACTGCATTCCAGGCACTCTGCATCAGTGTGGTCTGTTGTGTTTCGGCTTGCTTACTTTAATAACTTCACTGTACGTTTACACTGTGATGTTTGTCTCACAGGGGTACGCCTCGCACTCCAACTTCTAAGTCGATGCTGATCCGGTGAGGCACTACACGGTCGCTTCACCTGTACCACAACTGGTCCACAGAAGTGCACAAGGACTCCATTTGTCTCCCTACTGATTCACAAGCTGTGATAGCTTCTTTGGCAGCCAGCAGCATTTATCACCTTTTTTGTTTATTTATTTATTTATGTAGCCTTCCTACCTTGACCACTTAATTGTCATTTGTTTTCTGTAAATATTTATTTACATTTTTGTTTTGTATTGTTTTGTTGGAATTTTTGTCAATGAATATAATCCACATTGTTTAAATTTAAAGAGAAAAAAACAGCATCCTGGGGAGAGAGAGGGAGGATATTTCAAAGCTTAAAAAAAAAAATCAAATTGAAGCATTGAAAAGGGAACAATATAATTTTGTGACAATAGAAGGGTCTTTTCTTATTTTGAAACTGGAATAATGCATGCAAAAGTTTTTTTGGTTTGTTTTTTATTGTTTTAAAGCAAACAAAAAGGTCTTTTTTGAATAAAATCTAAGGGTGAGTGATAACAATAACATTGAATTCTTTTTTTTTACATATTTTTTGGTCAGATTCTGTGATTCGAATATGAAGGAAATGAATATTCTATTTGTTAGCGGGTTTGGCAAGGTTAAGAAACCAACTTAATAAAAAAAAAATCTCCATTACGGTTTATGTCATTTTGTAAATTGCAGACTAGTGTATTCAAGACAACTGTTGGACATATACAAACAGCATTACAACTTATGGTAGTCAAACCACAAAATGGTCTTGGTGTTGATAAGATGGAAAAGTACCTTCAATGATTTCAATTGATCCCTGATTTTGACAGTTATACAGTGGAACATCCCTTATAAGACCTTCAAAAATCATCCAATATTAGGTCTTAAGGGAGGGGTCTTATAAGGGAGGTAATTTTAATACTTACAAAGAAGGGAAATGTTTCAGAGAAGTAGGTCGTATATAATAATAATAAACGGATATTTATATAGCACTTTTTATCGAGCACAAAGCGCTTTACAATCAGCATTGAAAAAACTCACACACACACACACACACACACGCACAACAGACACACACGCACGTACGTACGTGCACGCACGAGAGTGAACGCGTTCTTGCACACAGACATACACACACATCCCCACACACATTTCATCAAACACACAGAAAATATGAGAGAAAAACAGTATATGAGAGGGAGTCTTATAATGGGAGGTCTTATAAGGGAGGTTCCACTGAACTGGCATTACTAACCTTGGTATGAATTCTTACCAATGTTAGCTTTTCATGGTTTTCTGGTTTTCTCATTTGTCTGGAGATATAATGATGACTTTGTTTTTGTCTACAAAGCATCAAACAGAAGGTACCTTGCCTCGATAAATTGCACCAATAAAAGAAAAAGGGATATTATTATGTTCTTAGCATATTTTTTGTTTTGCTGAAAATGAATAAACCAATGAGTGAAATGAAAAGTGAAGCAAACACAAGGTTGTAAAAACATTAAACGATTTAAAGAAAGTATTGGGCCAAAAAGTTAGGCCAGCATCATTAAAACACACAGACGCACACACTGTCTGACACACACATGTACACACACACACACACACACATAGAGTATATAGAAAGACAAACTTTTTTCCGCATGGCAGGTTGGTAGGATTTGAAACATGCTTTACATACACCAGTAGTTGAAGGAAAATGACACTTATTCATTCTTAAAGGGGCACCCTGATGGATGAGTTTTTGCAAGAAACACGTCAAGATCACCAGGAAAACACCCTTTACAGAGATCGCAACACTGACTTTGCTCTGGTTTCTTAGAAGTCAAATCGGCGATTCCTCCTTGGCGTAGGTGCTGGAAGTCAAATTCTTTCAGTGAAAGAGTTCCGCCTGAGCTTAGACCAAATCGTTTGCTTGACATTTCCACAATACAAGCCTTTTTATTTTTTACATTTTATACAGTTTGCCAAAAGGAGTTTCACTCACAACAGAGGAAATAGATCCCTTTTTTTTTTTACTGCACTACAAGAAAAAGCTTCAACCACAATGAGTGGCCTCCATCCACCCCATCCAAAATGGCTTCTCTCTCCGGCAACTCCGCCAAGGAGGAATCTCTGTTTTGACGGTTTGATTTCTAGGAAACCAGAGCAAAGTGAGTGTTCCGATCCTTGAAAAGGCTGTCTTTCTGGTGATCTCAACGTGTTTCTTGCGGAAAAAAAACTCATCCACCCAGGGTCCACCTTTACAGGAAGGTGCTTCACCCTCACCCCGTCCTCTGTGACTTTATATATTTGTTTATTTATTTATTGCATGTGAGTATGCAACGGAGGACAGAACAGTTTGGTCTTAAAAAACTGTCAGTGATCTGCCAAAGTTCATATAATCTGCATGTTGAAAAAAATGAAACTTTTGTTTTTCGATTTGCAAAAGACTTGGTGTGACAGCAAAGACTCTAAAAGGGTAAGATGGACTACTTAAGAGTTATGGCGAGCCGGGCTGATAGAGTTATCGTTAGTGTGGTAGTTACACCATTCACAGTGGCGGCTATCCAAAAACTCAGACTGGAATTTGAATGGAGAATTCAACTGGCCTATCGACGTGTAAATGTGTCACGTTTAAAAGGGACATAACCAGTGTTTCTCTCCTCACTACTCATATAGGGAAAAGGGACCGGATGTTAGTCTTTTCTTTTCAGTGTCTTTGGTGACAGTGAAATGAACAGTAAAAAGAGTGTATTGTTAAGTACTCTTGTATGAGGCGATGTGTGTTAGACTAGTATCTATCTTTGCCTGTGCTTTTTGTTTTACCTTAAATGAAAATCATGTGTCATTTTGCATGTTAGTTTTGCTGTAATGTTATTAGTGTTGAAGAATTGCTTACTAATGAAGAATGACATTTTGTATTACATTATTGATTAGTTTTGTTTATCATTTATTGTATGTTGATATGAATCATGGGAGTTTTTAATGCACATTGTTTTATATTACCAACATGAAAGCAGTAATGGTTGTGAATCATAGATCCATAGTTTTACATAGTAAAACTTTTGTGAAGAATGTCTTTTTCAAAAGATGTTCATAGTTCACTGGCATAGAAACTAGAGCTGTGCCTCATTTAGAAGAGATCTCTTGCTGACACAGTCTTCAAAGATGGCACTGTTTTGCGAAAGATTCTTATGATTATACCCTATTTTTCGGACTATAAGGCGATACTTTTTTCCCCAGACTCAGACCCTGCGCCTTATAATGTGACTAATAAAATAGTAAGAAAATATAATAACGAAATCTGAAATTTGGGTCAAATTTGGGGTGAGCGCCTTATATAAAGGTGCGTCTTATAGTCCGAAAAATATGGTAATTGAAATTGAAGCTGATTTCTTGAAGCTGTCGCCTGTGTGTGTGTGTTTAATCTAGCTTTTATCTCATTCACTGCAGCGCGTGTTGCTTTATGATGTAAATATTTTAGCTTTTAAGCAATTTTACTATTTATATGCTGTATACTGCAAGAGTTAAAGTCTAGTTTCTCAAGTTGTTACAGTACTCTCTCTCTGTCTCTTTAATGATTCTGGATTTTTACCATTTGTATGCACATTTTTTGCAAATGTTCAAATTAAAGGGTAAGCTCCCACATGTAATCAGAGGGTGTAGCTTTAAGCAAGCGAATGTCTGTTCTCTCCAGCTTCAAACAATCATTGTGTAAATGAAAAGAAAACAGTCGTTTTCTTTCTGTCTTTTTGGCTCACTTGTGTTCCGGGTTCGATTCTCAGCATGGGCACTTTTGTTAAAAAAAATTGTTTTTAGTTGTATCCATTAACGATAGTTTCATTCGTACTTTAAAATTTTATTGGCAATCTTATACTTTAGACACCCCCTCAATCTTTGTTGTTGTCCCACATGTGCCTGTTCGAGTGAGCCTTGAAGGCTATGCCTCTTGGTTTTTTTAACATATACTGCTTAATGGAATTGTAGTTGAAGATTGCGAAACGCTTATTAACCTTAATGTTTTCTGGGCCTCTTTAAAAACACAGCCCCATAAGGAAATGTAATGCGGATGCTTGACAATTGGCATTGTAATGTAACAGTTATTCAAGATTTCAGAAATAGATTTGTACAGTGGAAAAATAGGGGTTGGAAAGGGGGATGGATGTCTGTTTTCAGCACTTGAAAGCTAATCTTCTTTGTTGACGATTTCCTAGAATTTCCCTGATGCTGCATTTGTACTGTAGAATTGTTAACTGCATGGGTTTTTCTAATTCGAAAGGCTTGAATTTTGTTGCAGAACATTGTTAAGGAAATATGGATATTCAAATGTTTGTAGAAAAAAGTATGGGAGCACAATACTCTGTCATTTTGAAGATTTATTCTTAGCAATGTTGCAACAAACAGACACATGTATACCCCAAAAATGTTATGAAGACTTTTAACTTCAAAACATGATTGTAAATATTTGATATGCAAACATACAGTGTGTTTATCAAATTGGACATTTTAGCATGAATGAAAAGGAAATGAATGAGAAATAGTAGTCAGCGGTGTAGGGTGGAAAGGGAAATTAATGAATGGGAATTGGGGAAGAAAGGGGATAAAGAGAGAGTAGAAATGAAAAAGAAACCTAGAAAAAAAAATATTCTAAATATTTTTTTTTATCACATGTTTCATTCAGGACAGAAAATGCCCGCCCAGTGAATGCTTATATTTCTACATACTGCTTTATTTTAGTGTTATGAGCAGTCCCAGTGATATAGATGCCGGTAGTTTGTTTTGAATTACCTCATACATAAGCTGTTATGCTCTTAATCCGGGTCAGTTTCTTTTTATTTGTCAGCTTTGAGTTGCAGATCCGTTATCTACTTTTTGTAATGAATGCAGCCATCAAGTAGACCTCTAATTTACAGAGAGAAATTCCTGATCTCTGATTGGCGAAAAAAAAGAAGTTTTATACAATGTTCATTGTATTTAACCTACTAGAATTCATGTTGTGTTACTTTAAATTAATCATAGTTGAAAATGTTTTGATTGAAAGAGTCTAACAGATCTTGTTGAATTGTTTCATGTATTGACACTGGCTTTTCATTGCATTCATGTGCACACACGTGATTGTACATCTACTTTCACATTTGAATTGTAGATAAGACGGCTGAATATTTGCAGATTCTCTTTTAACCAAATGAAAGCATCATCTTAGGAGTTCTGGCACATTTTGTTGTTGTTGTTTTATTGAACACAACAACAAAAAACGGACAGGATATTTAAACAAAAACACACAAAAAACGAAGGCAAAAGGGCTAACCAGGAACAGCTTGATAAGCTTTAATTGAGTTGTGATTGTAGTTAATTAATTTGTATGCCATGCTTTGTGATGATCAACTGCCATCATTTAAAGAAGGGAGCTGTATTCAAATGATATGAGAAGTCCATTTTTTAATTAACCTGATATAGAATTTGTAAGGGGGAAAAAAAGCGTGTGTGTGAGATTATGCGTGTGCTTGCTCCCCTATGCATGCATGCATGTGGTTTTTCTTGACATAGAATTACATGTCGATTTTATATTATTGTGATGAATCAATTTTACTGTTACGGCTGATTCAGTCGTACAGAATGCTGCCATGTCCATCGTCAATTCGAATTGTGAAACCACACTTATTTTTGTGCGAAAAATAGATTGTGGCCTTAGCTAAGCTAAGCTGTCATACCTTAAAGGTGACAAGTGATGCGACTTGACAATGTCGGCTAATCATGACATGACATGAAATTGCTATATGATCTGGCCCAGGTATTTGTACAGGGCTGTGTACAGTATAAAATGTATAATCATTTGGTGGTGCAGTTTTTTTTAGACTAGATTGTTGAGGGGAGGTGGGTTTTTTCAATAATTTTAGTTTATTTGGTGTTGAGTGCTATAAATTCACAAGTGTGTGCATAGGTGTATGCTTTTCCCACTTATAATAAGTAGATTGTTAGACTGGTCTTAATCGTGTCTTTGTGTTTGACAAAGTTGTTTTAAAAGTGTTGAACAATTTTCATAAAAGCTGTGTCTTGTCATCTTAAAGTGCTGACATTTGTTGTTAGTATGGTCTCCCAGTGTGACTGAAGAGAAAGAAGTGAGGCACTGAATTTGTCAAAGTTGTCAAAATGTGTCGCCGGGCTAAGCTAATTGGATAAAAACTTCTCGCTGGTACTCCTTGTTGATGTGTTACCGTCATCATACATGATTTATTTCATAGCGCCATATAAATTGTACATAATGCATGTGGGATGATGAAATGATCTTTGTATTTGGAGGCCAGTTGTTTTATTTTTGTTTTTTGTTGTTGTTTTATTTTAAACAGGGAGGTGTGTACAAATTCTAAATAATTGAGTTCCGTCCATAAAACGTTTAAAATGTGATTTGTCGCTTTTTTGCTGACTAGGGCTTTTAAATATTATAGAGATAGATAGTCTTGCGCTTTTTGTTTTTTAAAGATAAAGCTAGAAGTTGAACTGTTTGGTAAAAGGTGCTTATTTATATTTTTAGGCTGTATATATATTATGATTAAATCCATCAACTTACATGTCACTAAAAAAATACCAATACCTTGTCTAATAAGGAGTTACATCAAAACTGAAAATGAACAGATTTTTCAGTCATAAGTTTCTTCATTGTCCATTGTACAAACGCACTTGAAAGATTGTCTTCCTCCTCCTTGGCATTTAATATCATTATGTGAAAGCCAGGAGATGCTAGCTCACAGGGAATAAGGACGGCTGTAGTACCTTATGGCACTCACCCCATGATATTAGTGAACAGATTAACCCCTTGACTGCCAAAATTATAGAAAAAATCATTGGGCAAATCATGCCATGAAAAAGACAACTGGTAGAGTCAATCTGGCAAAATGGTCTGGGGATATTACTATATTGACAGTGTTAGAGCGAAAGCCAGCATATCAGGGTTATTCCTCTTCATCTGATGACATCATCAGTGATGTGATCAGGTCAGTATGTGATACGTTGGTGGCAGTCAAGGGGTCAAGGTCACATTTTACTGTTTTCTTCTTTACACAACTCAAAAGGTTTGAGTTACCTTACTGACAGTTTCGTCCACTCCTGTGGCATCATGTTGGTGTCCCGCTGAACGGGCGCTGGATGGCCAGGTCACTAAAATTAGAATTGGTTTTATTATTGTTTTGTTTTTTAAGATGTGCTCTCCCTAAAGCGTACCTGCCAACCCTCCCGGTAAATCCGGGAGCTTACCGGCTTTTGTCACCTCTCCCGGTCTTCTCGGAATTCACGTGAAACTCCTGGATTTCGAAAATTTCCAGCTTAGATAACCTTAGAAATGAGTGTTATGAAACCCGAAAACCGAAACTGGGTTTCAGGAAGCTTTGCGGAGCAGAGTTCGTACTGCGCATGTCGGAAGCGGGGGCTACTTCTTCCTGCAATCCTTTGTTTGGCGGTCTTTAGGCCTGTCTCACGCCGCCATTGAAGTAATAACCATTTAGGTATTTAAAAAAGATTTATATTTTGCCATTTTGGGTTGATTTCAGTCATAAAAAAAATTTATGTTTTGCATTTTTGCTGCTGGTAAATTTTAACTTAGAATGACTTCAGTGAGCCTCCTGAGGGCTAGTTTTCACATTTAAAAGAAAAAAGTTTCTCAGCTTCAGGGGGCGGAAACTCCCGAAAGTCACCACTGAGAGTGAGATCAGATCTTCAGATCAGTCACTCCGACAAAGTCCACTGGAGTGGACGAAACAGTCAGTAAGGGAAATCAAACCTTGTGTAAATAAGAGGAAAATAGTCAAATGTTTTGCATCTACCAACACGATGAACACTTTCCAATAAGGGTATGTTTCATTTCACTATAGATAGTCTCCCTTTGATTGAGATCCGTTCTTGCAGTGTTGCGGGGAAAGCCCCACAATTTGACGTTTTGTTTTGGGGAGGGGGCGGGGGGGGGATCAGTATGCCCATTGAGTTTTACTGCCTTTGGTTTATATGTGTATGCCCCCACCCCCCTCTTTTTTTTTTATCAGTATGTGTATTGAGCTTTACTGCCTTCAATTTATATGTATGTTTTCCCCCTCTCCCCCTCCTCCTCACCCACCAAAGTGAAGTAAATACTACCAAAGATATTCTAAAAGGGTAAAATGGATTACTTAAAAGCTGGGCGAACCGGGCTGATAGAGTTATCGTTAGTGCGGACGTGTACACTATTCACAGTGGAGGCTATCCAAAAACTCGGACTGGAACTTGAATGGAGAATTCAACTGGTCTATTGATGTGTAAAATGTGTCACGTTTCAAAGGGACATAACCAGTGTTTCTGTCCTCACTACTCATATAGGGAAAAGAGACTGGATGTTTATCTTCCCCTGTACAGTCTTTGATACTACTGCATGTTTTACGTTTTATTTACTTCGACAATGTATTACGTTTCATGTGTTATGTTTCTTTTATTTTGAGGGGGAAAAAAGCACAAAGTCACCTGCACTCATATATCCTCTTGCGTTGATGAGCTTTAAAGTATCTTTGCATTTCGTTTATTGCATTATTTTGAGTAACTTTGTGTTCACCAAAGACTGTACAGGGGAAGATAAACATCCGGTCTCTTTTTCCTATATGAGTAGCGAGGACAGAAACACTGGTTATTTCCCTTTGAAACGTGACACATTTTACACATCGATAGGCCAGCTGAATTCTCCGTTCAAGTTCCAGTCCGAGTTTTTGGATAGCCTCCACTGTGAATAGTGTACACATCCGCACTAACGATAATATCAGCCCGGTTCGCCGAGCTTTTAAGTAATCCATCTTACCATTTTAGAATATCTTTGTGTTCACGAAAGTTTATAAGAAATGTTAAGCCATGGAAGCACAATGGCCCGGTCCAGTAATAGGAAGAATTCAAATCTTGGGGTGTAGATCTATTCAAAAACCTTACTATTAAGCTGTCTAAAGTGAAGGTAGAACTGAAAAGCTCTCATGTTGATAGGGCAGGCATGGCTGGTGCATCTCTGGGTCCCATCAGCAACTTCGGGTGTTTCTTTTTCATTATTTTGTTCCCTCTTGGGATGACTAGGGAAAAACCTAAGAAGTAAGATCCCAATACATTCTGGGACTCTCTTCGGAGGCATATAAGACCATAAGGCGAGAGCCTGTGGCTTTGTCTATAGATCCTTGGTGGGGGCTATCGGGTGCATGCTGGTTTCTGAGTAGGTGTCTTTGGACGGTGGACTCTGCAGTCATGAAAAACGGACTGGTACACCCATGGGGACATTTCGCAAGGACTCCTCTGCATCGTATCCGATGGTCACCAAGCCGGGAGTAGCTATGTGCCTTTGTATACTTAATGGAATGTCCCGTGTGTGCCTGCTCCCCAGTAACACAACACAGACTTCCAGGGCCGGAGCAGGGCTGCTTTTGTGTTGATAGGGTAGGCGTGGCTAGTGCATCTCTGGGTCCCATCAGCACCTTTGGGTGTTTCATTTTCATTTCCAAAACCTTCCTATTAAATTGTCTGAAGTGAAGGTAGAGCTGAAAAGAGAATACCAGTGTGTTACTGAATGAATTATGGTATGACAAACGTTTTAAAATGTGAATACTGAAAAGGATCTGAAGAATGTGAAAACTTGACCAAATATTTTTGTGTCGACTTCCTTAGCTGCTTGGCTTAGTTCAACCACTGCCTTTCTGATTCCCACTATTTTGCAATTGTTGTTAATGATACTGTGAGTAGTTTCAAGTACACACTGAAAAGTTATGGCTATTCAAGTATAGGTTGCTGAGAACGAAATAATGGATGAAAGATTGGATAGCATATTTATTATCAGCTTTAATTATGTGTGGGTGTGGGTATTTAAAGCCTGGTAATTCTCTTATGTGAGTTTTGTAATAGCATTGTACATGGTAGAATAAATACTACTATACATTGTGTTTTGCACAATCCCAATTTGTTGTTGATTTTTTTAATCTCACCTGAATGTGATATAATCCAAAGAGGACTTACACTTTTGCATTTTATGCATGCGAGTCTGAAACAAAGAAGAAGAAGAAAACAGCTGTGTATTGCTTTGTGTCTGTTTCTCTGTCTTTCCTTCGGCGTCTCTCTGTGCCATTCTGTCTGTGTCTCTCTATCAGTCTATGTCATTCTATATCTGTCCTTGTCTCTCTATCCTTCTGTCTCTCTGTGTCATTCTGTTTCTCTCCATGTCTCCCTTTCTCTCTCTCTCTCTCTCTCTCTCTCTCTCTCTCTGTCTCCCTTTCTCTCTCTCTCTCTCTCTCTCTCTCTCTCTCTCTCTCTCTCTCTGTCTCTCTCTCTCTCTCTCTCTCTCTCTCTCTCTCTCTCTCTCTCTCTCTCTCTCTTCTTTGATTGTTTTAGATCCTTTAGCGTCTACAGTCTGTCATGTAGTTTCCCAGGTTTTTGCAATGAACAGGCATGGGAATTGTCCGCGAATTCGCGGATTTCCGCAGAATTTTTTTTTAGGTCAAAGTTTTAGTTACTAACTACTTCAATTTTTATGATAATATTATATTTTAGCGCTGTAAAAATGAGGGGGGGGGGGGGCTTTTCAGAGTTTTTTGTTTCTGACAATTCCCATGCCTGAATGAATGATCTGCACCTTTTTTCTTTAAAAAAAAAAGTCTGGTTTTCTCTCTGCTTCCTGTTTCGACTTAGATTAGAAGAAAAGGATCAGAGTTTAATCCCTTGATTGAATGCTTGGTTATATATGTGTTTTATAATTTTGTGAAGAAATCCTAGATTAGAGGCATTCATTTCAGGGCAAACAGTGGCCTAATCCTTGACCCTTGTTTTTACCAGTTTTGCAAGTTTCTCATAAACTCTAAGGGATTAAAAGCTTGTTTTATTTTGAATAAGTCATTCAATGTGACTTTATTTATTTATTAATTTATTTGTGTTTGTGTGTTTGATTATTTATTTATTTCAGTCATCCATTCATATGCAAAAAACACACACAACTGAAACAGAATGCAATGTCACTGAACAAACACCGGTAAACAACAAGCACGGAGTTACAAGTACAGACAAACCCCTATTTTACGACCCTCTGTTAAGCGACCACCTCTCATTTGAGACCAGATTTGTTGGCACGGATGCATTTTACTATGTAAACGACCTCTCTTAAACGACTTCCTCTAAAACGCGACTTACGACCGCCATTTTGTTGGTTTTTACGACCGTTGCTGTCGTCTGCATAGACTTCGAGCAAAGGGAAACAACCACGGTCAAGGGCCTGAAAGCGGAGTCGCTTCCCTTGTTGTAGAAAAGATGGCGGAGAGCGTAGGAAAAGCACGAAAACCACTGACTTTGAAAAAGAAAACCACTGACTTTGGACGAGAGTGGAGGTGATTAAAAGAAGTCGGCAAAGTGAAACTGTAATATCGATTGCACAATCCTATGAAGTTGGAAAGACCCAAATCCACTTTTAATATGTCATTGTATGTGTGCATGAAGAAGAGAGTATGAACTGTGCTGAACTTTTTCTTTCTACGGCTGCCAGTGAAAACCTCCGTCATACGACCCCTCCAATTTACGACCGATTTTTCCGGACATTTTGGAAGTCTTAAAATAGAGGTTTGTCTGTATTGTTTTGTTTTTCGTCAATGAAATAACATCACCCTGTACTTGTCGTGTATTTGTTTGTATGGTGTTATATCCATTCATTTATTTTACGTATTTATTGCATTGAGATTGTTTAAAACTGGTGATAAAGAAACCTTGATGTGGCTATACAATGTTTAGGCTTTATGACGTATTTGGGGGAAGTTTTGTGCTAAATATATAAATTAATTTTGTCCTTGAATTTCTGTGATTGTTTATCGCTTTTTATTTTGCTGCTGTATATTTTTGTAATGTCTTTATTCTTTGATCATAATGCATATTTATTTGCATTTTTTAAAATGTAATCTAGTAGCTTGACACTAGAACATCAAAGTGGACATAAGCTGCCCGTTCATTAATGTCAGTTTTAAGGTGTCTTTTTTTCTGTTTCATTATTTTTAGCAATACTTGAAATCAACAACTGAGAAGACATTCAAAGAGGCTGCGAATTTAGATGTCCTTGATGACCTGAGCCATTTGATTCATTTCATATTTCATCAGTGTTGGTGTTTTCTTAAAATGACAAAATATCAAATGAAATGGCTTGCGTGTTCCACATGGCCTTGCCTTGTTTGCCTTGAGAGTGTCCGTAGATTAGTTACCATTTGATGACTTCAGTTTAGCAACATTTTCTTAACCCTTACACTGCCCCGTCACAGATATTTCCGTCAACTTCCGGTAACCTTTAAACTGCCCCGTCACGGAAATATCCGTCATAGGGTTATTCTAAGAGTTTCCCTTTTTCTATCCATACACTTTACGCAGTATGTTCGAATGCATGTGAGAGTGTTCTCAAAGGATAGTATATTCAATCCACGTTCAGAAAAGCATAGGTTATATGCGTTTTTATTCAGAAAGTTTTGCGATAGACTAGGCAACCTAAAACGGCTTGGCAAATAGCTGCCTCGGAAACGGAACCGGGCTTGGCAGTGAAGGGGTTAAAATATTATCTTCATAGCTTTGTTTTTTAAGAATGCATTTTTTTTCTGTCTCCCAGTTGGTAAGGGTGGTGTTAGAATGATCCAGTGTCATCAGCACTGGAACAAAAAGAAATGGAAAAGCCAAATAAACGACAGCAGACAAAATGTGACGTTAACAGAACCGCTAAGTACTAATGTCCTAGTTTACTACGGACTCAACATTGCAAATGCAGAACAACTGGAATACTGAAGATGGAAAGGCATGGGTGCAACTTTTCCTAGTATACAAGGATTTCCTGTTTTCCAATTTTGCCAGAAAAGGTAGTTCCTTATTTTTAATTTATCAAACAAGATCTTTGTGTGTCTACTGTATTTTTCAAACACTTTAACTCACTCGGGGCGAATGAGCCGGATCCGGCTCATGGCTCGCACAACCGTTTAGGACGAATGGCCCGGATCCGGCTCATAAGAGTTTTCAAGAGGTTTTGATTTCTGGCGTGTAACCAGCTTTCCGGTGCAAAGTCATAACCTATTTTCAGTTTGCTTTGACCTTGCCTCTCTTGAAATCAACCAATCATTGCATAGTTTACATTCAGCTTTGGTTGTAGAGGGAGGTCAAAGATCGGAATGTGAAATTTTCCTTCTATGTGTTAGCTGTTGTTAATAGGTGACAAACAACGAAGGTAAGGAATCTACTATATTACGATCGTTTAGTGCATGGTGTTGCTAATCGTTTCTGAAAATATTGATGCCTAACTCTTCATAACTTGGTTTTGGTGATTATTTTACGAACCTAGTCAAATGCCCAGCCCCCACAGAACAAGGGGAAATAATTCGGCCAGTCCCGAGTGAGTTAAAATAAGCATTTGTATAAATTGTGGAAAAAGCAAACTAAAATACCTTCATAAATCAATTTTTTCTTCAGCTGCAGGGGGACATTACCCCTAGACCCCGGCCTTTCAGGGTTTTTTCATTTTGTGTAGTTGCACCCATAGAAATGTCTGAGTGTTCTATTTGCGCTTGGAATTTGCTTTTGTGGTAGAATATAAAATGTTAACATTCACTTTTTTGGCTGTTAGAAGTGTGTGTGTTTGGGGCAAGTTTTCATAATCAGTATAAACTAATTTCAAAAAGCAACAACAAAATTTTGAACTCAAAATTTGCTTATCTTCCAGTCATTTGAATAAGAATTCTGGCCTAATGGCTTTCCAAGTATTTAACTTTAAGTTTTGTTCTGTGAAATTGTTTCAATTGCATGTCAGTTATTTGTGTTATTGGGTTTCTTGCTATAAAGTGTTTTCACCAATGCACATATATATAGAATCCTTTTTTTTTAAATTAAAGAATTATTTAATCTTTATTTGGAGATAATTCAAATGTAAATAAAGGAAAAGAAAGGTTTTACAAATCTAGATATATATGTGGTGACAGAATCAGTTGGAAGGTACTCATTCATAGAATTACTATATAATGTTAATCTTTATATGTGCTGCAGTGTATATTTTTCTGCTTAATTACAACCGTCAATTGATTTAGGACCCATGAGTATACTTCAAGTTCAAGGTAAACACATGGGACTCATTGATAGTGCAAGTGTATAGAAATATACTGCTCACAGAAAGTAGGGGATATTGACTGTAATATCGAAGACGAAAATCAATGTTAAAGTGTCACGTTACTGCCGGAGGCAATAAACATCAGTGGGTGTGTTATTCAAAATCACCAAACACCTTTACACAGTCGACAGATTGTTGGGCTACTGTTTGCTACCAGGCATTCAAGGCAATGCTTTCTCATGCTCTGGAACAGTCTCCTGAAGACTTTCTGGAGGATTAATGGTTTTTTCCCGGCGTCCCTAAATCCTCTTATGACCGTTGCAATGATGCAAGGTGAAATTGAAAAACACCAGCGTTGGGCAGATTTTAACCTCCAAAATGACGAGCACATTTTGTGCAAGATCATCTTCACATCCACGAAACCCAGACCATCTCATGGTGTACAAGGTCCCCTGACCATTTTCTGTCAAATGCCCCGCTATGCCTTACAGAAAACAGTGGCCCAACATGATTTCAACTGTTTTATGACTATTTTGTGACTTTTGGACATTGCACCCATTAATGTCCGTCTTCTCTGGCAATCATGTGACGTTTCAAAATTAATTTTAGTCTTTGATTTTATGTTCAAGGAATAACATACTTTTGTTTTCAAATTGAATAGAACTTGTAATTTCGTTATTGAATCCATGGTGATCATATAAAACACAGTATCCCCTACGTTTTGTGAGCAGTATACATATTGAAACGTAAAGCGGGTATGCGGTGTTGAAATAAATTCTTAAAATTCCCATGGTGACTACATGGTAATGTTGTCCTTAATGTTGGCATATTTCCTGTTGCCTCGTAGTATTGTGTATCCTTCCTTCATGCCTTTGTTCACATAAAAGACTTTGCATGAAACGGCTATGATTTGATAATTATTTGATGGCTGTGTTTGTGTGTGTGTGTGTGTACATGTGCGTGCATACACAAGTCAACATATTCTTACCTCATCAAAAGCACATTGAAAATAAATAAAAAGCATAGCCTGAGAGAAGAGGTCACACATTCAGAAAATCTACCACAATGTGTAAACAATTACATAATACTTTATTTTCAGTAGCATCCCACAATTTGTCAAAATTTATCACAGACAAGCATACAACGTATCACAATATTCGTTTGTTTAGCAATCGCAACATAAAACAAGAAATCACCCTGTCTTCCAATAGATTAAATGATTTTTTGTGTGCCATGTGATTGGTTTAAATAAAGAGCATAAAGGCAAGAGAAACTAGGAGACCAAACTGTAAATTACAGTATCTGTGTGTGGTCTTTTTTAAAAAATTTGTGACAAAAGATTAGCTCAGTCCATCAAGTGAATGGTTTTTACTGTTGTAAGACATTTGAGTTCTAGCAATATGGCTTTAGCTGTGAGCTAAAAATTATTGCAATGTATTTTCATCAAATTTCAATTTGGAATATATAAATAAAATGAATTTGTTTTCTTCAACTTCCCACCATTTTTTGGGGGTGCAACAACGCTAAGCCGCATCACTCGGTCTCAGAAAGAACCAATTCAGTCACAAGTACATGTAGTAATACACAGATATACTTTTTACAAAAATCAAAACGTCTGAAACAAATTTGGTCAGGTGGCTATCTTACATTTTGGGGTAGAAGCTCTTTCTTTGATTTTCCTGTTGATTGAAAAATGTAAGGTACCTAAGTTTGTGCTGAAATATAACTGGCATATTTTCACATTATTTGGGTACCGGCAGTCACATTGTGACCAAGTTGATCCATCCACATCCATGCATGCTAAAGCCCTTGATAAGCAGACATAAAGATTTGTTAAACCTGTAAGAGTATAGTGTTAGCACACCGTTTTATGGGCCCTGCATTTTACGGAATGGCTTTCCACGTCGCATATTACAGCCCCCAGCTAACAAAGACGCCCTAGTTTGACAATCTCAGTGCCAACACATGTACATTTGGAGCAATCGATATCTAAGAGGACACGATTCACTTTAAGAGACAGCAGTGCTCGCAAGTCAAATTCTAGAGTTTTAGATTTATTATTTTTCATGTTTAGTGATAATTGTTTCTGACCCAGCATACAATCTCAGTGCCAACACATGTACATTTGGAGCAATCAATATCTAAGAGGACACGATTCACTTTAAGAGACAGCACTGCTCGCAAGTCAAATTCTAGAGTTTTAGAATTATATTTTTTCATGTTTAGTGATACTTTTTTCTGACCCAGCATCCATTCTATGACACCTTTCTGCTGAGATCTGTAATATTAATGATGACCCTGTTGCTTGAATAAATCATTAAATGCCTCTGAGTGAAAGGCACACGTGTGTCAAACCTAATGCCAAGAACAACAGAAACTGAATAGATACCACTGTATCTGTTTGCTTCATTTTCTTACATAAAGTTTGGCACAAAAATATAATATGAAGAATTGAGTAATAACTTTTGTCATTGAATGAAAAAGTTCATTCTTCTTCATTAGATCTTCGAATACTTTTAAAGCATTGTGTCTTCAGTTTGTTATACCTTGCATTATTAAATGAGATGAAACTACATCGTCAGTTTCACCATTTGTTAATTAATAACTGCTACTTGTTTTGTTGGTTAATCCTATTCACAACAGATTCACAATATGTTATTGTAACATTTGAACATATCCTCACCACAAAGGCATACAGACACACTGATGTGTGTATGTGGCACATTTTTCTGAAAGTGGCACAGTTTTATTACATAAAAGCAAACAAAAAAGCTGGAAACGATCTTTCATGAGAATACAAATGCAGCACAAAATCACAGTTTGTGACCATGTTAGAATGGAAAAAACACACCCTTTCTTTGATTACATATCCCTAAAATCTATAGTTGGCAGTTCCAAAACAACTTCTTGGTACCATGGTGACAAGTTTTATTTGCTGCCACTATATGTCACAAAACACCCTCTGAAAACTGCATTGCTGCCACAGCACATCACACGCACAATGCTTTACTGTCATGTTCCAGGTAATGTGAAGTAGGACTATCTGCCATCTGCTTTGTAATTTACATGTCAAACAAGGTATTTATACTAAACATAAATTAACTCATTCAAGTCGTTCCGGCCATATATGTCCGGAATTAACAGATAGCTGTCAATTTGAGGCATTTGCTTCAAGGGAAGTAAATCTGTGCACCTTGGTCACTTCTATACTCCCTTCACTCCCTTAGACCACAATTTTGCCTCTAGACTTTGCTTTTGTTGTGGGAGAACCAATCGATGTAGAGTTTTTCTTTATAAAGTCTATGAAAGGTCTGATCTACCACTTCCCTATGTCTAAACCTGAAGTAAAAACCTGTAATCTTTCATTTCTCCTTTTGTTTATGTATGTTTTGTTTGTGTGTATGTCTGGAGTGATTTTTGAGAATTAAAAATCGTTGCCATACGAATGAGTTAACGAAGACTCGAACCTCGTTATTGAGACAACACAACCCGACAGGCTGACCAAAACTGTCTCTTACTGCCAGGTGGCTATTACACTGGAGACTGGAGTTGTAGCACTAAATAAGTAGAGAAGGAACGGTCAAACTGTAGTGACTAAAGGGGTGTACGTTATATCAGGCTGCTTGTTAGATGGGGGGTTGACTGTGCTCAATGAACAAGAAACACCCAAAGGTGCTGATGGGACCCAGAGATGCACTGGCCCCACCTGCCCTACCAGCACAAGAGCAGGCCTTCACCAGCCTTGGAACTAGCCCATGCTATATATGTCATTCTATTAAGCATTAATCATGGAGCATTTAACTCTTTCTTTTTCTTTCTTTCTTTTTTTTTTAAAAAGAAAAATTGCTGTTGTTTGTGGTTTTTGTACAGCTCTTGAGTCATTATTATGACACCAATGAAGATTATTTTGTAGAATGGCAAAACAGAAATGAATGAAACAAATGTAAATCTATATATGAAAGCCACAAAGTCAAACTCTGCGTTTTCTAAAAAGAACTGTTGGTCGTAGCCCCCCAAAACCATATATATTCATGATCAACATCACCCCAGGAATACAGTAAAGCCCATTTTAACAGCTATTCTGGAAAACTTGACTAAAATTGACACGCAGAAAAAAAATTCCGGGGTCACAATTCACATGAATCACTGTACCCCCTAAATGTGCCCCTTTTCCTGTCTTTAAAGACCCACTGACCCACCATGATTAAGTCCCATAGTTTGTTCTGGGTAGCTGTGACCCACATACAATTGCCCCCAACTTGAAATTGAGGCTGCTCTTTAAAATGATGGGGTTTTTTTCAACTTGGGGGCATTTGTATGAGAGTCAAACCTGGTCAAAACAAGATTTCTTACCAGCTATAAGAGGGAAAACACGTTAAACCTGTGATTTTGACACGTGATCTGGTGGGTCTTTAAAGACTAGAAGCAAAATGATAGATAGCAATGGTGAACGTGGCATTGACACATTCTTCTATCAGAACATAACCCATTCCAGTTTAATATTACTGTACATTCTGGACAGCCCATGTTTTAATTATTATGACCACAGAAAGGAGTCTTTGGGTATATCAGTCTGACATGCAGACAAGTACTTTAAAAGGCTTAAACACTCTTGGTTTTATCAATACTATTCATTGTATGGAAACAAGAATTGTGACATAATATATATCATTCAAAAAGACAGAAAAACAGCCATCTTGCAAGGGTGCAAAAAGGAAATCATCTTCATTAACTTACTTATCACAGCCATTGTGTCCTTTTTATTGAAACAATACTTTCAGACCGGCAATACACATTATTTCAAAGAACATTCTAAAACGAATGTTACGCTTTGATATTCAATAGACCGATTCCCCCGTGGGTATTCCGGGGATCTTTTGTACAAATAGTTCCCCCACCTTCTGGAAGTTCTGTGCTTGTAACTTCCTCTAATTATGTCACTCACTTTGACTCTTGCCTTTTCCCTTTGCTTTACTGTCATCTGCTATCTTTCTGTCTCACTGGTCCATTCTCCTGCCTTTTTTCTATAAATTCTTACAAAGATTTCTTCAGCCGAAGTCGAACATGCTGGGCCTAACTATTTCTTATAAGCTTAGTTAGGCGCATAACGGCAGCATGACGCATCTACGCTCATATGACAGGAAACTGTCTGAGCGAACGAAGAAGAAGAAGAATAGACCAATACTAGACTTCCAAAAAAAAAGTTCACACTATGTATGATGTGTTTTTTAATGCCCTACTGGTCACTTCATCGCTTGAGTGATATGATGCATAATGTTACATAAGAAGATGCCTGAATCACGCAACCCCACTGCATTTTGATAACACTCGTAATTTGACAAGTTCATCATCATGCAGCTAGCTTGTTTCCAACCGGTCAATGGAATGACTAACTGTCGTAAAGTAAATCACGACAAATGAAAGAAGAGTCTTCCACGCCCATTAATGTTAGTTTCTGCACAGTCAGGTGAGATCCACAAGCACCTCATCAACTGATCTCGAGTCTGTTACTCCCGTGTCTTCTTGTGGAGTTCTCATCACCGTTGACCTGCGTACCACCTACATGCGGCAGGCATCAAGTTTATGTCTAGGGAGCCCTGGTGTTGAACACCACATTCAACCTCACACCGATGAAAGAAGCCAAATTCATTATTTTAAATAAACGTTTCTGCCAATCTGATAATCCAGGGAATTACCAGACACGTGTTTCTGCAAGACCGTGAGTCTTTACCCTGGCGAAGAACCAAGCAGTGTCACATGGCTGCACATTCACCACTTGCAGTGCACAACTCCGGGGAACACGGCTTTCACAACGCGAGACGATGAAAAAAGATAGCAACAGTTTAGTTGAACCTGCTTTACTGTCACAAGGCAAAAAAAAGAGGAAAAGAGATGACTATCGAGGAAGAGTTTAAAAGTGTGCTGTCATCAAGAGTCTCTGTCCTGTTTGGGTTTCTTCTTGATTTTCTTGGTCCTCTCCCATCTGACCGTCTCGGCTTCCAAGGCGGCTAACTCCATCAGGCGCTGCTGAAAAGTGGGGCTGGCCCCAGAGAGGGGGTCACTGTACTTGGGTTCCACTGCAACAGACAAGAAAAATGGGGGTGGGGGTGAAATGTAGATAGCCAAGTTTTGGCTGTGGAATCTTGAACAATAAAAAGAAGGCAAGATCGATCAATTCCACTTAGTTACAGGTTTATTTCGAACAGAATAAGAAAACCAATATTTTTGTGATTAAAAAAAGAAGGTGTAGAATAGATCATACACAAGCAAAAACCAGCAAACGAATTGTGTCTGTGTCGTAAGTAGTCAAAATGCCGAGCCAAATCACCCGCTTAGACAATATCAACATAGAAATCAAACATAAACGCCCATAATGATTGCACTGTAGTAATGTCACAATTTAAATTAGAATAGGCCTCTGGCAGTAGGTCATGTAAGTGCACATGGCAGAGTAGATGCATTGCAAGAATAAGTGAAAATAGACATGGCATTAGGCTTCCATCATAATATTTCACAAGAAACAATGAATTATGTGCTCTCTCTCTCCCTCCCTCTCTCTCCCTCTCTCTCCCTCCCTCTCTCTCCCTCCCCCCCCCTCTCTCTCTCTCTCTCTCCCTCTCTATTTGTTGTCAAGCAAGGCAAGAAATTTATTTCATACCCCATTTGGGCACAGAAATATAAAAACATTGTTGCTTTTTGTGTATATGTTCGCTTATAATAGAGTTCTTTATGCTGATGATTTGTTCTCATTCTTGCTTTTTGTGTGTATGGTTGCTTATAATAGAGTTCTTTGCTGATGATTTGTTGTCATTGTTGTTTTTCCTGTTGTAACCCCCTCCCCTCTGACATGGGCAAAAGGCCTGGATCAGTAAACTTTCTGAATTGTGAAGTCTCTCTCTCTCTCCCCCCCCCTCCCTCTCCCTCCCTCTCCCTCTCTCTCTCTCTCTCCACCCCCTCTCTCTCTCTCTCTCTCTCTCTCTCTCTCTCTCTCTCTCTCTCTCCCATCCCTTACCTAACCAAAAATGAGTACATTAATTTTGTCTACATCATCAAAACCCCAAACCTTCTTTCGGCGCCCGAGCCCCGCTGCCGTTCCCCATGCCAGAGAAGCCTCCGCCGACAAACGACGCCCCCCCACCGCCGCTCCCCGCAGACTGGTGGTGCAGGAGCTGCCTCGTGGACGTACTGGTGCTGAGGTTGATGGGGCGCCGCGCGGGCATCGTCCCCCCGTTAGCACCCCCACTGGCGGCGCTGCCGCTGCCTCCTCCTGCTCCTCCTCCTCCATTTCCGCTGTGTGTGGTGGGGGTGGAGGTGGATTTTCCTGAGGAGGCGGTGCCAGAGCCCCTGGTCTGCATGTGGCTGGGGCTCCAGATGGTGCCCATGGCCACCAGATCCTCCTCACGTCCTGTGGTGGGTGTGGGTAGGTGTGTGCATACCCAGGGACAGAGAGGCAATGGAGTGAGGATTAGCACTGGTGAGGGGGATGGTTTGCATCCGTATTTCTAAGCGGTCTAACACTATGGAGAACCTTTCTCAACCACATGTACATTTCTTTGTAGTGAATGAATGAATGAATGAAAGTTAATGCTTAACGTTCTCCCGGTCACAAGGACACGTATGGGACATTACTGATCTATAAAGTCATGAGAAGAAAAAAAGAAAGTTTTTTTTTTTTTAAAGTTAAGTTTTAATTTTGAGTGCAGATCGGTTTTTCTTTTAGTTAAAAAGGACTTTACTTTTATGAAGAAGGATGGGTGGGGTTGGGGTGGGTGGCGGAAGATAGCCGTGTTGAAATATTATTATGAGGACTATGTGTGGGATGGGGGGGTTTTAAGAGAGAGGGGCCGCGAAGAAAAGAGAATTATTAAAAAGAAATCAAATAAAAACTGGCAGACTCAACTATCAATAAGGCTGATGAAGAGCATAATGTTCAAAAGCTACCAACTAATGTAAAGAAACTACCTTTTCATCATTTCTTTTCTTCGTCCTGATAAACACTGGATACAAATATGATGAGAGAGACGCAGAGATCGAGAGAGAGAGAGAGAGAGAGAGAGAGAGAGAGAGAGAGAGAGAGAGAGAGAGAGAGAGAGAGAGAGAGAGAGAGAGAGAGAGAGAGAGAGCGTGTGTATGTGTGTGTGTGTGTGTTTGTGCGTGAACGAATTTGTCACAATGTATGTGCTTGTCTGTATTTTCATCACCTAATTAAGCCTCATGCCCATGCATTGTAGTTCCTCGGGCATTGCTTTCACTCTATTAAAAACCCCACACAAGACTTCATGATAAATACACTGAGAACTTTTGAAACACAACTGCTTACAAAACAAACAAAACGGGCAACTTGACAAACACCACGTACTGTCCAGAACCAAAACATGTCCTATTTGGCAGAGGTAATTGCAAAATCAAATCACGTACGCCTACCACCTCAAAGCTATCTGAGCAAGGCGCTCAAGGACTCAAACAAAAGCTGTGTATATACACCAATACCAAGATAGCAGAATGAATGATTGTACTCTAAAGTTGGCGTCAGTCTGGTTTAGTATCAATTCTCTTATACCTTTACATGTACATGTCTTAGAGGACTGACACATATAGTAGTGAACATTCCACACCAGTATTCTCCCTCACGTCAAAGGGGCAAGTTTTAAGAGAAGCTTAAGGATCTTAAAGCGGCACCCTGACGGGTGAGGGTTTTTTTGTTGCAAGAAACACGACGAAATCACCAGGAAAACACCCGTCACAGAGATCGCAACGTTCACTTTGCTCTGGTTTCCCAGAAATCAAACCGTTAAATCGGCGATTCCTCCTTGGCGGAGGTGCTGGAAGTCAAATTCTTTCATTGAAAGAGAAGGCATGTGCCTTCTGTTTTCTAATGGCCGCCTGAGTTTAGACCAAATCGTTTGCACGAAATTTTCACAATACAAGCCTTTTTATTATTTTATTTTTTAAAATTTTAAACAGTTTACCTAAAGGAGTTTCGCTCACAACAAAGAAACTAACTCCATTTTGATTTTTTGCTGCACTACAAAAAAGAAAAATCTTAAACCACAATGAGTGACCTCCACCCACCCCGTCCAAAATGGCTTCTCTCTCAGGCATCACCACCAAGGAGGAATAGCCGTTTTTGATGGCTTGAATTCTAGGAAACTAGAGCAAAGTGAGTGTTCCGATCATTGAAAAGGCTGTCTTTCTGGTGATCTCGACATGTTTCTTACAAAAACAAATCATCCGCCAGGGTGCCCCTTTAAGGGCTGGGGAAAGGGGGTAGGCTGGGCAGGGGGATTAGAGAAGGTTGGTGATGGTGGTGGGGAGGGGGTCGATCGAGAGACAAGAAAGAGAAAGGGACAATAGGTTATAGTGAACGGTACTTTTTCATTCCCAACAATGCCCTTCTTTCTTTCTTTCTTTCTTTCCTTCTCTCATTACTACTAGGCCTTAAGACTTCTATCTTACCCTTTCTGACTGGCCTACTCTCTCTCTCTCTCTCTCTCTCTCTCTCTCTCTCTCTCTCTCTCTCTCTCTCTCTCTCTCTCTCTCTCTCTCTCTCTCTCTCTTCTGTCCAGAGGGCTGGATGTAAAAAAGCATGTTATTGCTTACTCTATTACCCTCTATAAATCAATCAATCAATCAATCAATCAATCAATCTCAATCTCTCTCTCTCTCTCTCTCTCTCTCTCTCTCTCTCTCTCTCTCTCTCTCTCTCTCTCTCTCTCTCTCTCTCTCTCTCTCCCTCTATCAGTGGTTGGTTTAGCGTCTAATTAGGTGTAGCCTCTTATAGACAATATTCCCGTTACTCTGAGGTTTTTTTATATAACTTTAATGCAATTCTCTTTGTCTGTCTGTCTGTCTGTCTGTCTGTCTGTGCGTCTTTCTGTGTGTGTGTGTGTGTGTGTGTGTGTGTGTGTGTGTGTGTGTGTGTGTGTGTGTGTGTGTGTGTGTGTGTGTGTGTGTGTGTGTGTGTGTGTGTGTGTGTGTGTGTGTGTGTGTGTGTGTGTGTGTGTGTGTGTGTGTGTGTGTGTCTAACTGTCGGTCTGTCTTCCCCTCTCTCTCTCTCTTTCTCCCTCTCTCTCTCTTTTTGCTGTATTTAAGTTCTTTCTGAAAATGTATTTGCCATAACTGTCTGTTAGCCGGTTGTGGAAAGACAGACAGATACTGAAAGACAGAGACAGAGAGAGAAGAAGAAGAAGAAGAATGGTTACCATTGTTCCTCTGCGAAAGGATCTGCTCCCCTCTCAGCAGATTGTTCTTGATGCCGTTGGCCCGCAGAGGGGACTGTTTGCTGCCTCCCAGGGAGCTGCCCAGCGGACGCAAATCCTCCCGCTCACGGTCGAAAGGCACTACAACATTATATTATATAATATAGGAAATATATAAGTCAAATTTTTTTTAATCAATTAAATAACGATTTTGTGGTTAAATTACTCGATTTTTTACAATAAGCAGAATTGCATAATCTTCTTAGCTGTACGTGCTAGTTATGACAATTTTTATTTATCATACTTCAGCAGGTTTGTATATGCAATACAGTGGATTCCACATATAACTCAAAACGAGTAACTTAAAACAAATATGATAATTCACAGGGCTGGATCCGGGGGGGGGGGGGGGGGGGGGGGGGGGGGGGGGGGGGGGGGGGAGGGAGGTTATCTGGGTTCTGTAACTCCACCACCCCCCCTCTCCTCCTGCCAAAAAAAAGAAAAGAAAAGAAAAGAGAGGGAGAGGTTGAGAAAGAAGTCACTACTACTGTTTATTTGTTGTTAGGTACAATTTAAAGGGATCTTCGCACTTTTTGTTTTAAAGGTTCAGCTTCAGGGGGTAACGCCCCCTGACCCCCACCAGGGCCATTGCCCCTGGACCCCACTGGGGGCCTACGCCGGCCCCCAGACCCCCGCCCTTGTTTGTACCCCCCCCCCCCCCGCCTCTAATGTATCCCAGGCCCGGCCCTGATTCACAATATTTTTTTGTCCCAGTTATATCACCTTAATATCAAATAATCCCTGTTTATTTCGAAATACTAGCTATCTAAAGATAAATGTTCTGTCCCTTCAATTGTGACTAACTAATCATATCTCCATTGTAGAAGAAACAAGAACAGCATAATATAAACATATTAATATGGATGCAATTGTGAATTGTGTTTAGGGTGGGTTATGTCATATCTTGAATCAGTTCAATGTTCCCTTTAACCCTTTCACCGCCAATGTCGCATTTTAGCACCACAATTGTTTAACACCCATGTTACTAAAAGGCATCAAATCAAGACCTGTTATCCAAAGACCCTATTTTCTTCATTTCGCGAAGTAAGGATAGGCCTAATGTTAGACATGTCACAGAGGAATTCCCAATATTGCAGATCTTTTTTTTTTCTCCACCCAGTTAACTATAATGATATTTTGTTGTTGAAAAATGGCTGGCGGCGAAAGGCTTAAATTCAGCAGTACATTTTTTTCCATAGGCATTCAGTTCTGTTTTCCATGAATGCTTTCTATAAAAGATGATATTTCGTTGAAAATAAAAAGTCATAATTATTTTCTGTTTAGGATATTTTCTTAAGATTTTTCAAAGGAATTATGTTTGTAGAAAGGAAACGACAGGAAAGGGTTCTGTGGATATTTTATTGAGATGGTACAAGAGGAGCCTCTTCATATGGTACAAAGGGAAAGGGTTCTGTGGATATTTTATTGAGATGGTACAAGAGGAACCTCTTCATATGGTACAAAGGGAAAGGGTTCTGTGGATATTTTATTGAGATGGTACAAGAGGAACCTCTTCATATGGTACAAAGGGAAAGAGTTCTGGGGATATTTTATTGAGATGGTACAAGAGGAGCCTCTTCATATGGTACAAAGGGAAAGGGTTCTGTGGATATTTTATTGAGATGGTACAAGAGGAACCTCTTCATATGGTACAAAGGGAAAGAGTTCTGTGGGTATTTTATTGAGATGGTACAAGAGGACCCTCTTCATATGACACAAAGGGAAAGAGTTCTGTGGATATTTTATTGAGATGGTACAAGAGGAACCTCTTCATATGATACAAAGGAAATATTTCTTGAGATGGTAGCCTATCCCGAAACTAACTGAGATTATAGGCCTGTGAGTATAACGTAAGCTATTCAGAAGGTTAAAGGTGGACCCTGACGGATGAGTTTTTGCAAGAAACACATCAATATCACCATGAAAACACCATTTACAGAGATCGCAACACTCACTTTGCTCTGGTTTCCTAGAAATAAAACGTCAAATCGGCGATTTATCCTTGGCGGAGGTACTGTAAGTCAAATTCTTTCACTGAAAGAGAAGGCGTGTGTCGTCTCTTTTGCAATGGCGACCAAATTGTTTGCACGATTTGTTTCGCAATGCAAGCCTTCTTATTTATCTTTTTTAAAATGTTATGCAGTTTATCTAAAAGAGTTTCGCTCACAACAAAGGAAATACCTTTTTTTTATACTGCAATACAAAAAAGAAAAAGCTTCAACCACAATGGGTTTGGCCCCAACCCACCCCATCCAAAATGGCTTATATCTCCGGCACCTTCGCCAAGGAGGAATCGCCGTTTTGACAGTTTGGTTTCTAGGAAGCCAGAGCAAAGCGAGTGTTCCAATCCATGAAAAGGCTGTCTTTCTTGTGATCTCAACGTGTTCCTTGCAAAAACTCATCCGTCAGGGCGGCCCTTTAAAGGAGAACTCTGTATAGAGATGTAAAGATAAGCTCTTAATTATTGTTGTGTTTAAAGACACACATATACATACAGACATAGGCACGGACACACACACACACACACACACACACACACACACACACATGCACATGCACACACACACACACACACACACACACACACACACACACACACACACACACACACACACACACACACACACCAGTACACACAAGACCATTAACTTAAAGGGGCGATCAAGAGCCAACGTGCCATAGCTTCCCTACCAAAAGTTAATTCATTTAAAGTAGTCTTTTTCCTTTTTGTTACTCAATGATGAAACCAATGAGTGACTTAGTGCGATTTTGCTCACGCCAGAGGGCATGACGCTCGTGTGGGGCTAATCCTCTCTATATTATTAGTTGGGGATAAAGAAAGAGAGAGAGACAGTGAGTGGTCCTACCATCACTCTCTCTCTCTCACTACGCCCAAGTAAGAAAATCGCGTGATAAGCCCCTAGTGCATTGACTGCCCTCTGGCGTGAACAATATCGCCATAGGTTGACCATTAAAAGGGACATTCTTTAGACATAATCCTAGCTTTGCTATTTAAAAAAAAAGAAGATCGAACTCTATTTATATTTTGAGAAGATTGATGGAAATCCGACCCAATGATAAAACCAGGGTCGAGTTTCTCTAGATAACGGTCACCGCGCGAATAACGCTTACGCCAAACGGGGTCTAAGAAACACCCTAAACGTTTGCTAAGGTAAAATAACTCTTTAAGCTTACTCTTCATTTTTGGGAGAAAGAAAAGGGTTGCTATCATAAGGGAGATAAATCAGACCTCTCTGTCAGTTTGTACAAAGTTTTCCGGATTTCACCCACGTCTATGTGTGTGCAGAAAATTAAATTTGCACTATATTATGCCATCTAACATGATGAAAATTAAGAAAGAGCACTCAAAAACACCTGCGTTTGTTTAATTTGCTAAAATCACCCCGTATGTTTTCACGATAGACTAAAGAATATTTGGTGTGGCAAGCTTGTTGTTTTGGTCTTCCATTTTTAAAGTTCAAGTCTCGTCACGCGAGATTTAAAATAAAAAAGCCGGAAGTATTGATATGTCCCATGATCCTTCAAATAGTTTGTCGCTTGCTACCTCGATCACAGCCACAAAACGTTTTCGACAAACGTCGGCAAAAGAGGTGTTTCTTAGTACCGTTTTTGCTGATTTGCGCTCACGCTACGTAACGTTAGCCCTTGTGAAATGGACCCAGTAAAAACATACGTGACTGCATCCATCGCAGCAGCAACAGCTTTCTGGACAGCGGTGCCCTCCTCTCAAACATCTGACTGCTAGAGCTCACCATGACTTTCTAACCGATAACTTACCAACTCTGAAAGTACAGCCTCTCTAACACCAAAAAGAACGCTTGCCCGAGCAGAAATCATGCACAGATTCGGATTGCGGTTGTGCAGTTAGTGACTAAGCTGATTATCGCCATTTGCAATGTCCAACCCTGAGGCTATACTAGTGACATTAGTGGTTAGTTTTGAACTATGCGCACGTATACCTTGGTTAGTCTGCTTTGATACATTGACGGGATTTGTTTTAGAGAGAGAGAGAGAAGAAAATGGTAGTTTGGAGAAACTCACCAGAGATTTTTGGTTTTGCGTGGTTCTATGCCTTTAGGGGAATGCCTAAATCTTAAATCGTAGAGACTGCTTGTCTGTTTGTCCGTCGGTCGGTCTCTTTCTTTTCTGTCTGTCTCCTTTGTTTGTCTGGTTTTCTGTCTGTCTGGGTGCCTACCTGTCTGTCTGTCAGTCTCTCTGTCTGTCTCTCTCACTCTCTTAGTCTTTCTCAGCTAGATAATGTGAGGTCCAATATTTTGTTTTTCAAATGCGACCTAGATATATTATTTCAGAGTTAACCATCCTATCTCCCTAACGATCCGAGAGTCTGCATTTCCGAAAATGTTTCGTCCTAATGCTTTAACCCTTTCGCCGTCAGTCATTTTTCAGCCACAAAATACCATTAACCTTAACTGGGTTGTGAAAACAAAATCTGCAATATTGGGAATTCCTCTGTGACATAATATAGCCTAACATTAGGCCTATCCTTACCTCCGAACATTAAGAAAATATGGTCTTCAGATAACAGGCACTGATTTGATGCCCTTTTTAGTGACATGGGTGTTAAACCACTGTGGTGCATAAATGCGACATTGGCGGTGAAAGGGTTAACATTGTGTGCAAGTTTAGTATCTTTAAGACCACATCCGAATAGGGATACAGTCTGAAACAGTCTGCATGCAGTCTCCATCCCCCCCCTCTCTCTCTCTCTCTCTCTCTCTCTCTCTCTCTCTCTCTCTCTCTCTCTCTCTCTCTCTCTCTCTCTCTCTCTCTCTCTCTCTCTCTCTCTCTCTCTCTCTCTCTCTCTCTCTCTCTCTCTCTCTCTCTCTCTCTCTCTCTCTCTCTCTCTCTCTCTCTCCCTCTGCGCGCGCGTGTGTATGCGTGTGCGTGTAAGCGTATCTATACGCGTGCGTGCGTGAGATTGCGCGCGTGTGAACATAACTATCATCCACACTGACCTTTATCGAAGCTGGTGACCTTGCCGCGGCCGCTGGCATTGCTGTTGCTGTTGTTCCTGGAAGGAGGTCTCTTGTTGCCATGGAGATCCAGCTCCTTCAGCCTCTGCTGCTGCTGCTGCTGCTTGTCTCGGCTGCAGGGCCGGGGGTCCCAGGCCCCCACGCCCACCTCCCCCGGCTCCTCCCCGCCTCCCCCATGGTGGGTGCGACTCCCCCCTGCCGCCCCTCCATCCCCACCCGCGCTGTAGAGGAGATCCGACCCCGAGAGCGGAACGGTTGGCGTGCTGGAAGAACTGAAATAAAGAAAACAAAATACAGATATGGTGTTAGTAGAGTTTAGAGTGGGGATGTACCCTGGGGCAGGCATCTCCACTGTAAGCTGAGGAGATCCGTGAGGAGATCCGACCCCCGAGAGCGGCACGGTTGGCGTGCTGGAAGAACCGAAATAAAGAAAATAAACCCCACAGATATAATGGTGTTAGTAGAGTTTAGAGTGGGGATGTACCCTGGGACAGGCACCTCCGCTGTAACCTGAGGAGATCCGACCCGCGAGAGCGGAACGGTTGGCATGCTGGAAGAACTGA
>CM065681.1:32211521-32214021 GCA_017654935.2 Phymorhynchus buccinoides | reverse complement strand
GCCTTGTTATCGGAAGCGAAGGTGAATGCATAGAACAGCGGCAACAACAAACAACGACACCAACAACAAAGCCACAACGGAGTCGGCATATCAAAAGGACGAATGCATTAGGTATTACGTACTTTATAGTCACAGAGGCGCCTCTGTGAAATTCGGGTTGCTCCCACCTGGAGAGAGCGTCGCAACCAGAGGCGCGCCACCCAATATATATTAAAAAAAATTACATGCGATTTTTGTGTGACTGATGATGAAGAAAGGGGTGTGTGTACATTTTGACCAAATGATAACTTTTTCGTTGCCACTGGGTTTAGAGTGTGCTAAGTGCATGGGCACACGGGACCTCGGTTTATCGTCTCATCCGAAAGACTCCACGTTCAGACCCGAAGGCCTAGTGCAAAATGAGAGGAAAAAATCCCTTGTACTCAGGTTCGAACTCGGGTTTACTTGACACGAGGCGAACGCGCTACCACTGTGCCACCCTATGTCCTAGTGTTACCAAATTTCTGATCATTACTCAGGTCTGAAAAACTAAACCAACAAAATCCTTTCTGATCCAGTGTAAAGGGACTTCATAATTATGCTCTGTTCGGATGCAAAAACGCTCGGAAAAATGTACTAAAATACATGTCATGAAGATACCATTGTTGTGTCTTCGTCTATTTAGAGAAGGAGAAAGAAAAAAGTACAAAATGTAAAGGTATACAAGCAAGACTAGAGTGAGAAACTCGCTGGTAATATAACCTTGCACTACGGATAATTACAGTGCTATTCTATATGTCAGCTTTAAAAGCGTTCAACCCGTAGGCCATAGAACCAGGACAAACAATCAACAACAAAAATTTGTTTTCAGACATGCTAGCACTTACAGATAGACCTAGAACAACACAACCATGCGCGCATATAAAGTATTAAAATAAAATAATAAACTTAAATGTTATCGTGCAAGCATATAAATCTCTCTCTCTCTCTCTCTCTCTCTCTCTCTCTCTCTCTCTCTCTCTCTCTCTCTCTCTCTCTCTCTCTTATCCCCCTCTGTGCCTCTTCCCCCTCCTCCCTCCCTTTTCTTATCATTTCTGCATGTACATATATTATTTAGCTTTTTTGTTTGATTTACTTTATTTTTGCCCAGGGCTGGGTGAAAAAAACACATGTAACTTGCTTATCTCATGTTCCCTGGTTAAATAAATTTTCGTTTTCGGTTTAGTTCTCTCTCTCTCTCTCTCTCTCTCTCTCTCTCTCTCTCTCTCTCTCTCTCTCTCTCTCTCTCTCTCTCTCTCTCTCTCTCTCTCTCTTTCTCGCTCTCTCTTCCCTTCCCCCTTTCTCTTCTCTCTTCCTTCCTGTGTCTGTTTGTCGGTTTCTTCCTGTTCTTTATTCCCGCACACGCATAAGCATTACATTGTTTGGGAACACGCGTAAAGTAAACCCACGAAGCAAATACACAAACACACGTGCGTGCATTACCCGTTCACTTGTATGAAACAACGCGCGCGCACACAAACACACGCATACACACACAAAACACACATACATACACACACACGTGCGCACGCATGCACACACACACACACACACACACACACACACACACACACACAAAAGCGCGCGTGCGTGTGTGCGCGCGCATGTACACGCGCAATCTCTCTCATACATAGCACACATAAACATCCACTTCGCATATCGTCCTATATTTTACACGTTCAAACTAGAGCTCTCTTCTCAAGTCAAAGATTTAGCCTACTCTTTATGCCTCTGAATAAGGCAATAACAAGCAGCCTGTCGCTTTGGGTTATTAATATTATACCCTCACTGTCAATAAATATCATCAATTTACACAAGAGGATACACCAGCTTTGGTTTATAAAACACCGCACAACTGAATTGTGAACAGCTTCTGAGCAGCGGTTCTCGGGATATCGCCCAGATAGACTTCTTGTTCGTTAGGTGATGCCTCCCAAGTCCTAAACAAAATCCCACCATGTTACTGTGTTATAACGGGACGCATCAGCTTGAGGTGATGTATTAGCGTACACAATCTGAAGGGCTTCTGGGCTACAACTGAACAAGATACTGCTGGGGCTGATAGATAGATAAAGAGAGAAACAGACACCAACAAGACAAAACGAAGTTCAGAAATAACTAAGGGTCCCCTGACCCTAAAGGGCCAGCCACACGTCCACTAAAATCGCACGACTGTACGATACGATTCGATCACGTGGTCTCCAAGAACAAACATTAATGTGATTCGCGCTTCGAGATCACGTCGTGATCTATTTTAAAAAAAAAGTTTTTACATCGCTTATAGTTCCGTCAACAGCAATGGTTTTCTCAGGACTGTCACCACAGTAAACATCAACCATGTCGATAACATCCTACATGTAATCCACGTAATCGAATCGTATCGCACAGTCGTACGATTTTAGCTGACGTGTGGCTGGCCCTGAACTCCTAAGCCTATCCATAGTACCCTCAAGGGGCTTTCGGAAATAAACCTTGAAACCTT
>CM065681.1:32201521-32204021 GCA_017654935.2 Phymorhynchus buccinoides | reverse complement strand
TTAATATCCTTGGGATTGGAACTGTCAGAGAACAAGAGCAACAAAGGTACCTGCCAGTGTCGATGACGACAATGACTGATCAGGAAAAACAACGCTGATGAAAGTGAACCATGAAACGAGGGGCACACACACACACACACACACACACACACACACACACTGGTCTACTAGCCTACCTACCATGACCCAGACAAACAGTCTGGTCTCAGAACACCCAATAAAACTAATAAAATCGATGAACCACAAACACAGACCGAGGTAGATACTTCCTCAGCAATTTAAAAGGTAGATATTTCCAGACACAACTCAGCGTGAGTGCACCCTGCAGGCAGTTTGATGTTCAAGCACTGTGGTGGCAATAATGGGAGACTTAGTGGAGGTTTTTCACGTGGCTCGAGAGGGGCTTATCACGCTATATTCTTAGTTGGGCGTAGTGAGAGAGAGAGAGAGAGAGAGAGAGAGAGAGAGAGAGAGAGAGAGAGAGAGAGAGAGAGAGAGAGAGAGAGAGAGAGGGTTGGACTCCTCTCTACCTCTCGCTCTCTGTTTATCCCCAACTAAGAATATAGAGGGGATTAGCCCCACTCGAGTGTCATGTTATCTGGCGTGAAAAAAATCCCACCAAAACTCCCATTGTGTTTACTGCCACACGCCCATTGTTCGTTCTATTCCTGCGTATGTCACAGTACCATTTTTGTGGTCGGTACACAGATATACTCACAAAAAGGAAGCATTAAGGACCTGATCCCCTAAACCATTTGTAGAAGACACTGGAATCAACGACAGCAAGGATCAGATGTCCTAGTCACAATGACAACTGTTTCTTCTCTCTACACAAAGCCCTCCACACAAACCGAAGTACTGCTTGATCTTATCGTGAGTAGCAAGATTTACAGCCCACTAGTCTCCGCGTCTCAATAACATGTTGTAAGTTGAAAAAAGTCCCAGTAATGCTGAGGTTTTTTCTTTTGCCCGAAGCCGTCATAACCCAGTAATTGGACAGGTGGGGGGTCAGTTTGGCTGCCCGATGTTTGACTGATGATTCTCGCTTTCACCTCAAAGACCTTCGTGCATGATTAACCCTTTCTTTCTCACCTCCCGAAGGGACCATGCTCCACTTGTTTGCACGGCCCTGTCGCACAGCCTTTGCTTGTTTGTACGGCCTCTCTAATAACCCCCAAGTGTTTTTGCCTTCCAGCTTCAAATTGCACTTATCCTGCCATCTCCAGTTCCAGTCCTTTTTTCCCACGAAGCCATTAAATTCGTTGAAGGCGGTTCTCTACATCCCATGACTGGGTGCTGATTTGAATCAACAGGGTGACACTTTAACGACGTAGTCCAATTTCCCCCATCCGCCTGCCACCGGAAGTAGCCGTGGCCATGACAGATGCAGCGGGGCACGCACTGCTTGCAGCCATCTTTGCTACACTGCGTCAATCAACTTTCAGGGTTTATACAAACTGCACACGCTCCTTTCACTGGGTCAGTCTCGTGAATTTAATTCACGTAGAACACTCCCTACTTTTCTTTTCTTTTGTAATATTTGGCTAAAAACTCGGTGTGGGGCTTAACCCCGCCTAGCGGATCTAATCCGGTATGTTAATTTTCCACTGCGCTGAGAAATCCAGGGTTATAAATCCCTCCAGGCTGGCTTCCCTATCAATGTGCTGCCGTTGGGTTTGACCTCTGCAGTTCGTAAACCCAAAACACGTCAACGTGAATCTGTTGTCGCCAAAGCAGTGATTTACTTAATTTTAATTTTAATCATCATATTCAGGAGAGGCAAAATAAATGCAGATAATGTTTATGCTACGAAAAGCTTCATGATCTTAAAATGAAAACGAAAGCATGATGCTCAGCTAACGTGTCATAGCACAAACATTATCTGCATTTATTTTGCCTCTCTTGAATATGTCGTCGGGCAAAAACCGGTGAAAACCTGTTGAGGGTCTTCAGATATATCCACAGCTTCAGCAAAGCCTTTCAGACAATCAGAAATCATGTCCCACTTTGCTGACACAAGACGTAGGGGAAGACGGGGTAAAATGCGCATGGGCGGGTAAGAAGCCCACCCCAATTATCTCATGAAATGAAGCAAATTTCAGTCTCATTTTGCCCATGAGACGAGCGTTAATGTCTACCATTCGTCTCATGGGCAAATTTGACTAACATTTTCTTTATTTCATGAGATAATTGGGGTGGGCTTCTTACCCGCCCATGCGATTTTTGCCCCGTCTTCCCCTAACTGCTTCTGTCTAAGGAACTGCGGCACCAATTAACCTGATTTTTTTTAAAATTAGCGATCGAATACAATAAGAGTGATGTCTTTCATAACATTTAAACCTCTATGACGTCGTCACTGGCATCTGAGAGGCTAGAGGGTAAATTGCACTTTTCTGGGTTATGTCGTTTTCGCACAAATGACAGGGGTGGGCAGAAAATCAGAGGCGCGGTTTTATTCATTAGTAATGTCTGAACACTGCTATGCCATTAAATCTTATCG
>CM065681.1:32194021-32196521 GCA_017654935.2 Phymorhynchus buccinoides | reverse complement strand
CACACATGCGTACGCACGCGCGCGCGCGCGCGCACACCGCACACACACACACACACACACACACACACACTTGTCTGAATCACGTTTAGTGGAAGGACGTTAAACTGAAGAACAACAACACACACATTATTGTATACAGCCTATAACTCCCAAACATTGGTAGATAATAACATAATAAAGAGCCCCCCACCCCCCGCCAGAACACATGAATCAGTAAAGTTTCAGAGAGCTGGTTTAAAGAATCCAGACAACTCTTTGAACTTAGAGAGTTAGTCCTAAATGAATATTTTTTTTAAAAAAATGAAATTGATGAATAAAAACGAAGCAGATATTCCGGCATCCGAGCGATAAACCAATTTAACTATAAAATTGAAAGGGAGTTGGGTTTTTAGGTAGGGGAAGACGGGGTAATAGCGCATGGGCCAAGCCCACCCCCTCATGAAATGAACAAATTTCAGTCTCATTTTGCCCATGACGAGCATGAGCATTCGTCTCAGGGGCATTGACTGAAATTTTCTTTTGTTTTTTTATTTCATGAGATAATTGGGGTGGGCTTCTTAACCGCCCATGCGCTTTTTAAGTCTTCCCCTAATACCCAAACCTTTCACTGAGGTGCACAGAAACCCATTCTGAAATGTTAGAGTAATTTGAGCAAAGATGCATGTCATAGGGGAAGACGGGGTAAAAAGCCCATGGGCGGGTAAGAAGCCCAAGCCAATTATCTCATGAAATAAAAAAAATTTCAGTCAAATTTGCCCATGAGACGAATGCTAAACATTAACACTCGTCTCATGGGCAAAATGTGACTGAAATTTGCTTCATTTCATGAGATAATTGGCATGGGCTTCTTACCCGCCCATGGGCCTTTTTCGTCTTCACCTATATCTATATATATATATATATATATATATATATATATATATAATCCAATATGATATCAGACACACAGTAATCCAATATTGATATCAGACACACAGGCAGACAGAGAGACAAAGGCAAAAACACTACCTGTGTATCAAATTAATGGTAATATTGCAACTCCTTTATCAAAATGATCACTGCGATTAATCTCCAAGGGACAGTTCTACCTGGACAACTTAACGGTCCCAAAGAAGAAAAAAAATCATTAGGTTAATATTCATCCGGTTAAATAACATTATCAACAAGGGCGTCGCCGAGCGGCAGACATGTCCGTCACCAGCAATGCCACGCACTTGCGACACCCCGTAGAGTGTCACATCCTGACACAAAATTAGAAGGGATTCTGTCTTCTAGTTCACGAGATACAGCTTGAAGAAGAAACATATAGCGCAAAGAAGGAAATTTCGGTTTTCAAGGTCACACTTCAAGGTCAAGGTCAGCATGGTGATAATTTATGCTCGGATGTTTTCTTCTCTAGGGTATACAGTACCACACACAATCTGAAGCGCTTCTGTCAAGTACCAATGTGGAAAATATGGCTTAAAACCCAATGTGTAGACCCCTACCACTTTCAAGGCCTACGGATCGCCAGGACCGTGACCTTGACCTTGATCGGTATGCCACCATCAGAACGGGCATAAGCCAAAGTACCTTCATGCCAAATTTGAAGACTCTAACACTAACGGTGTGGGAGTTATGGCCCCTGAAAGATTTTCGGTTTTCAAGGTCGTACGCCAAGGTCAAGGTCATGACGGCAATATGGTTTGCGCGGATGCCTTCCTCTCATGGTGACACACCAGCACACACAATTTGACGTGATTCTGTCAACCCGTTCGAAAGATATCCTTGGGACAGACAGAAGGAGAAAAAAATGACCCTCCGATTTTCAGGCTCCAGCGATCTTTTTGACCTTGACCTTGACCTTGATCGGTATGCCATCATCAGAACGGGCATAAGCCAAACCACCTTCATACCAAGTTTCAACATCCTATGTTGATCGGTGCCCGAGATATGGCTAACAATAGATTTTCGGTTTTCAAGGTCGTACGTCAAGGTCAAGGTCACGACGGCAAAATGGTTTGCGCCGATCTCTTCCTATTAAGGAGGCACACCTTCACACAAAATTTGACGCGATTCGGTCAAGCGGTTCGGGAGATATCCTTGGGACAGACAGAAGAAAAAGAAAAAAAAACCAAACAAACAAAAATACAAACCAGCCCATCGCAATAGTCCGTCTTGGTGACGTACTAATAACAATAACAAGAACATAATTCTGTTGATGCATAAAAGGACTAGAAGAAGCACGTCTAAACTATCCGAATAGCCCAATGACACACATTAGTAACAGAGCAAGCAGCAGTAGCAGCAGTAAAAGCAAAACCAGCGTTAGTAGTAGTAGTAGTAGTAGTAGTAGTAGTAGTAGTAGTAGTAGTAGTAGTAGTAGTAGTAGTAGTAGTAGCAGCAGCAGCAGCAGCAGCAGCAGCAGCAGCAGCAGCAGTAGTAGTAGTAGTAGTAGTAGTAGCAGCAGCAGCAGCAGCAGTAGTAGTAGTAGTAGTAGTAGTAGTAGTAGTAGTAGTAG
>CM065681.1:32184021-32189021 GCA_017654935.2 Phymorhynchus buccinoides | reverse complement strand
TTCTATCTGGCGGGGTCTTTGCATCGTGTCAGTGCCTTCAAAACTTTACCTTACTTTATCTCATAAAATAATCAACCAAGCAACAAAAGTACCCCCCCCCCCCCCCTTAGCACCCTGATGATCCCCCCCCCCCCACCCCACCCCCCCACCCCACTCCTCCATTTCCTTCCTGTAGATCTTCAAATCTGCACCCTACTTTATTATTGGGGTTTTTTCCCTCAGAGTCCTAATTAGGACACCAGGGGAACAAAATAGAGTGAAATCAAAAGGATTAGGGTTGACACTCCACAACGCTAATCCCTGTGAGAAGCAACGGGATTTTGATTTCCCCTATGCACATGCCTTGACGTGGGGGAGTTTCTCTAGATAACGGTCGTCGCGCGAATAACGCTTACGCCAAAAGGGGCCTAAGAAACACCCTAAAACGTTTGCTAAGGTCAGATAACTCTTTAAGCTTACTCTTCATTTTTGGGAGAAAGAAAAGGGTTGCTGGAGAGAGAAAAGGGTTGCTATCATAAGGGAGATAAATCATGCCTCTGTCAGTTTGTACAAAGTTTTCGATTTCACCCACGCCTATTTGTGTGCAGAAAATTTCAAAGTGCACCATATTATGCCATCTAACATGATGAAATTTTTAAAAAAATAGCACTCAAAAACACTTGCGTTTGTTTAATTTGCTAAAAATCATCCCGTATTTTTTTTACGATAGATTAAGAATATTTGCTGTGGCAAGCTTGTTGTTTTGGTCTTCCATTTTTAAAGTTCAAGTCTCGTCACGCGAGATATAAAAAACAAAGCCGGAAGTATTGATATTTCCCATGATCCTTCAAATAGTTTGTCGCTTGCTACTTCGATAGCAGCCACAAAACGTTTTCGACAAACGTCGGCAAAAGAGGTGTTTCTTAGTACCGTTTTTGCCGATTTGCGCTCACGCTACGTAACGTTAGCCCTTGTGAAACGGCCCCCTGAATTCTAAGAGTTATGAAAGACTGGAACAGTACAGGACATGCCCAAATGCTACAGTGCCTAATGCCTAAAGCATTGCTGAAGTACCTAACAGGTCTACCTATAAATTAGTTTCAATTCACGTGTCGTTCAATTTTAACAGTGCATCGATATCTCAACATTCAAAATGGTAAAGCACCTTTAGAAGTAAATAAGATTATACCCCCCCCCCCCCCCCCCCCCCCAAAAGGGATTTTCTGTCAAACTTGTCGAGAGAAACAAAATTGATATAGTTAGCCAATACAGTGGATGGAACCTCCCTTATAAAACCTTTACAAAATCTTCCAAAATGAGGTCTTATAAAGGAGTGGTCTTGTAAGGGAGGTAATTTTAATACTTACAACGAAGGGCAATGTCTCAGAGAAATCTTCCTTATGTGGGAGGGAGTCTTATAAAGGAGAGGTCTTATAAGGGAGTCCAGTAACACTTTTCATATGAACAATACAATTTCAAAATACAAGTCTAATTGCGACTATATTATTTTGAGGCACTAGCATATATTTATTTATTTATTTAAGAAAATGCATTTAGCGCTTCACCTTTAAGCTGTAAGCGATATATAGAACAGACGCATTTATGTAATTGTCGCACCTATATTTACACTACACAGTGGCCACAAGTCAAAAGCCTACACCATCACCCCCTTAATTACAATTAGTACCATCGCCATCAATGTTATATCTACTAAAGATATGTGCTGCAAAAAGCACACGAGGGAATCATCAAATTGTGTGATTGATTAGGATTGAATCAATTAGGAATTATCACTTCTGTAGAAGAGTGGATGTCTTTGTGAGTGAGAATCATGTTATTTTTTGTTACTTTATTTCTTTGCATTGGAATGTTGGTAGTATGACTTTCTTGATGATTTTAATGCATGTTTTTCATCTTTCAATGTTGCTTTTGTAAAGAGCATAGAGCATACTACTGTATGGATTTTTAGCGCTATATGAAATAAAATTATTATTGCTATTACTATTAGTAGTAGTATTATCATTATTTGTGTGCGTTATAAAAAAAAAACCAGGCAGAAAGCGTGCAACATGCGTCAGACATACAGGCAGACAAAGACAAACAGACAAACAGACAGGTAGGAAGACAGACCCACAGTAAAAAGCTAGAAGTCGTTGTCGGTGCAGCTATGTCTATCAAGATTTGCAGCATGTCTGAGACAGAGACAGACGGACAGACAGAGAGACAGACAGACAGCGAGACAAACAAACAAAAAGCTAGAAGTCGTTGTCGGTGCAGCTATATCTATCAAGATTTGCAGCATGTCAGACAGACAGAGACAGACAGTGAAAAGCAAGAAGTCGTTGTCGGTGCAGCTATGTCTATCAGGATTTGCAGCATGAATGAGACAGACAGACAGACAGAGAGACAGACAAACACACAGTGAAAAGCAAGAAGTCGTTGTCGGTGCAGCTATGTCTATCAGGATTTGCAGCATGAATGAGACAGACAGACAGACAGAGAGACAGACAAACACACAGTGAAAAGCAAGAAGTCGTTGTCGGTGCAGCTATGTCTATCAGGATTTGCAGCATGAATGAGACAGACAGACAGACAGAGAGACAGACAAACACACAGTGAAAAGCAAGAAGTCGTTGTCGGTGCAGTATGTCTATCCAGATTTGCAGCATGTCTGAGACAGACAGACAGACAAAGACAGACAAACACACAGTGAAAAGCAAGAAGTCGAAAGTGCAGCGTACCTCTATCAAGATTTGCATGTTTGAGACAGTCGGACGGACGGACATACAGACAGCCAGTCACACAGACAGACAGGCAGATTAGCGGACAGACAGAGAGGGCACGGCAAGAAGTCATTCTTGGTGCAGCTGTCTTGTTTATCATGTTCTGCAGGCTGCCTATCTCTGCCATTATTCAGTACCCCGGCTGATAGTGTCCCTTCCAATGCCGATCGTCGCACCGATTGTCCAATTGGTTAGGGTCCCTTCCGACAATCATCGATTGATCACTCTTGGGAAGAGCGAGAGAACATTGGAGAGAGAGAGAGAGAGAGAGAGAGAGAGAGAGAGAGAGAGAGAGAGAGAGAGAGAGAGAGAGAGAGAGAGAGAGAGAGAGAGAGACGCTTCGACGCTTCAGACATTGTTTTATTGACAATGGCACAAATACAGCCTTTATGTCAATGTGAGAGAGAGAGAGAGAGAGAGAGAGAGAGAGAGAGAGAGAGAGAGAGAGAGAGAGAGAGAGAGAGGGAGAGAGAGAGAGAGAGAGAGAGAGAGAGAGAGACGCTTCGACGCTTCAGACATTGTTTTATTGACAATGGCACAAATACAGCCTTTAGATAGAGAGAGCGAGGAGAGAGGATGAGAGAGAGAGAGTCAAGAGAGAGAGAGATAGAGAGAGAGAGAGAGAGAGAGAGAGAGAGAGAGAGAGAGAGAGAGAGAGAGAGAGAGAGAGAGAGAGAGAGAGAGAGAGAGAGAGAGAGAGACGCTTCGAGCTTCAGAGAGAGATGGAGAGAGAGAGAGAGAGAGAGAGAGAGAGAGAGAGAGAGAGAGAGAGAGAGAGAGAGGAGAGAGAGAGAGAGAGAGAGAGAGAGAGAGAGAGAGAGAGAGAGAGAGAGGAGAGAGAGAGAGAGAGAGAGAGAGAGAGAGAGAGAAGAGAGAGAGAGAGAGAGAGAGAGAGAGAGAGAGGAGAGAGGGAGAGAGAGAGAGAGAGAGAGAGAGAGAGACTGGAGAGAGAGAGAGAGAGAGAGAAGAGAGAGGCAAAAAACCGACAAAGAAAAGAGGTCTTGTCATATTCATATTAGTTCAGGTATACTGTGTAATTATGATAGAAAAAAAGTAAAGAACATAATATCCTCAGTCCTCCATTTTTCTCCCACTTTACACTGCCCCATTCTTCCTACACCCTTGTGCTGTCCCTAATTATTTATATTTCTCATAATCCATTGCTACCTGTTCCAATTCCATTCCAACTCCATTCCCACCCTATCCCAATCTTTATTTTACTTTCCAAACTATTTTTGTTTAAGTGAAGAAAACGAAAACACCAACAACAGACTGCCCAGCGCGAGACAAAGGAAACAACAATGTGCTGCACAACAAGTTAATGTTCGTGCCGTAGTTAGCCTTAGCCTTACCAAAAAGCCTGAATATACAAAGAGCTCGCACTCCGCAGCTGACTGAAGCCGGTGTTTGTTTTACTCCCACCCTTTCACCTACACTACAGCTGGGGATCACTGTCAACTCATATTCGCTGCCTACAGCAGCACTAACACTTCCCATCTTCCACCTTTTCACCTTCCAGATGTGAAGTGAGAAAGTTGGCTTCATTCTTTGCAAGGTTTGTAGGCTGCGAAAGTTATCACTCTTTGCAACATTTAGGCTTTTTGGCCCTACCTACCGTCGTAAAGGGGCGCAACCACAGGATGAAGCCTGTTCTTCCTGAAAGTCTGAAGCCGTCCTGACGCGCCTGGGAAGACGATGGTCAATGGCAGGGGCGCTGACCAGGGTACCCGTGGACAAGGTTCTTTGGGCCACGGAGGGCAGAGGAGTCTTGGACACCATGTTTGTGGCGTCCATCCCCATCCAAGACGGGTTGTCATCGGTTCTTGTCGACAGGATGGACCTGAGTTTCGTTTGGATGTATGGTTGTTCGTTCGGGGCAAACGAAACCAAAGTTTGATTATACTCCCGACTGCACATTCTTTGATTTGCGGCTGCGGCGAAGCGTGAGGGCTTAGTTTGGTCCAATATGGCCAGACCGCTTTCTGGCCCGTGCATCGTTGTCGTAGAATTCAAGAGAGATATGGATCTCTTGGCCTTAAAATTGGCCGAGGTTTAATATGGTCATCGGTGTACAAATTCAGCTCTGTCCTTTCTTAGTCGCTGTAGCCCGAAAAGAATAATCCAAGTACACGCCGACGATAAACACAAACGAATGCACCGCCATTTATTCAAACTAAATAATATCAAATGTAACCAACAAAATACACAGAAGCACACACTCAGCACAGATAGGAGACA
>CM065681.1:32174021-32176521 GCA_017654935.2 Phymorhynchus buccinoides | reverse complement strand
CGCCGAGCTCTTAAGTAGTCCATCTTACCCTTTTAGAATATCTTTGCTATGATATACAAGCTACATGTAGCCGGTCGATTCATTGAGAAGGAAACAACAATATCGAAAATGCCGACCCTTGCTAACAAAGACACTGAAAAGAACTTTTAGAATCTTTGTTGCTAATAACCAAAAGTCGGTCATACCACAGAAAGCAACTTAGGGGAAGACGGGGTAAAAAGCGCATGGGAGGGTAAGAAGCCCACCCCAATTATTTCATGAAATGAAGCAAATTTTAGTCTCATTTTGCCCATGAGACGAGCGTTAATGTCTAGCATTCGTCTCATGGGCAAATTTGACTGAAATTTTCTTTATTTCATGAGATAATTGGGGTGGGCTTCTTACCCGCCCATGCGCTTTTTACCCCGTCTTCCCCTAGACATAATTAATATTCTTGGCCTATGACAAGTGATTGATCAATCAATTAATCGATCGATCGATTGATTCGTCTATTGATAGATTGATCAGTCAATTTATACATCGATTGATAATTTGATTGGTTGATTAAGAAAAAAATGGACGGGGGCAACGCTTTGTTGTTTGCGAGCCACTTTTACATCTTTGAGCCCCCTTTTCGTTGTCTTAGTTACGGATTAGGGGAAGATGGGGTAAAAAAACCAATCATGGGCGGGTAAGAAGTCCATGCCAATCATCTCATGAAATAAATAAAATTTCAGTCAAATTTGCCCATGAGACGAATGCTAAACATTAACACTCGTCTCATGGGCAAAATGTGACTGAAATTGGCTTCATTTCATGAGATAATTGGCATGGGCTTCTTACCTGCCCATGGGCGTTTTACCCCGTCTTCACCTATATTCCATTTAGAATTGCTCAATTACTCCGTTAGGAAACCGTGTCTAAATCGCCTAGAAAACGAGATTTTTCATTTTCTTCATTATTTGAGACGGCCACAAAAAATTCTAACTGGTATTGATAGTATGCTGTTTAAGAAGTATGATAGTAAAACAAAATTCACCGCTTATATCCTGATCAACATGAAGATAATAACCATTCAAAGATATCAACTTTTACGTAAATTCTGTCTTTAAACGGATATATCTTAATTTGTACGGATCAGGATATAAGTGGCTTTTTTTTGGTTTTCTATAAATACTTCTTAAACATCATACTATCAATACAAGTTGGAAATTTTGTAGCCGTCTCAAATAATTAAGAAAATGACAACATCTCGTTTTCTAGATGATTTAGAGACGGTTTCTTTCTGGATTAAATGATCTAAAAGAAATGTTGGGGTTCTTTTTTTCGGGGTTTTGTTTTTGTTTTTGCTTTTGCGCTATACAGATCATAATTAGCCTACTTTGGCATCATTTTCACTTAATCCAGACAGGGTTTTTTTGGGGTGTTTTTTCATTATTGCTTTTGTGGAGATAGGATCGGATACGTATCCAACTCAGGAGACAAAGTGGACAAAGAGTCAAGCGCCACCTTTGTTAGAATCATGACTCCAGTACTAATATTCAGGCCCTACAAAAATGAGTAATTGTTCTTTGCTGTTGAATTTTTGGTCGATACATAATGTAATGCGACCCATGCATGCATCTTGTTTGAACACAATATGTATCTAAGGCACTGCCTGTGCACATATATCACCACCGCTATTGTTATTACTGTCATTTATTATCATTTATATGATCACTGTGATCTTTATTATTGGTATTGCTGGTTTCAATGCTCAGGTTGTCCCATGCTAAATGTGCATTATTTTATGGTTGATTATGCATTCTTGTTTTGATTGTTGGTCTGCTTATTTCTTTTTCCTGATATTTGATTTGATCAGTTCTTGTCTTTTTTTCTTCTTTTGTTTTGTTTTTATTTCTGTATAGGGGAAGACGGGGTAAAAAGCGCATGGGCGGGTAAGAAGCCCATCCCAATTATCTCATGAAGTAAAGAAAATTTCAGTCAAATTTGCCCATGAGACGAATGCTAGACATTAACGCTCGTCTCATGGGCAAAATGAGACTGAAATTTGCTTCATTTCATGAGATAATTAGGGTGGGCTTCTTACCCGCCCATGCGCTTTTTACCACGTCTTCCCCTATGTGCGTTCTGTCCTTTTCATATTTCATTGTAAAATGTGTTGGGGGGAAAAAGTTAAATAAAAAATTAAAATAAAAAGAATCATGACTCTGCCTACTCTTCTCTATTATGACATAACGGCCACCCAATTCAGAAATGTCCCATAATAGCCACTTATAATGCTTGACACTAATCATGGATTCTATATCCAATGTAGTGTCCATGCACTAATTCACTGTCAGTTACGTCTTTATCTGCCATCTCTGTGTCACTGAGTCTAATCTGTCTGTCCGTCTCTCTCTCTCTCTCTCTCTCTCTCTCTCTCTCTCTCTCTCTCTCTCTCTCTCTCTCTCTCTCTCTCTCTCTGGGAGGTGTTTTTTGTTGTTTTGTTGGTGGGGTGGGGTGGAGTGGGGGTCTTTAA
>CM065681.1:32156521-32169021 GCA_017654935.2 Phymorhynchus buccinoides | reverse complement strand
ATTAAGTGTCAAACTGACCATACTGAGCACATTACACATTTACAAATGTCAGGCGATTCTCTTTCCAATGATACAAAAGCCATTCGTGTATATTTTTCCGTTCCAGAAGTATGAGCATTTAAAGTTAGTAGGGTGGGTGTTGGCCATTTTGAGAAAACACAGTCTAAAGTCTAGCCTAGCTGAAGAAAATGCATTGACAAGGTTCCAAGGTTTATTAAATTCCAAACAGCCCCATGGGGGTACATGGAAAGAAGAAAGAAAGAAGGACAAAACATATAAAGGAAAAAGTACGAAAAACAATTCAATTGGACAAGGTTCGACATGAGCAGCTATATATCGAGCAGAAATTTTAACGAAATACAAAATGATATATATAACACATCAACACGCACCGTCCTATCATCGTTGAACTACAACACTAGATCATGATAACACCACAACACACTTCAACCGACCTAGTTTCAACCCAAGATTTAACGATTACGGGCATCATTTATTATGACGTAGGCCTACTCGATTTAAAACACTTGTAAGACCATTTAGAAAACATATTAAAGATTATCCTTTATAAATATGACATATAAGATGTTAGAGAACACAAAAGTACCCATAACTCAAAATTGACCAAAAATTAGGACTTTTCAAGCCTGTTGTGAGAAACTAGTCCAGCGACTTAATGTCCCTTTCGTGGTGCGGGGTCACATATTAAAATATGCTTTTCCTGCTTGAAACGAAAAAAACCCGTGATTTTGACACGTGATCTGGTGGGTCTTTAATCAAAGAGAATCGCAAACAGGCAAAGCAAGAACAATTTCTGCCACCGATGAAATGGAATGCATAGGGGAAGACGGGGTAAAAAGCGCATGGGCGGGTAAGAAGCCCACCCCAATTATCTCATGAAATAAAGAAAATTTCAGTCAAATTTGCCCATGAGACGAATGCTAGACATTAACGCTCGTCTCATGGGCAAAATGAGACTGAAATTTGCTTCATTTCATGAGATAATTGGGGTGGGCTTCTTACCCGCCCATGCGCTTTTTACCCCGTCTTCCCCCTACGAACCATCGAAACAAAAGAGAGTTCCAGGAGAATAAAGAAAGGAAGCATTGAGAGAATGTCAGCACAATTCAATCTACAGAAGCACTAAACAAAACTGCAGAGAATCCGAAAAAAACAATAACACACCATTACATTGGTTTCTCTGTTGTCAACATAATAAGCGATAATAATTATAGAACACTGGCAATGTATTGTGTTGTCTTGTGTCTAAAAAAAAACAATAATAAAAAATAAAAAATAAAAAAGGAGGGGGGGGGGAGAAAAAAGAGAAAAGGAACAAGGGAAAAAAGGAGGAAAGGAAGGAAACAAGAAAAGAAAGGGTTAAAAATGAAGGCGGAAGTGGTGGTGGGTTGCATGATGAGTGAGCAAGATAGCGGAGAGCGGATGAATGATTGGGTGTGGTGTGAGAGTCACATATTTGTTAATGTAAACTTATGTTTCATACTTTTATTTGATATTTTTTTATTTTACACGGTGTAAGACAAGTTTCCATGAGCGTTGTACAATGTCAATAGACAATTAAGATCTTTTGACTGATGACTTATGACTTAAACCCACGATTTTTTACAATAATCAATTCCAATTTAGGGGGTCCGAGGCATTATTTCTCTACGGTATTTTAAAGTATTTTACGTGATTCATTAACTCATAGTCAAAATCCCATCGCATTCAGATGCGATTCCTACGTGTGTGGCTGGCCCTTTAAGGGCACGCTACACTACGTACGATTCGCGGTTAATGCGATGCGATTGTGACCGGATGTGAGTCATGATTCACGTGGAATTCATATAATTATTGGGTCGACTTGAGTATATGGAGCGAAAGCAGTAGAATTATTTCTAGACGGAAGTATTTCGTGACTCGCATCGTCACAATCGCATCGCATTGACAGCGAATCGTATGTAGTGTAGCGGGCCCTTTACACTCACCGATACCAAAGTAAGCCTACAGCGTGTACAAAAGAAATTAATCCACGAAACCTCCCTTCAAAAGAAACAGCAATTATTGAACAGTCATTCATCAACGCGTTTCTTCATTTTTACATAACTGTCCCCCCGTCCTTCTCTCTAACACATATGCACGCGCGCGCGCGCTCTCGTGTCCGCGCGCGCACATACACTTACGCCACTAGCACATAAGCCGGCGACAGACTATGTGACTGCCTCATATGACGCAATCACGTCGTGACGTAGATCAAATTTTGTTTCCCGCACAGAAGTCGTCACAAGCCATCTGACTCGATCAGACTCGATCAGTGAAATTTAGAACCCGCCCTATTCGGCCCTGTCACCTGACTGGGCCCGACTGAGTCAGACTGATCGAATTGGATGGTATGCAAATGAGGTGAAACGTCACGACCTGATCGAGTCACATGAGGCAGCCACATAGTCTGTCGCCGCCTATATAGAGAAGGGAAGAGGGGGTTACGGAGAGGGAGAAATTAGAAACAGAAATAAATAAATGCAAAGGGCTTGGGAATGTTTAGCAATTATCCAATAAGGAAATGATCAGGCAATGTAATATTTTAGTCATTTGGCTTAAAGACCCACTGACCCACCACGATTAAGCCCCTTGGTTTTTTTTCTGGGTATCTGTGACCCACATACAAATGCCCCCAACTTCAAATTGTGGCTGTGTTTTTTTTTAATGGTTCGTTTTGAATTTGGGGGGCATTTGAATGGGAGTCAAACCTGATCAAAGCAAGATTACTTACCAGCTGTAAGAGGGAAAACACATGAAACCCGTGATTTTTCACACGTGATCTGGTGGGTCTTTAACTGATTTGATTGACCAACAACACACATAGGGGAAGACGGGGTAAAAAGCACATGGGCGGGTAAGAAGCCCACCCCAATTATCTCATGAAATGAAGCAAATTTCAGTCTCATTTTGCCCATGAGACGAGCGTTAATGTCTAGCATTCGTCTCATGGGCAAATTTGACTGAAATTTTCTTTATTTCATGAGATAATTGGGGTGGGCTTCTTACCCGCCCATGCGCTTTTTACCCCGTCTTCCCCTATCTATCCAAATGAAATATACAGAAATAACGGCAGCAACAAGCGTGAAGCTTATTTTCAGTCATTTAAAGACCCCCGAGAATGCATTGCATTGAAATGTACTCCAGAATCTTTCAGTTTGTTTCATTTAATGTTATATTTTCTCGTCTTATATGTTTACAAGGCATTTGATAAGAACCGTGGACAATAGTCTTTAGTCTTTCGGATCAGACGATAAACCGAGGTCCCGTGTGCCCATGCACTTAGCACACGTTAATCCCAGTGGCAACGAAAAAGTTGTCATTTGGTCAAAATTTACCCCCACCCACCCCTTTCCTTCACACAAAATTCGAATGCAAAAAATATATATAAAAAATTGGGTGGCGCGCCTCTGGTTGCGACGCGCTCTCCAGGTGGGAGCAACCCGAATTTCACGGAGACGCCTCTGTGACTATAAAGTACCTAATACCTAATATGGGGGGTAACTGTAATACTGATAGCCCAACATCCAGCATTCAAGAAAGTTCATAAAAGATCAGCCCCACCCGAAAGACAGGGCTCGTGATATAATTCTTCACAGAGAAAGGTTTATCGCGCTTCAAAGAGAAAGCTTATCATTACTTTATTCGTAGAATGCGAATATCATACAAGCGAATTCACCACGGGATTTCTCGCATAATCAAGCATGGATATCGACGTACTAACGTTTATATGGACGTTCACTCAGCGCCCAAGAGAATGTGTAAGCTTGTGATATCAATCTTGCTTGAAACAGTATCCCTTCGTAAATGCGTGTTAGTCTGTGCGTGATTGTGTTTATGTGTGGGCACAATGTATAAGGGGTTTTTCGCGCGCGAGCGCGGGCGCGCGCGCGTGTGTGTGTTTGTGTGTGTGTGTGTGTGTGTGTGCGTGTGCGTGTGCGTGCGTGCGTGCGTGCGTGCGTGCTTGCGTGTATGTGTGTGTGTGTGTGTGTGTGTGTGTGTGTGTGTGTGTGTGTGTGTGTGTGTGTGTGAGAAAGAGAGGAGGGAGAGAAAAGGGTAGAGAGAGAGGGGGCTGGGAGGAGTACATAGTCATGCACATGCCAGACGAGAGAGAAGAGAGAGAGAGAGAGAGAGAGAGAGAGCCGAGAGAGAGAGAGAGAGAGAGGAGAGAGGGGGGGAGAGAGAGGAGAGAGGGGGAGAGAGAGAGAGAGAGAGAGAGAGAGAGAGAGAGAGAGAGAGAGAGAGAGAGAGAGAGAGAGAGAGAGAGAGAGAGAGAGAGGGAGAGGGGGGAGGAGAGAGAGAGAGAGAGAGAGAGAGAGAGAGAGAGAGAGAGAGAGAGAGAGAGAGAGAGAGAGAGAGAGAGAGAGAGAGAGAGAGAGAGAGAGAGAGAGAGAGAGAGAGAGAGAGAGAGAGAGAGAGAGAGAGAGAGAGTCTGTCATCAAAATGTGTGTGAGCATGAGGTTTACAAGATACGAGAGCAATGCACCCGGGGTGCGTATTGAGGCATTTCATTTTCAGGAAAAGAAAGGTCGACTGGAACAGTGGCAATAAACTTCAGGGTTGACTGGACATTGCCTTGACCACCTGAAACAACTCTCTCTCTCTGTCTCTTTTTGTCTCTGTCTCTGCTTGTCTCTGTCTCTGTCTCTCTCTCTCTCTCTCTCTCTCTCTCTCTCTCTCTCTCTCTCTCTCTCTCTCTCTCTCTCTCTCTCTCTCTCTCTCTCTCTCTCTCTCCAGAGGGTTCTTCACAATCCACGCTCAAAAAAACGATAAGCACATCAATATGGGTTGACATTGGGAAAAAAGGTGATTCTATACTGATCAAAATTATAAACGGATGAACACAATCATAATGTAAGTAGGGTTGAGCTTCGTAAAAGGCCGTTCTACATAGATCAAGTATCAGACGGAGAGCTAGAGAAACGTGTATTATGTAAAGGTCGGGATCTGCAAACAAAAACCAAGTGAACGTAATAAAGACCAGAAAAGGAAGAACGATTCAAACAAATTGAGGTTTCCAAAGATACGGACCTTCACCGACCGAAATCAGAAAGGATTTAAACTTTAACAGAGATGAAGAAAGAAAAAAGATCAAGGTCACGACGGCAATAATTTATGCGCGGATGCCTTCCTCTCATGGTGACACACCACCACACAAAATATGAAGCGATTCTGTCAAGCGGTTCACCTTGGGACAGACAGGGGGACAAAACGGGGGGGAAAACAAAAAACAAACAAAAGAAATATACACGAACGAGTTCATACTCCTAGAAAGGACAAATAGAAAGCACAAGCAGCGTCGGACATGACAGAAGAACACTTACAAGAGCTGTAACTTTAAAAAACCCAAAAACACATACCATTACAGAGCATTCTGTCATCCCAGAATAATGATAAAATTAATTAATTAATAATAATAATAATCTATGCAGGTTCAGAAAACATACTTGCTAGAGGGGGGTGGGGGTGGGGGGCTATATTCTACAATTGTAATAGAGAGGCAACGCTCGCATGAGCTAAGCTTACAAATATAAACGATCCTACAGCCGTTATTAAAGACTCTTATATGCCTATCTTCATTGTTAAAGATTCGGGACTTTACTGGTGCTGCACTGCCTCCGGGCATTGCCTCCAGGATGGTTCCCACCATCTCTATATCTACTAACGTCCCATATATGTGTCTGTTCCAGACCGGAGGACGTTAAACAGGATATTCACGCATTACAGACTCGAAACACTCACGTGGGGTGCGGGCTGGGGGGCAGCCAGTAGTCGTGGTAGAAGCCCAGGCGGGCCGTCTTGCGGAAGCTGGAGCGGATCTCCACCATCTTGCTGCGGAACTTGGCCACGTAGTCCGGGAAGGAGGGCAGGCTCCTGGAGTGGGCAAGGTCCCCGGGCCTCTTCCCTCCCAGGCCGCCGCCTCCTCCTCCTCCTCCTCCTCCTCCCCCGTGGGCTTTGTAGGGGGTGGTGAGGTGGAACCTGGCGGACAGCAGGGTCGCTTCCAGACCTAAAGGACTGTCCGGGCTGTCTGTGTCTGTGTCCCTTCTCTCCGTCAGCATGGCACTGTTGATGATGCTGCTGCTCTGATGGGTTTTATCTGAATTGTACGCGTTCTTATTCTTGCATCGTATGCATACTCAGATTATGACTCTCTTTCTTGCAATATCCTTTTGGTCATTGTCATTTCTGTTCAACAAATAAAGTGCTGACATCGATCTTCCAAGAGAGCTATTTGGGGTTTCTGTTCGTTTTGGTACTGTCATACAGAGTGTGTTCATATCCTTTGTAGTCCGGGTTCTTTTCGACGAGTGCATCATCCACATCTTTCTTTCGAACGAACTAGCCGCAGCTTTTCTTCTTTTTGGTGTGAGTTTTCCATCTGTAAAGATCCCTCGCATTCACCGGCACTGGCTTGTTGTTGCGTAGCAAGATCCACATTCTGTGCGTCATTTATTTCAGCATCCTTTGCAACAAACGTTTTGTGGTTCTCTATCTCTCTCACACCTCTTGATTCTGTATTATAGCTTTCATAACTTGCTTTGTAGCATCTGATTCTGTAGCCTCCTATCTTGTCCGACGGACCGTGTATCTAAAGTATTAGCTATAAAAGAAAACGGTGCCTGGTATGAACAGCTTTCCTGTTTTGCCATTACAGTGTCATATAGAACACGGTGCTTTTGTTATTATTTTTAGGGTCTATGTTATGCTTTCTTATCAGTAGCAAACATTTGAGATACTTAAGTTAATATTCATTGGCACAGACGCTTGTGTCCGACACAGGACGCACAACTGCCCAAGCACGATCTAAATTTGATATCTCGTCACGATGAAGAGTGATTCTGTAGAGAATGCTGGCACAGCACATGTTGAAGAAAATGTAACGGACCGGGGCAGCTGCATTAAAAAGATAGGTCGTAAAAGAAAGTCACCATTTAATCTGTAAAGGTGTTTATTTCAACACGGCGTTTTCCACGCATGGCTTTCAAACTCTAATCCTTTTAAGCCACTGGGCAAAGTGTCACACGAAACGACAGTAGTGTCACCCTTCTTTGTTGTTTTTAACCAAACACACACACATGTCTCTATCTAAGACTCGCGAACAGACAAAAGGCGTTGATCTTCGTTCCAGGAGTAACACACACACACCACACCTTCTGATCTCTGGGCTGTAGGGGTAAAAACACATGCACTCGAGCGTGGCGTGTTTATATGCAGGATCTATTTATGTTAGTATGTATTATGCCATTTATGTCCCGCTATCTCTCTTGTTCTCATCTGCTTTGTCAGCGCGTTTACGTGTTGACAGGATACGAAGTGTCACTCTGCTGCTGTGGGCGATAAACAAGTGGCACTCCTTGTATAATATCTATTAGCCTATCTTCTCTTTATCTAGTTTAGCTCTCACATTGTAAGTCCTAGGCCTACGTGCTATAGATTTGAACAGAAAACCATATCGATTGTCATTCCATAAAATGGAGTCGATTCAAAGGTTGTTCAAACAAACGCTCCAGTATCAAAGAAACTTTAGGGTAAGTGGGGCCTCCTACTTTTATATACCACAATACATATACGACAAACAGATTTCCACTGAGTAAACATTGTTTACGAACTTCCGCGTACAAAAGAAAAAGTGCAACCCGAACATTGGATACCAGATAACAATGCAAGCCTGCTCTAGTGATACCAAGTCGAGAGTTTGAAATATCGAAATAACACGAAAAACACGTTAACACTGGAAACAGCAAAGGCTTCTGAAACCTTGGCGACAGAAAACATGTGACACTAAACCGCTTACTCGACAATTGAGCGACCACTCCCTCTCTGGTCCGTGGCATCAAAGACAATCAAAGGATGGCACTGGGTGGTGTTCTCTCAGAGCTAGCCGACAAAAGAGTTCCATACACGCAAGCAGCGGCATGTTTCTAGTCTAAGGGTAGGTGGGGGGGTGGGGGATCGCCACCATTGATTGATCGGCTGCTGGTGTCATCGATTGGCGATTGACACGGCTTTCCTCCCTCCCTCCCGCCGTCATTACTGGTTGCCACGGGAGACAGTAGGAAGATGGAGACGCGGTGACATGAGAGCCTCCTCGGTCAGTGGCAAACCGTCACCGATAGTTTCCTCCGTGCATCACTCTTCTTCTCCTTCGCACGACTCTACCACTACCAGTTAGTTCTTGAACAATAATATCTGTATTGTTGAAAATTCGGGACTTTCCTGGTGTGGCACTGCCTCCAGGATCGCTCCAACCATCTTTATATCTACTAATGTCCCATATGTGTCTGTTTCAGACCGGAGGACGTTAACCCTTTCACCGCCAATGTCGCACTTATGCACCACAATGCACCACTCATGTCACTAAAAGGCATCAAATCAGGGCCTGTTATCCAAAGACCATATTTTCGTATGGGAGCTAAGGATAGGCAAATGTTATACATGTCACAGAGGAATTTGCAATATAATATTGCAGATTTTTGTTCTCTCTCTACCCAGGTAAGCTAAATGATATTTTTGGCTGAAAATGGCTGGCGGCGAAAGGGTTAAACATATTTTTCTTCCACTGCCAGCTGCTACTTGCGATACAGTGGAACCTCCCTATATAAAATAAGACCTTTAAGAAAAATCATCCAAAATAAGGTCTTATAAGGGAAGGGATTAAAAAGGGATGTAATTTTAATACTCACAAAGAAGGGCAATGTCTCAGAGAAGTAGGTCTTATCACACAAGGTAAACACCCGAACGCCCGCTTTGAAACCGTCAATATTTCGAATGTTAGTCATTCTTTATCTCATACACCCAACCACGGACACAAGAAGGTCTCATGCGGGAGGGAGTCTTATAATGGGAGGTCTTATGAGCGAGGTTCCAATGTAGTGAGAGACGGTGCGTGTGTGAAGGGAGAGAATTAGCCTAAACTGAGACGAACTTGACTTGGCCTGCCTACCTGCATCATCCAGAACATCCCAACACCTCAACTTCCCAAAATCAACAGTAGTGTATCTCTAGAGCAGAAACTCACAATCACAATTTCCTTTTTATATATAAAACCCCCCACAAAAAACAACTACTAAAAGTGGGTGTTTTAAAAAATGAAACCCCTTTAAAGACCCACCACGTCACGTGTCAAAATCATGGTTTCCACGTGTTTTCCTTCTTATAGCTGGTAAGAAATCTTAAAGACCCACCAGATCGCGTGTCAAAATCACGGGTTTCACGTGTTTTCCCTCTTATAGCTGGAAAGAAATCTTGTTTTGGCCAGGTCTCACTACCATACAAATGCCCCCAAATTCAAAGCGATACATCATTTTAAAGAGCAGCCTCCATTTGAACATGGACATTTATATATGGGTCACAGCTACCCAGAAAAGACCAAGGGACTTAATCGTGGCCCGTCTGTGTATCTTTAAGAAACCTTCCAAGCATAATGGGACACGTGACGTGGGGGGTCTTTAACGAATGAAAGCTACGCCCTAAGCAAATATCGCTCTGTATATAGAGTTACAAGCGTTTAAAAAAACCAAAAAAACCTTTCTCTTCCACACACCAAGATGATTCTTTCTTCAGTTAATATTCCCCTCACAATGAAGCACCGACACAGCCTGTCACCAAACTCAGGAGAAAACATAAATAGGCGCCGAGTTTCTCTTTTTTTCCCCCTTCCCCTTCTACAATGCGCCTGTCATGCCAGAAAATGAAAGTATCCCAGTGAGTAGTAAGTAGTAAAGCAACTGGTTGCTAGACTCGTCGAACCTCTTAGCACATAGTAAGATCCCAGTCTATGGGAACCAAGGGCTTTGAGACTTAATGTACAGTGTCGACAAGAGACCGTTTTCTTCTTTAGTAAGTTTTTTGGTAAACGAAAAAAAAAGGAATCGATCTTTTGTGATCAGCACGAAGTGAAAGTAAATAGTCCCCCCCACTACTACTAAACGAGTCGCCATCCGGGCCAGGTACAGAACTATCTCCAAACACAGCAGGCAACCATTGAATGTGAAGGAAAAGAAAGGGAGAAGGTGAAAGAACACATTGTGCTTACCCTCTACCCCCCAACAAAGAAAGCCTGAGATCAGAGAAGAAAAGCTCTCTTTGGACAAGAATATTAACCCCCTGCCACCCACCCACAGGCCTACTAATACCACCCCCTCTCTTTTCTACCCCCCCCCCCCCCCTCCTCGATCCCCCTCCCAAAGGAAAAAAAAAAAAACTTGCTTCGAACGCAATTTGGGCACTTCGATACCAGCCTAAGTCGGTGGACTAAAGTGTTGATGTTTGTTGTTTCAGTGTGAGTCAACAGTGGTCAGGGGGGATTTGTCGTCCCCTTCCACAAAGCCTGTCTGCCCCCCCCCCCCCCCCCCCTCCCCCCCCCCCCCCCCCCCCCCCCCACTGTCCACCCTGCGTGCATTCAACCAAACATAATGAGCCCCATTAACACCCCCCCCCCCCCTTTTGTTTCTCTACACCCCCTCCTTGGAGCATACCCCCCACCCACTATCTCTTCCCCCCCTCCCCTTTGCAACGAGCCACAAAAGCCAGACTAGTTCTTGGTCAGGTCGAACAAACCTTGCACAGCTACACCCTGCCAAATGTACTCGGCTTCTTTTGGATAATAAAGTGTAGGTAGGCTGATATAAAGAGGAGAACCCGAGGAGCGGGCATAGAAAGAATATAGGTAGGGTTACCAACATGCAAGGAATCAAAAGAAGGTCTATTATCTATAGTAGTTTGGGGTCAAGTGTTTAGCAGCCGCATGGAGCTGAAAGATTATGAGCTCTTGAAAGTTCCCCAAGAAATTGTCTGACGTGTGTGAAGGATATTGATACGATTTACAAAAGTGTGTGCGTGCGTGCGTGCGTGTGTGCATGCGTACGTGCGTGCGTGTGTGTTTGTGTGTGTCTTGTGTGCGTGTGTGCGTAAGTTCGTGCGCGCGCGTACATGATTGCGTGCGTGTGCATGTGTATGTATGTGCGTTGTGTGTGTGTGTGTGTGTGTGTGTGTGTGCGTGCGAGAGAGAGAGAGAGAGAGAGAGAGAGAGAGAGAGAGAGAGAGAGAGAGAGAGAGAGAGAGAGAGAGAGAGAGAGAGAGAGTGTGTGTGTGTGTCTGTGTCGATTATCGATTGTTCTGTGGGGCAGTGGGTGGATGCCTCGTGCCTCCATACGGGGAGATGGACGACCCCGACCCCTCCACGAGTCTCTCCCCGTGGGGATACCGGGGGATCTTTCGTAAAAACAGTTCCCCCGCCTTCTTGAAGTTCTGTGTTTGTAACTTCCTCTAATCTGCCACTCTATTTGACTCTGCCTTTCCCTTTGCTTTCTATCATCTACTATCTTTCTGATTTATTGGCCCATTCTCCTGCCTTTAAAAAAAAATTCAATCTTTCAAATAATAATTATTCTCCTTTGAGCTCCTCCGAATTTGGAATGTGTCGGCTGTGCGCAGCGGGGAGACCAGTGAAAACTGAAAACCGGACACATACGTACCTTACCCTTTATGGCCATATGGCATGGGAACGAAGAAAAAAAGAAGAAGAATATTGTCCTGTTATAGGTGCGTTGCAGGCATACACGATTACTGAATAATATTGATGTTTTCAGCAACATCTTGAGTGGCTTTTTGTTTCGCTTTTGTTTCCTTTACAGTAAACAAAGCATGCACTTTTCAAGAGTATTTGGCATTTGGTATATTCTAGTCACAGAGACTTATCTTTGTGAAATTCGGGCTGCTCTCCCCCGGAGAGCGCGTCGCCGCAAGTGTAGCGCCTACCCAATTAAAAAAACTTTTTGGGAGGGGGAGGGCACAAGATGAGGAGGGGGTGTGGGCACACTTGGAAAACCTAGCTATCAATTTGGCTATACCAGGCAGCGGGATTTCTCCCTGCTCTTACCGACTTTCAACTGCCGTGGGATTTTTACGTGCGTAAGGCACGCGGATCAGACTAGCCTTAAGTCCCCATCCGAAGGACTGGACGTTCAGTTCGATTTTCCTGTCAACAAAGACAGGGCGAGGCCGGGATTCGAACCCGGGTCACTCACGCTGCAGTCAGGCATTACGTTTGGCAGGCGAACGTCTTAACCACTCTGCCACCACTCTGCCTGGTGATGTTCAACAAAGATATCGGGCGGGTAGGTCGCCATGTCTTCAACTTTTAAGATTAACCCTTTCACCGCCAGCCATATTTCAGCCAAATATTTCCATTAAGTTTATCTTTATAGAGAACAAAATCGACCTGCAGTACTGGGGATTCTTCTGTGACATATATAAAATTTCTATCCTTACTTCCCAAAACTAAGACTACCAAATTTTTTTATGGTCTTTGAATAATAGACCCCAATTTGATGCCTTTTAGTGACATGTGTGTTAAATCACTGTGGTGCTAAAATGTGACTTTGGTGGTGAAAGGGTTAAGGCAGGATATTATAATCAAGCAACATGACACACAAAGCAAAAGCTTAAAATAGCCTATT
>CM065681.1:32149021-32151521 GCA_017654935.2 Phymorhynchus buccinoides | reverse complement strand
CACACACACACACACACACACACACACACACACACACACACACACACACCACGTGACAAGTTAGCGTCTGTCTCTTACTCCCCCCTCTCTCTCTCTCTCTCTCTCTCTCTCTCTCTCTCTCTCTCTCTCTCTCTCTCTCTCTCTCTCTCTCTCTCTCTCTTAATTGAACACACAAGCATAATGTTGCCTCTATATTTGCATAGGAATGCACCATATTAAGTGCCACGGAGATACTTTTAGAAGAGAGAGACTTTTAGAGAGACGTTTAGAAGAGAGAGACTTTTAGAGAGACTTTTAGAACGGAGAGACTTTTAGAACTGAAATTACCGAATGTGTAGATGTTTGATGAGGGTGGGCACGCACACAATAGCGAGCCTTGCTGCGCACACAATAGCGAGCCTTGCTGTAACGAAACGACAAACTCAATAGTTCCACAACTCGTGGGAATCGTGACTGGCGCTTGTGATAGCCTACTGGCGTTACTCTGCGGCAACGCCCCTTTTCTTCTTTTCCCAATTCCAGAAAAGCTTTACAATGAGAGAACAGTACTTGGCGTTTTACCTCTGGTTTTACCCCGTGGGGATACCGGGGGGGTCTTTTGTATAAATAGTTCCCCCACCTTCTGGAAGTTCTGTGCTTGTAACGTCCTCTAATCTGTCACTCTCTTTGACTCTGCCTTTTCCATTTGCTTTACTGTCATCTACTATCTTTCTGCCTTACCGATCCATTCTCCTGCCTTTTTTTCCACGAAACACTTTCAAAAAAGATTTCCTCCAGCCGAAGTCGGACTTGCTGGGCCTAACTATTTCTTAGTTAGGCGCATAACGGCAGCATGACGCATCTGCGCTCATAATTGACAGGAAACTGTCTGAGCGATCGAAGAAGAAGAAGAAGAAGAAGAAGAAGAATCTCTGGTTTTGTCTGTCACCGTCACAGGAATGCATTTTTGTTCCTTTGTTGCCTGTCTGTCGTTTCCGACAATGACTGCCAGATAGCAGATGGGGGCAGCCGCTATTCCGGCGGGCTGGGCTACAATTTGCTCATAGCGGAGAAGCCTTGCCCAGGGTACATCCCCACTCTCTCGGCCAAAAGGATTTGAGCACGAGCGTTGGCGTAGGGGAAAGTCCCCAAAGACCAAACCAATCCCTTTGGCTGCAGCACCAGAGCCAGTGCAAATTTCCCCCCTACTTAGAGAGTCATAGTCTCCCACGAAAGACTAAGCTGTACCATAGTATTCGAATACTGTAAAAAAAAAAAATCATATAATTGTACAGCTCTGATTTACTATTGGCCCTTTCTACTGGAATACGTACTGTCAAAATGAATAGCCTACCGCTACTCTGTGAAAATGCAGATACACTAGTTTGTACATACTTCTTATTTATGACGTTGTTTGGCATCGCTGAAACATGAAATAACTTTTCCTATGCATAGGGGAAGACGGGGTAAAAACGCGCAACGGCGGGTAAGATCCCCCCCCCCCCCCCCAATTATCTCATGAAATGAAGCAAATTTCAGTTTTCATTTTGCCCATGCCAGAGGGCAGACGCTAATGTGGGGCAATCCTCTCTATATTCAAATTTGGGATAAAGAAAAATTTTCTTTATTTCATGAGTAGTCCTACCATCTCTCTCTCTTCTTACTACGCCCCATAAGAAGACGCGTGTTAAGCCCCTAGTGCATTGACTGCCCTCTGGCGTGAAATTTGATCGCCATAAGTCGATTTCATGAGGAATTGAGCAGGTTTGTTTCCCTAGCCAGAGTCATGCGCTATATATTGGGCTTCCCTGATAGCGACGAAGAGCAGATTACGTGAACACTGACGTATTGACGAACACAACTCCCCCACTTTTATACTGACATTTATTGATTTTTATCCCTATGTGTTTTAACTACCCAAATCCATATTTTTTCACGCCAGAGGGCATTACGCTGTGTGGGGCTCCCCATCTCTATATTCTTAGTTCCCCCTAAAGAAAATGAGAGAGAGAGTGAGTAGTCCTACCATGCCTCTCTCTCTCTCTTACTACGCCCAACTAAGAAAATCGCGTGATAAGCCGATAGTGCATTGACTGCCCTCTGGCGTGAAAAATATCGCCATAGGTCGACCATTGGAATCGAGCAGGTTTGTTTCCCTAGCCAGAGTCATGAAATATATATTGGGCGACCTGATGCGACGAAGAGCAGCTTACAAACACTGACGAATTGACGAACACAACAAACCACTTTTATACTGACTTTTATTGATTTTTATCCCTATGCGTTTTAACTACCCAAATCCCCTATATTTAAGACAATCATTCCCTTATCATGACCCCATTCCCCATTTACTTTTCGTCCCCCTATCGAATACTAACAAATGTCCCATATGTGCCTGTGTGCAGGTCGGAGGACGTTAAAACAAGATTTGACTGATTGTGAAAATGCACCTTTTTTTCTAACCGTAGTCTATGTTAAGGAAGTACAGTAGACTGGGGAAAATGTACCCGGTGTTTCTATG
>CM065681.1:32139021-32144021 GCA_017654935.2 Phymorhynchus buccinoides | reverse complement strand
AGAAGAAGAAGAAGAAGAAGAAGAAGAAGAAGAAGAAGAAGAAGAAGAAGAAAAGAAGAGGGGGGAGGAGAAAGCATTAATTTTCTTGAAGAGAGAGAGAGAGAGAGAGAGAGAGAGAGAGAGAGAGAGAGAGAGAGAGAGAGAGAGAGAGAGAGAGAGAGAGAGAGAACACTGAACACTGAAATGTTTTAATGTACATTGGCCATGGGCCACAATACAGGGGACAACATCACTGTTAAACATAAAAAAATCAAAACCGATAAAAAAAAAAAAATCTCATTCACACACCATAAGCACCAATATTATCAATTTGGATATCAAGAGACCAACGCTATCAAAGATCATTTAGCCAACCAAAGTAACCAAATCTCATTCATACATTTTTCACATCAATATCATGAAATTACCCGCGTAAATAAACACCATTAAGCCTGAGAGAGAGAGAGAGAGAGAGAGAGAGAGAGAGAGAGAGAGAGAGAGAGAGAGAGAGAGAGAGAGAGAGAGAGAGAGAGAGAGAGAGAGAGAGAGAGAGAGAGAGAGAGTATTTATTATGGCCTGTGCCCCTTATGGAGGGGGTACAGGACTAAACATTTAATACAATGTATTGCTGAATATAAAATAAAGACATGAACAAACTGACACAGAGCAATATGGCTGATCGTACGAGTAAAGCTTTTTACAAGTAAATGGACAGGTTTCTCACACTTTGAGAGAGAGAGAGAGAGAGAGAGAGAGAGAGAGAGAGAGAGAGAGAGAGAGAGAGAGAGAGAGAGAGAGAGAGAGAGAGAGAGAGAGAGAGAGAGAGAGAGAGAGAGAGAGAGAGAGAGAGAGAGAGAGAGAGAGAGAGAGAGAGAGAGAGAGAGAGAGAGAGAGAGAGAGAGAGAGAGAGATGTAGAACTTTGGAACTCATCAACTCAAGTCTTCACAAACTGATGCACCCATCTAAGTCACACACTTTTAAAGAATTGTAAGATCGGAGGCCACAGTATATAGTACTATTTTCTTGTACTCACAGTTCTAACAGAACAGGGCCTAGGGTACATTGGAATGGGAACGAGGGCCTGTGCGTTTCTCTGTCTATCCGTATGTGTGTGTGCGTCCGTGTGTGATCAAAATGTGTTCAATGTCATAGCGCCTAAACCACCAAACCGAACGTCACAAAACTTGGTACAATGGTTCCGTAGGCCTTGCAGTTTCATGATATTGGTGCGAATACTGCCCCAGAAATGAGATGCTGTGATGTAGGCTGGGAGAAGGAGACTTGGAGGGTCGGGGAGAAAATAGCAGCCCAAGTTGTTTTTTTAAAGGGCTCAAATTTGAGAGTATACCAGTTAATTGTTAACTGGCTTTTATGATTCCAGTTAACAGTTAACTGACTTTATTTTACCAGAAGCGGAAATTGCTTATACCAGTTAACTAGTTAATTGACATTTCGAAATATCACTTAACTGTTAATGTTTTTCCGTGTGAGAGGGATTATTTTCTGAAGGCTTTGTAACACGCAATGTAATTGCTCGGCATTTTCATTAAAGATTTGGGCGTCAAGTGTCATCGACCCTGACCCTTATCCGGCAACATGGCTGACAATCATTTTGTGCGTGCCAATGTACCTTGAGTTGCAGAGCATCGACCATCTCAGAAAGTCATAGGCCCTATTTGGAGCAATGTCTTGGAAAAGATCGCAGATGTGCAGTATCCAATGGGATTTCGTGTTACAAAAAACAGTTAACGAGTTTGTTTGTTTTTAATAACACGCCACTTAACTGTTAAATGTCATTTCTTATCCCATTAACAGTTAGCTGACTTTTCTTTTGCTGGCAGCAGAAATTGCGTAGACCAGTTAACTAAGTTGGTATAATATTATCAAATTTGAGCCCCATACTTTTCCAGTCCACAGATTATCTCCCTTCACTGGAAGAAATGTGCAATATAGTATAGCCCTGGAAATGGGATGCGGGGCACCGTCCATTCGGGTCTCTGACCGATTGGACGCTAATCTCATCATCATCATCATGATCGGATGCTGTGGTGTGGGCTGGGTGAAGGAGACTGGAGGGGACGGATTTAGTCATAATCCTTCACTTTACTATGCTAAAAGGTCGTGTGCTCTTGTATGTTTTAAACAAACTTTACTTGCATGCTTTATGAGGATGATAACGATTGATCGATTGATTGACTGACTGACTGACTGACTGATTGACTGATTGATATGATTGATTGATATGATTGATTGATATGATTGATTGATATGATTGATTGATATGATTGATTGATATGATTGATTGATATGATTGATTGATATGATTGATTGATTTGATATGTATGATTGATTGATATGATTGATTGATATGATTGATTATATGATTGATATGATTGATTGATGTGATTGATTGATATGATTGTTTGATATGATAGATTGATTGATTGATTGATTGATTGGCGTGACTGATTGATTGACTTATTGCTTGCTCGCTTGCTTGCTTGCTTGATTAATTCGTGGATGGATGGATGGATGGAGCGGGTGTTCCACTCACCTGAGGCCCATGAAGGGCATGGTCTGGCGGCGGTGGTTCTGCATCAGCTTGAGGCGGATCATGCGGCTGCTGAAGAGCTGCAGGAAGGGCTTGCTCTCGCCCTTGTCCACCATGGCCTCATAGCGGTTCTGGTGCGAGTAGCGCAAGGGCAGAGGGTAGTCTGTGTAGTAGCGTTGAAGCACCATGGCTGACTTCATGGAGGAGGCGGAGGAGGAGGAGTCTGCAGGATCTGCCTCTTCGGGGTCTGCCTCCCGGGGTCGTTGATGAGCTGAGGACGTCTTCTTGCGGGACTCCAGCGGGTCACGTCACGATGCACGTGCAGCTTGGTGGATAAGGACAGTCGGGGGAGAAACGGCTAGTTCGATTTGATAAGATGGATTTCGTTGTTTTTTTGCCTTTACTCTGTCAAGCTATGCTGTTTAAGTCAAGGAAGAGTGATTCCTGGTGCTGCGAAATTAAGAGAACCAAATGATTTTTTTTTTAAACACTGGACACACTTTAGGACTGGTTTATCAGATTGGTTATGAGAACTAAACAAAGCTAGGAGCTGATATGCAAGGTGACGCTTTCTGTTGATTTGTAGCCAAGTACACCAGATAAGAATCTCTGGGATAATTATGTTTCCTTAATTCGGCTGAAAATTCAAATCCGAGCACCTTTCTGCAGCAACAACACTCTGTGGCTTGTTTCTGTTCAAATAATCCTTTCTTTAGAATCTTTCCGCACCAGTTTTCGCTGTTTTCAACATTCCTCTCCTGCAAACTCTTCAGAATCACCAACAGATGTAACACAGGACAATCACCCCCAGAGTGTGTGCACGAAGAGCGAAACCCTCAGGGAAATTTATTTACGAAGTCGTGATACAGCCACCCAGAGGATTACTCGTGCTTCTTCCCTGGTTATTGTGCTGGGCGGCAGACGCCATGATTGATATGGAGACTCCGAAACCAAAGGCCCTGGCCAGCTTGATACACTCTGCAGGGATTAACGGCCCTCGCCGACCAGTGTCCAGGGACCCCTGCTAGCGCGGCTAATCCCTATTACTTCCACCCGCTGGCGTGGTCAGCTCTCGGTCAGCACTCTTCAGAGCCGTGTAGTGGAGCAGCAGCAGCCAAGCGAGGAAAACGTGTCCGAGGGTTGAAGTGAAATCAAAGCTGCAAAAACAGCACATAGGGCAGCCGCCTGAGCGTAAGATCCTCTTAAGTTGCCGCACCAAACAATGAAAAACGATTGACTGGGTTGTAATTCAGGAATTGCTCTCTCTCTCTTTTTTTTCCAGTCCATATTTTTTACGAGGTCGACGGCTCAATCCGGAAAATCGAGTGCATTATGGGATTGGTGTCACTTTCTATTACTAAGAAAACCTTTACAATGCCTAGATACTGTTTTGATGATATGCTCGTCCTAATAGAAGTGCATACTCATAGCAATAAAATGTAAATTAGCGTCAACTGTCACCTCAACATCTAAGTGTCATGGCTTCTTCTTCTTTTTCAATGAAGCAAACAAAGAGTAAGTTAGTGATAGGCTAAGTGGTTACAGCTTAGGAATTCCTTGTCTAGATATCAGCCATGACTTTCCATTCCACTGCAGAGATTAACTCACTCTTTCTGTTGAGACGACTATGGACCTCGATAGGGGGCACGATTTACTACTACAAGGCCTTGTCATTGTTATACAGTTCAGTCACATTTGCACGAAACAGTTCTGTATTTTGCGTCCCAGGGTATCCCATTATTATTAGAATGGCACACTGCCATTAGAGTGAATGTATACAACTGGTCACACCTTCACACTTCGCAGACTGTCCACGAACGCTCACTCAAAGGCTTGTTTGTTTGTTTGCTTGCCTTTATATTTACCACAGTACAAATTATTGACAAATCTGCAGGAAAGTAACAACTACCTTACAGCCGACAGAAAGATTCGCATCAGCTCAAAACAATAGCGTTTCTCACCCGCTAGCCACGACTGTTTGTGTGAACAAGGCAAAGTAAGCCTACAACTAACAGTTCGTGTCAAAGTTCAGAGCATGAACGATGCATTCCATATAACTAGTGTAAAGCCACTCGCGTCACATTTTGTTGGCCCACAAACATTCCGCACTTATTGTGTCACGCATCATAATATTGGCTTTGAAAACAACTACCGTGGAGAGGGCATAGCAAAAACCTGCAGCCATTACTATTAGTGCATGAAACATTTTCAAGTGTGGCTATGGCTCGTTAGAATCCAACCCAGCGTGGATTATTAGCGGTCTAAATGTCACACTCGGTGGCGAGGCAGAGAAGATAAGAGCCTAGCTTGCAGAGTCAAATGACACAAGCTGACATGCCAAACAGGGGTATAGAGAAAGAGAGGCTGGGGGGGAGGGAAATGCAGGAGAGCTGTGGGAAAGAGAGAGAGAGAGAGAGAGAGAGAGAGAGAGAGAGAGAGAGAGAGAGAGAGAGAGAGTGAGAGAGAGAG
>CM065681.1:32126521-32131521 GCA_017654935.2 Phymorhynchus buccinoides | reverse complement strand
TAGTTATGTTCACTATATTATTTTGTAGTCCCCCGTACACGAATCTGATGAAATAAAATCTGTATTTTTGTGTCAGGCATTTGATTTGATTGAGTACATAATGAGGGTAAATAGTTGAATTATTTTTAAGCCAAAGTACTCGCCTTGGTTTAAGGCTGTATTTTAGACCAATTTTGACATAGGCTAGAACACCAAGGCTACATCAAAATGGTGTTATGATCTGCATAGTCATAATAAAACAGTAACATGCAAAGGATTCACAATACTACAAATACTATAACAGTCCGATATAACCATTAAATCAAGGAGAGAGAGAGAGAGAGAGAGAGAGAGAGAGAGAGAGAGAGAGAGAGAGAGAGAGAGAGAGAGAGAGAGAGAGAGAGAGAGAGAGAGAGAGAGAGACAGAGACAGACAGACAGACAGACAGACAGACAGACAGACAGAAACAGAGAGACAGAGTCACTGACAGGAATGGACAAGCAATAAGAGAGAAACAGATACACGGAGACAGACAGACATACAAAGACAATGTGAAAGAGAAGGGGTTATAGTGACAAACAGACGTAGAGAGACACAGAGAGGGGGTGGAAAAGGGAGGAGGGGGATACACGTATAAAGAAAGGCATTACATTTCAAATAGCCGATAGTCAAAGAGCAAGAAGCGTACGGTTCAACAGGTTGACAAAGTTGACAGATTGATAAAGGGAGCTAACTGTTTGAAACTAAATACGAGAAGCATTTTATACATGTTGCCTCCCTTACGGACCAACTTTGTTTTCTTTATTTTGCCCTCGCGCGCGCGCGCGCGCGTGCGTGCGTGCGTGCGTGCGTGGTGTGTATGTGTGTGTGTGTGTGTGTGCGTGCGCGTGCGCGTGCGTGCGCGTGCGTGTGCGTGCGTGCGTGTGTGTGTATACTACCTCACCAAGTGAGTGGTCTCAGAATGGACATAATCACTTCTTGTATCTATAGAACGTAATTATTTTTAATAAGAAAAAAGAGCATTATCCCTAAAACATACACGAGCAGCAAGCAACTCACCTTTCCATAGTCGAGACCTCCCAATAGCTCAGCGGTAAAGCTGGAACTCTCACTACGTGCCCCTCTTTCAACCGATTCTGATGCTGGTGATGTTGGTCCTGATCCGGGACATCAATCAGCCGTGTCACCGTGGGCGTGAGGCCGCATCCTTGCCGCGTGGGAAACACCATGGGAGGCAGAGTTCGTGGCTTACGTCGTTCGTGTAGTTGCTGCTCCTTCTGTTGTTGTTGCTGCTGCTGCTGCTGCTTCTGTTTCTGTTTCTGATGCGGTTGTTGCTGCTTCTGTTTCTGTTGCTGTTGTTTCCGCCTCTGCTGCTGCTGCTGCTGCTGCTGCTGCTGCGGTATTGCAGGCAGATACATAGGCTTGCGTGGTGGTCTAGAAGCAGTAGTTGCATCAATGTAGGGGTTGAGGATGGTGGCGTGATAAAGATTTGCCAGGAGGCGTGAGGAGTTTGCTGGAAGGCGGACAGTTCCAGAACGTTGGAATCCGAGTGTGTGATACCTTGTGCTCACCGCTGCTGGTTGAATATCAGAGACGAGTGTTGTTCAAGCAGGTGAGTGTGTGGGAGGAGGGGGAGGTGTCGCTGTTTGTGTATGTATATGTGTGTTTTTTAATATGTTACACTTCAACTATCTTTCGTTTATTTTGTTAATTTTTTTTATTGAGTAGACTAAAACGAAGAACAAACAACAAGAGTAAATAGGGCCTAATTGTCACTTCAGTATCAAATAACATTTCGAGCTGTAAACGACTCTTCCTGTTTATTCATCTATTTATTTATTTATTGTCTTATTTATTCTTTATTTTTCTTTCCATCCACCTACCTATCTATTTATCTATCTGCCTGTCTATTTATATATCTATCAATCTATTATTTAATCACTTTCATTTAGAAAGCCTCTGTTGTTACTTGTTGGTTTTTCAATTATACTTTAACCCTTTCACCGCCAATGTTTCATTTATGCATCACAATGGTTTAGCTCCCATGACACTAAAAGTCATCAAATCAGGGCCTGCTATCAGAAGACCCGATTGTCTTAATTTTGGGAGGCAAGGACAGGCCTAATGGTATGCATATCACAGAGGAATGTCCAATATTGCAGATAATTGTTTGCTCTTCCCAGACAAGTTTAATGGTATGTTGTGGCTGAGAAATGGCTGGCGGCGAAAGGGTTAAGTGCTAGTTTCCATTATCAATGCACTATACACCAAAAACGTCATTGCCGTGGTACAAACTTCAACGAGCCCAAACTGAATACAAAATTGTGTGAAGGAGTAGTGGTAGTCAATATTCTTCCATATTTGAACCCCGCCTTCCTTAGCTCTTTCGGATAGACATTTTGTTCAGTGCCAAGCAACACGTTTTCCGCTATGCATCATTGATAAACCAGGCCACAAAGTTGTTTGCTCTATGTTCTGGAGTATGCAGCAACAGTGTGGGATCCATACAGCAAACAGGACATAGACAGGTTGGAACGGACCCAGAGGCAGGCAGCCCGCTTCATTACTAAATATTACAAGTCTAGGACCCTGTGCTGTGTGACAAAGATGCTGGCAGACTTAGGCCTCCCAACGCTGGAAGAACGACGCAGACAGCAGCGTCTAAACCTGCTGTACAAGATTGCTGAGGGCCAGATTCCAGCGCTATCACCTGAGGCCTTCCCAACCCCTGTTTCCTCCAACCGCAGAAAGATGAGACCAACGCAATTCAAGAACGTTACAACCGATAACATCATGGATAGCCAGGCGTCATATAACTCCCGAGGCTTCATTGTAAGACCAAGCCAAACAGAACAGTACAAGAACTCGTTCTTCATCAGCACAGTAGTAGAATGGAACCAGATGACCGACGCCTCCATCGAAGCAGGCCCTGCCAGCTCAGCATTATCAGCGCCAGGCGGCTCACCAGGACCTGCGCCATCTAAATACTAAATTAGGGTATATTAGGGCCATAGATCACGGTAGTGGTAAATGAAGGGCAGGAGCTGTGCCGGTCGGGGCCTGTCCCCGGGGGCCGCTACGGTAGCCGGATTGGTCTTGCTCGGATACTGCGAAAGGTCTATGGCCAGTAAAAAGTAGACTGTCGTTCCATCAAGACAGCAATGTTAAACTTTAATTATTATTTGTTTAACTTTAAGTCAGACTGTCATTGCCATCAAGGCAGAATTTTAACTCTCAATGCGCTCCCCTATTGCCGTTGTGCATATAGCCTTCATAGGCTCCTACAACCTATACATCCAGATCCAGATGGACCTCGTGTTGCTGATTGTTCCCGAATAAGTCGACTGTTCTCTTATGGGATGACTAGTCAATATTGCGTTGCATGCTGCTAATGAGCTGGCTGTTCCCTAAAGGGCTGACCGTTCCATAATAAACTGACTGTTCCCTAATACGCTGACCGTTCCATAATAAACTGACTGTTCCCTAATAGGCTGACCGTTCCATAATAAACTGACTGTTCCCTATTAGTAATAGGCTGACCGTTCCATAATAAACTGACTGTTTCCTAATAGGCTGACCGTTCTATACTAAACTGACTGCTCCCTAATAGGCTGACCGTTCCATAATAAACTGACTGTTCCCTAATAGGCTGACAGTTCCATAATAAACTGACTGTTCCCTGATAGGCTGACTGTTCCATACTAAGCTGTTTTGCTAATGAGCTGACTGCTCCCTAATCAACTTACTGTCCCCTAATAATTAAGCTGTTCTTAATGAGTGTTTCCTATTCATTATGTAATGACCTAGCTACATGTTCTGTAAGTAGCCAAAAGCTGGATAGTGAGATGACTTTCCATAATGAGGCAAATGTTTTATAAGCAGTCGAAATAACTAGTCAGCTGACCAGTTCATAAATATGTTTTAAACGGGTAGATGCTTCCATGTTGGTTTCAATAACACTCAGCTGACTAGTTCATAAATATGTTTTAAACGAGTAGATGCTTCCATGTTGGTTTCAATAACACTCAGCTGACTAGTTCATAAATATGTTTTAAACGAGTAGATGCTTCCATGTTGGTTTTATAAGCAGTCGAAATATGTGTTATGTGTAGTGTTTCATAATGAGAAAACAATTCCATGCTGTGTTGATCTTAAAATGTGACTTGGCAAACCATTCTGTAACCGGACAATAATTATACACTAGCGACCAAAAGTTAAGGCCCAGAAAGACAATCATCTCCGAAAACTCACGAACTCAACAAAACTGAATTTATTCTTTTAACATTAAGTTCATTCAAAAAAATCATTAATCAGAACGAGTTCAGTCAACAAAATGCCCCTTTCAACAACTTCCCCCTCCTCTTGAAAAGTCACACATTCAGAATCAATGCACTTTGGAACAGTCAATAATGTGGGGTTTTTGTGTGTGTTTTCTGTCTGTCCCAAGGATATCTCCCGAACCGCTTAACCGAATCACTTCAAATTTGGTGTGGTGATGTGTCACCATGAGAGGAAGGCATCCGCGCCAAAACAAATTCAGTAATATGTACTGACGACTGTTCCAAAGTGCATTGATTCTGAGTGTGACTTTTCAAGAGGAGGGGGAAATTGTTGAAAGGTGTAGTATGTTTGTAAGTTTTCCAGGAAATGTTTCGAATGCTTCCATGTTGCACACGGATCAATGATAAGGAAGAGTAGGACGAAAAGAATGATGAGGATGACTAACATTGGCGAAGGATTAAATTGAATGTTTCTGACATTCTGGTTACATTTTCCCGACTGTAACATTTTGTTTCTTTACATTTTTTATTAAGGCGTTTAAGTATATTACGTTTAAAAAGAAATTGCATAATGATTCAGAACATTTTCGTAATGAGCTAACTTTTCCATAATGGGATGTCGGAGGGGATGTTTTCATAACAGACATGCAATTCGTAATGGGCTAAAAGATGTTAGTTGAATCTTCGCTTATAATATTATATCCAAGCCAATATTGCAGATGAAATATTTTCTCTACCCAG
>CM065681.1:32109021-32116521 GCA_017654935.2 Phymorhynchus buccinoides | reverse complement strand
CACACACACACACACACTCGCCCACACCTTCACCCCCACCCGGCCAGCCACACACCCACTCACCAGCTAAGGTGTTTCTCACATGCCTCACACCCACGGCCCTCAAACCGGGATGGTGGGGGACCCGCAGTCGGCTGGGCGTCGAGGACTGGCAGGATGGGGAGTTGTGGGGGGTCGGGGGCAGCCTGGGGTGTCCCCCGGGGGACGGCCCCGGCAAACTGTACTCCAGGGACACCACGGGGACATAGGTGGACCCTCCGCCCCTGGGCGAAGAACTGGACCTGTCGTAGGCAGAGGCTGGGCTCTTGGAGCTACTGTCTTCGTAGGTGTCCACAAGTACTGGCGCCGAGTGAGAAGATTTGGTTTTCATTGGAATTAGCATGACCATTGGAACAGCTGAAGAGCAGTTAATCTAGAAGACTGGATCAAAATCGTCCAATGGATAAACAGTGTCTTACTCAAAAGTGTTTTGTCATCGTTGGAATTAGCATAACAATTGGAACAATTGAAGAGCAACAAGACTGGATCAAAATTGGTTGTGTGTTTGAACAAACAAAAATAGTGAAAAAGTCTTACAAAAAAGGTTTTGTCTCCTTTCGAATTAGCATGACCATTTGAACAATTGAAGAGCGATTATTTACAAGACTGTATCAACATTGTCCGTTTGAAAAATAAAAATAATGAGAGGATGAATTCGGTCTTCGTTGGAATTAGCGCGACCATTGGAATTTTCGTTGACAACTTTCGCTCTTCTTTTAAGATTACCATTGCGTCCTGAAACACAGCAAAGATGTTTCATTTACAGGAGATTAGCATCGTCCATCTCATGAACAAAAGCAATACTGGCACTGATAGGACCTACAACGCCATTCTAGGCACTCAGTTAACCACAGGAATATCCGTTACGTCCAAAAGATAGCTAGGTGTATTGACAATCCTTCCCATGGTGTCTGTTGCTCCAATTTGAAAAGAAGCGAGGAAAAGGGAAACCACCCATGCTGAAGATTGGTGCATTCCCCTGAAACAGTCGTGTGGATATTGTAGGTCCGATATTGTATTCATGAAGGCTGGCCGCCATCAATCGTCATCGTATAATGCCGTGTGCTTGGGTGCATCAATTTAATCTGAAAGCAACGACCCAAAAAATGAAAATAATTATGTAGAATGGTATCTATAAACAACAAACACCAGCACACAAAAAAGACAGAGGCGTGGGCAATTTAGTGAGTAGGGCAAGACGGGGTAAAAAGCCCATGGGCGGGTAAGAAGCCCATGCCAATTATCTCATGAAATAAAACAAATTTCAGTCAAACTTGCCCATGAGACGAATGCTAGACATTAACACTCGTCTCTTGGGTTTTTTACCCCGTCTTACCCTATATAGTTTGTTTGTTTGTTTTGCGTTCTTCGATTCAGACCAAAGGAATCGCTTAGTATCAAATACTGTATAATTTTTTTAATTTTTTTTGCATTGTGGATATCCAAGCTGGCCCATGTCACCTTTAAAAATTAAATATATTGTTCCTGAGCAAATAAACAGAGTTTACCCCAAAACGTCATTAAAACACGCGCACACGCACACAGAGGGAGAGAGAGAGAGAGAGGGGGGGGGGGGAGAGGAGAGAGAGAGAGAGAGAGAGAGAGAGAGAGAGAGAGAGAGAGAGAGAGAGAGAGAGAGAGAGAGAGAGAGAGAGAGAGAGAGAGAGAGAGAGAGAGAGAGAGAGAGAGAGAGAGAGAGAGAGAGAGAGAGAGAGAGAGAGAGAGAGAGAGAGAGAGAGAGCGTGTAACCTATAATCAAGCTTATGCACTAAGGAATACGAACATGCATGTATAGGCCCACATGCTTATGTGCGCGCTTGTACGCATGGTTTTCAAAAAGTATTTACTATATGATGAGAGAGACAGAGAGTGTGAGAGAGACAGACAGGGGAAACGGGATGTGTGGGTGGGATGGTTCCTGGGACAAAAGTGGGACACGCGTGAAAAGAAAGAAAAACAAGCGCGAAATCGCAATAGTTTGTGGCACGCGGTCTATTTTTACCACTCCAATCATGAGTCACCTCCCCTGGCTTTTCAATAATTTTAATCTGTAAACCAGAATGTTATCTCTGCACCATTTCGTAACTTTTTATATCTTTTGGAAAACATTTAAAACTATGTATCCTACTTATACTCATCGAAAGAAGCACCGCATACTCGTCGTGTCTGTTGTAGTGTCTGTATTACGTATGTTTATTATTTTGTACGCTTTTAAAATACATCATTTTAAAGAGCGGCCTCAATTTGAAGTGTAGCCTCGATTTTAATGTCCCATATGTGTCTGATTCAGACCAAGAGGACGTAAAACACCATTTTTAGTCGTCGCCTCGATTTGAAGTGCGACAATTTTGTCAAAATGTGCGACAATTTTGGAACGACAGACCGACAGACCGACAGACCGACAAAGTGAGTTATAGGTTTGTGGCTTGAGCCACAAACAAAAAAGAAGAAAACCCAGACAAGCTGAAAGACGGAGATACAAAATTCAAATGTCAAGACTGGGATTAAGACCTGAAAAGGTAGTCAGAGCCATTATTGAAAAGGCACGAATGAATAAGACAGACGCTTTTCATTTATCTAACAAGAGGCAAAGCCTTCAAGGCTCACTCGAACTGGAACATTTGGGACAACAACAAAGATTGAGGGGGGTGTCTAAAGTACAAGATTGCCAATAAAATGCTAAAGAACAAATTAAGCTATCGTTAATGAATACAACTAAAAAAAAGTTTTTAAAGTAACACTCCTCCAATGAGCTATCGAGGCTTTCAGTGTTGCTGAGTTTCTTATCTCATGTTGCCTGTTGAATACTCTCTAACCCACTAATCTAAAATGTTATCTGTTTGTTATCTGTTTACAGTGTTGTTTTTAAGTATTTAATTATTCAAATCATTATTGTTTGAAAGCTTGGATAGACATCTATATATGTGTGCCAAGTTTGAACAATACATTATGGCTTCTCTTTCCCGAAAAAATGCCAACGTTAAAGTTTGGAGATTAGACCACGGACGCAACAACACACACACACACACACACACACACACACACACACACACACACACACACACACACACACACACACACACACACACACACACACACACACACACACACACACACACACACACACACACACACACACACACACACACACACACACACACACTAACCCTCAATAAAGATGATTTTGACTTGACTTGACACACACACACACACACACACACACACACACACACACACACACACACACACACATACACACACACACGGGCGCGCGCGCGCGCGCGCGCGTGCACACAGACACACAACCGAACAACTATCATACTATAGACTCATACTAGAAAGTGAGCCAAAAAGGCCTGTTTGGACTCATTGCGATGAAAATTAGTCAGTCAACAGTGCCTTTGTTCAGTTTTCTTTCCTTAGTATAATGATTTTTTCTTTTGGAATTATTGGATATTTTGGTTTGTCTGTCTGACTGTTTGTTTGTTACTACACTGAATCAAAGACTCTAAAAGGGTAAGATGGACTACTTAAGAGTTACGGCGAGCCGGGCTGATAGAGTTATCGTTAGTGGGGTAGTTACACCCATTCACAGTGGCGGCTATCCAAAGACTCAGACTGGAATTTGAACGGAGAATTCAACTGGCCTATCGACGTGTTTTTAACCTAAATGTGTCACGCTTAAAAGGGACATAACCAGTGTTTCTGTCCTCACTACTCATTATAGGGAAAAGGGACCGGACGTTAGTCTTTTCTTTTCAGTGTCTTTGATTGAATACCAGTATAATAATCTCTAACCTTTATGCACCCCCACCCCCACCCCCACACACATCATAGAGGTGCATAGTGGCACAGAGGTAACGCATTCGCTTCGTGCACGATAAACCCGAGTTCGAACCTGGGTACAGGGGACTTTTCCTCTCACTCTCCACTAGGCCTTACGGTCTGAACGTGGAGTCTTTCGGATGAGACAATAAACCGAGGTCCCGTGTGCCCATGCACTTAGCACACGCTAACCCCAGTGGCAACGAAAAAGTTGTCATTTGGTCAAAATTTACAGAGTAGTCAAAAAGAGCGCACCGCTAATAAGAGCGCGCCTAAAAGAGCGCATTTTGTATGCTAATAAGAGCGCGTGTTCATGCCAAAAACAGCGCACGTGAATGTGTAGTTTTCGTGCTAATAAGCGCGCATAGGTGAAATCGTTCTCACCAGACATTTACCATTTGTACTCGTCTGTTTGCTAAACTTCAGTCTTCTTGCTGTTTTGGAGAAAGAAACTTTCGATATGTCCACGATTCAACACATCACCACGTTAGGGATAGGGACAGGGTTTGGGTTAGGGATAGGGTTAGGGATAGGCTTAGGGTTTCACATCACATTTTACAACGCGCTCTTTTTGACATCCTCGATCTTTCTTAGGTTCCAAATATGCGCGCTTATTGGACAAAACATTGCGCTCTTTCTAGCTTCATTTTTTGGGCGCGGTCTTTTAGAGAGTAGGTAAAACGCGCGCTTATGGGATGCACCCAAAATTTGGTGGTTGGTTGGTTTTGGTTTTAGGTAGGTAGTTTTATAGTCCAGTATGATCCATGCCATCACCGCCTGTGCCTATCTAGGGCCTACTTATCCCGAACTTAGCTTAACAGCCATTACACACAGGGATTATTGACCACCGGTCAGTTACAGGCCCAGCAAGCTGCTCAAATCCTTTCCGATACAATATTGGCCTGTGCTCGTGAGAACTTGAAGGGCAAAACTAACCCCACGTGTGAACTTTCGCCACGCAATTGATCTTAAGCAAATACTCCAAAATCAAACTCCGAACTCGTGGCGATGGGTTTAATTTAAAGATACACTGACCCACCACGATTAAGTCCCTTGGGTTTTTTTCTGGGTAGCTGTGACCCATATACAAATGCCCCCAACTTGAAATTGAGGTTGCGCTTTAAAATGATGTTTCGTTTTCAATTTGGGGGCATTTACATGGTAGTAAAGCCTGGTCAAAACAAGATTTCTTACCAGCTATAAGAGGGAAAACACGTGAAACCCGTGATTTTGACAAGTGATCTGGTGGATCTTTAGGAAGAAACAAAAACAATATGGCCGACTGAGACCTACTTCAGTATTATCACTTAGCCTACTTCTGTATCATGGCTGAACCACATTGGGGTTCCTAATCGATCCGTACCTGGAATTGGAAACAATACCAAACTAGCCTACCTGCCCCAATCTCTTTTTAAGATGTTCGTCTCTCTAAATCAAAACATAAGGTTTACCGTTTCTGGTGGGAAGTTTGCCTTCAACTGTCGTTGCCCAGAGGCAGTTAAGTAGCCTACTAAAGCAATAGAGAGACGCTCCAACAGAGCGCTTCGTCGACTTAACCTAAGCCCTGATGCCAAAGCAGCTGACGAGAGGTCCATTTTAGCCGCCCCCCATATCTGTGTGTCAATCTCATTCTGCCCCCGTCGTTTGTCAACTCTCTCACAGAAGACAAGTAAAGCTTTCTACAATGATTGTACGTCTTTACTCTCTGCTGTCTGATACACAACTGATGCAGTGATGAATAGTGTTCGCTTCAGAATGGACAATCATATCGGGCTGTCCTTATTATCGTGCTGCATGCTATTAGCAGGTTGAGCACTATTAACTACATACGACACACGGTGTGTCCCCTCAGGATTAGGGATACGGTCAGCATTAAGGATACCCCACCGTGGGGATGCCGGGGGGTCTTTTGTATAAATAGTTCCCCCACCTTCTGGAAGTTTTGTGCTTGTAGCTTCCTCTAACCTGTCACTCTCTTTGACTCTGTCCTTTCCCTTTGCTTACTATCATCTACTATCTTTCTGCCTTATCGGTCCATTCTTCTGCTTCTTTTTTTCAAGAAACACTTTCAAAAAGATTTCCCCCCAGCCGATGTCACATGCTGGGCCTAACTATATATTTCTCAGTTAGGCGCATAACGGCAGCATGACGCATCTGCGCTCATAATTGACAGCAAAACTAAGCGATCGACAAAGAACAAAGAAAAAAAAAGCATTAAGGATAGGATTTGGGTTTCATTTATAAGGTTAAGAATATGATGGATAAGGATTTCGGATTATGTTTAGGGTTTGGATTAGGGTTGGGGTTACGCCATTGCATCACATACAGACGGATAGATGTATAACGGGGACATCATAATATAGTGCCGGGGATACATAGAGCCTGGGACATATCAAAGACGGGACAAATAGAGACAGGAACACACAGAGACGGGGACACGTAGAGACGAAGATGTCCTGCGCTTATGTTCTGCACTTGAGTGCCCTTTTTTGCTAAATACATAAGTATCTCGTTGTAGATTGAATCTACTTCTTTTTTTTCTAATTAATATTTTACAGTCCAGTTCTTTGCATCTCTTGGAAAGCATTTCTGATTTCCCAATTCTGAAACGATCCTTCGATTGTATTCGGATTGGGTCATCGCTTAACCGTACACGTCCGCACTGGGTTTTTTTTGTTTTTTGGGCAGATTTTTATTAGCGGTTTACATCATGTCAAAGCTCCATAATGGTCTTTGAACCTAAAACGAGTAGGACCTAAACCGCACCACAAAAACTGTCAAGGGTGTGACCTGAATGCATTGGGACTTCCAGGGATTGTCAGGAACGGATCTGAGGGGGTTTCCAGGGTTTCCGGAACCCCCCCCCCCCCCCCTTTGCCCCAAGCATGTACCTTATACGATGGTAACAACTTTTTCCGGGGCCATGGTTAGTATCCCCCCATCCCCCCCTCGGTCTCTGTCTCCTCCTCTCCTCTCTCTTTGCCCCAAGCATGTACCTTATACAATGGTAACAAGTAAGAACATGGCTCAATGTTTGCTTTAATAATCACTAAATTGTAAACTTTTTCCGGGGCCATGGTTAGTATCTCCCAAACCTCTTTCAACACCCAACCTCTCTCTCTCTCTCTCTCTCTCTCTCTCTCTCTCTCTCTCTCTCTCTCTCTCTCTCTCTCTCTCTCTCTCTCTCTCTCTCTCTCTCAATCTTTAAAGTGGTCCCAATACACACAAAGGCATCGCGTGCGCACACATCACACACGCACGTACACACACACACACACACACACACACACACACACACACACACACACACACACACACACACACACACACACACACACACACACATACACACATACACACATACACACACACACACACACACACACACACACACACACACACACACACACACACATACACTGTTTTAACTAGAGTTGAGAACCGGTTCAAAAACCTGAACCGGTTTTAAACCGATTTTCCCTCTACAAACCGGTTTTATGAAACCGGGTTTTTTTAACCAGTACTCGCATCACTAGTTTTACCTAGGCAAACACATATTTATTTGTCAGAATATTCACACACATGCACGCACACGCACACGCAACACACACACACACACACACACACACACACACA
>CM065681.1:32089021-32104021 GCA_017654935.2 Phymorhynchus buccinoides | reverse complement strand
GTCACTGAGGGACAAAGTCTATGGCAGCTTGGCGGACCTTCGTGAGGGCCATTGGTGTCACCATCTAGTGATCAACGACGACGACGACGACGACGAAGAAGAAGAAGAAGAAGAAGAACGAGAAGAAGAAGAAGAACAAGAAGAAGAAGATGTGCAATACGTAGAATGCGGGCCGGTATTTTTTTTTTAAATTACGTGAAGCATCAACCTTTTGTTCATTACGTAGAACGCTGCATCGAAATTTGCCTTCCTCGTCTGTAAAATGTACCCGGTTTTGTGGGAAAGCTGGACATTGATTTTTGCATATTATGCCTACGCTAAGGTTTACCATACGTCATTCATTCATGCAACCTATTTTTCGTTTACAAACACATCGCCTCATCGCCTTGGAAAAAGTCTTTTTTAAGACGAAAATGTAGGTGTGTTTTTTACTTCGCTTCTTTTCCCATCTTCACCTGTTTGTGTCAATGTGTAGCGTTGTGGTGGGTTTTTTTTAGTTCAATTATATTATGCCTACGTGCGAACATGTTGAACATTCCACACAACCTTGTACCCCGGTCTACTGCATCAATCAAGCACTTTCTATATTATGTTAACATTGTGCTTTTTGTTTGTGGCACAAGCCACAAACCTATAACTCACTTTGTCGGTCTGTCGGTCGGTCCAAAATTGTCGCACGCCACAAACGATTGCGAATCCGCGCTGGTTTAACAATAGCCCAAACCGGCTGTCATGTAGTGGGTATTGCCAAAACTGTTTTGCCGTATGTATTTCGACCGTTACAAATAGCCTGGCCTGCAAATAAAAACTGTTTTGCCTTATGTAATTCTATCGTTACAAATAGCCTGGCCTGCAAATAAAAACTGTTTTGCCTTATGTAATTCTATCGTTACAAATAGCCTGGCCTGCAAATAAAAATTGTTTTGCCTTATGTATTTATATCGTGACAGATAGCCTGGCCTGCAAATAAAAACTGTTTTGCCTTATGTATTTGGACCGTTACAGATAGCCTGGGCCTGTATTCACGTTGAGATAGCATGAGACTTAGCATGATGCTAACTTAGAAGCTCTTCCAATGTCCTATTGGATTTAATAGGACTTTTGGAAGAGCTTCTAAGTTAGCATCATGCTAAGTCTCATGCTATCTCAACGTGAATACAGGCCCTGGCCTGTAAATAAAACCTGTTTTGCCTTATGTATTTGGACCGTTACAGATAGCCTGGCCTGTAAATAAAAACTGTTTTGCCTTATGTATTTGGACCGTTACAGATAGCCTGGCCTGTAAATAAAAACTGTTTTGCCTTATGAATTTGGACCGTTACAGATAGCCTGGCCTGTAAATAAAAACTGTTTTGCCTTATGTATTTATATCGTGACAGATAGCCTGGCCTGCAAATAAAAACTGTTTTGCCTTATGTATTTATATCGTGACAGATAGCCTGGCCTGTAAATAAAAACTGTTTTGCCTTATGTATTTGGACCGTTACAGATAGCCTGGCCTGCAAATAAAAACTGTTTTGCCTTATGTATTTGGACCGTTACAGATAGCCTGGGCCTGTATTCACGTTGAGATAGCATGAGACTTAGCATGATGCTAACTTAGAAGCTCTTCCAATGTCCTATTGGATTTAATAGGACTTTTGGAAGAGCTTCTAAGTTAGCATCATGCTAAGTCTCATGCTATCTCAACGTGAATACAGGCCCTGGCCTGTAAATAAAAACTGTTTTGCCTTATGTATTTGGACCGTTACAGATAGCCTGGCCTGTAAATAAAAACTGTTTTGCCTTATGTATTTGGACCGTTACAGATAGCCTGGCCTGTAAATAAAAACTGTTTTGCCTTATGTATTTGGACCGTTACAGATAGCCTGGCCTGTAAATAAAAACTGTTTTGCCTTATGTATTTATATCGTGACAGATAGCCTGGCCTGCAAATAAAAACTGTTTTGCCTTATGTATTTATATCGTGACAGATAGCCTGACCTGTAAATAAACACTGTTTTGCCTTATGTATTTATATCGTGACAGATAGCCTGGCCTGCAAATAAAAACTGTTTTGCCTTATGTATTTATATCGTGACAGATAGCCTGACCTGTAAATAAACACTGTTTTGCCTTATGTATTTATATCGTGACAGATAGCCTGGCCTGCAAATAAAAACTGTTTTGCCTTATGTATTTATATCGTGACAGATAGCCTGGCCTGTAAATAAAAACTGTTTTGCCTTATGTATTTGGACCGTTACAGATAGCCTGGCCTGCAAATAAAAACTGTTTTGCCTTATGTATTTGGACCGTTACAGATAGCCTGGCCTGTAAATAAAAACTGTTTTGCCTTATGTATTTCTATCGTGACAGATAGCCTGGCCTGTAAATAAAAACTGTTTTGCCTTATGTATTTCTATCGTGACAGATAGCCTGGCCTGCAAATAAAAACTGTTTTGCCTTATGTATTTAAAAACTGTTTTGCCTTATCGTGACAGATAGCCTGGCCTGCAAATAAAAACTGTTTTGCCTTATGTATTTCTATCGTGACAGATAGCCTGGCCTGCAAATAAAAACTGTTTTGCCTTATGTATTTCTATCGTGACAGATAGCCTGGCCTGCACATAAAAACTGTTTTGCCTTATGTATTTGGACCGTTACAGATAGCCTGGCCTGCAAATAAAAACTGTTTTGCCTTATGTATTTATATCGTGACAGATAGCCTGGCCTGTAAATAAAGATAATCAAAAAGTGTTGTACGCCGCAGGCAAAATCTGCGACCAGCCATGTGCCGTATCAACGTAAATAAAAAGTCTTATTGGTGTCCCTAGTATGCGTTTATAGTCTTTTCAAAGCATTCTGAGCCAACAGTCATCGGTGATCGTGGGTTTGTTTTTCTTCTTCTTCTTCTTCTTCTTCTTCTTCTTCTTCTTCTCCTCCTCCTTCTTCTTCTTCTTCTTCTTCTTCTTCTTCTTCTTCTTCTTCTTCTTCTTTTCTTCTTCTTCTTCTTCTTCTTCTTCTTCTTTTTTGTCTTCTTCTTCTTCTTCTTCTTCTTCTTCTTCTTCTTCTTCTTCTTCTTCTAACACAGAAGACGTTCAATACTAAACCGATGCCATGAAAGCGTTGCCTGGTCACACCTTCTCACACGTCGCCCTAATAAAAAACCCACCCTGTGAATAGAAGAAAACTGTTTATGAAAGTCCTGATAACAAAATTTAAAAAAAGAACCCGGTGGCTCGTGTCATTGATTTCTCAAGGGGAACCAAATAAACGGTGCCACCAAGAGCACAGTCAGACAATACATCGAGTTTAGTGTTCGAATCCTGGCGCCAGCATAAAAAAAAGTGCCACAGAGAATTCTGCCATTCTTGACTTGACTGCCATTCCTTCTGTTTGCTATTGTTGTTGTTGTTCTTGGGAGGGGTTGGACAGGCTGGATAGAGGGGTAGAGGGGCAGGGGTCCGCACAAGACAAAGTCTACGGTCTGATCTACCCATGGGAAACAACTGGCCGTTGTACTTTCGGCTCCAGCTCATAATAGGAAAAGCACCCCCCCCCCCCCCCCCCCCCCATAATTATGTGACTTTTGATAGGGATTTGTGGTACAAGTCTTCTTGTTGCCGTATACCATTATCACTTTGATTTGTGACATTTGACATCATATTAAAATGCGTTTTAAACCTTTGTGTGACTTAGAACGCGACAAGATCTTAGCCTAAGAACAATGATAACTCTCTCTCTCTCTCTCTCTCTCTCTCTCTCTCTCTCTCTCTCTCTCTCTCTCTCTCTCTCTCTCTCTCTCTCTCTCTCTCTCTCTCTCTCCCCCCCCCCCCCTCTAATTATCTTAAAACAGTCAGACTCCCCAGGAATAAATTTATGCGTGTACCAACCTGTTTTCATTAGTACGCACAAATTACTTGACTTCGTCTATGCACATCAGTTCTGCTCTAAATAGTTATACCGACATGTCAACAATATATATATATCGTCGTGACGCTGAATGACTGATCGGCTTACATTGAAATGACCTCTGCAGAATCCCTTATGGACACGGACACTGGATTCATGTGGTGATGAGATGATATCACGCAATCAGGTTTACACCTGCGCACAGTATTTCGCACCTTGGGGGGTTGGTATGGGGCGCGATCTTCAGGGTTATTGATCTTGGCGTTGCCCTAGAGTTTCTCCCGAGTTATTGTTCTTTGCGTTATTACCCTAGAGTTTCTCCAGAGTTATTGTTCTTTGCGTTATTGCCCTAAAATTTATCCAGAGTTACTGTTCTTTGCAGTTACCCTAGAGCTTCTCCAGAGTTATTGTTCTTTGCGTTATTGCCCTATAATTTCTCCAGAGTTATTGTTCTTTGCGTTATTACCCTAGAGTTTCTCCAGAGTTATTGTTCTTTGCGTTATTGCCCTAAAAATTTTCCAGAGTTACTGTTCTTTGCAGTTACCCTGGAGCTTCTCCGGAGTTATTGTTCTTTTCAAGTAGCGCGGGTAGCAATGGATCAGCCGTGTATTAGGGGGACGCAAAGGGGTATAATAATAGGTGCGTGACGTGGTGTCGTCAGATCCCATTCTTCTTCTTCTTCTTCTTCGATCGCTCAGACAGTTTCCTGTCAATTATGAGCGCAGATGCGTCATGCTGCCGTTATGCGCCTAACTAAGAAATAGTTAGGCCCAGCAAGTCCGACTTCGGCTGAAGGGAATCTTCTTGAAAGTGTGTCGTGGAAAAAAAGGCAGGAGAATGGACCGGTTAGGCAGAAAGACAGTATTCCATTCATGACTGCTCTCGTTTCTGTTTAACTTGTACCCCCACCCCACCACCCCTCTCCTATCCGTATTCCCTTCCCTGTTATGGGTTTATCGTCCCCAACAAAGATGATTCCCTTTGCCAACCCGTCTCAGGCAAGTGTCGAAACCATTTATAATGTCTCTGGGGACAGAACAGACTAGAAGCCAATTCCCACATTTTTCGCGGCCAGCCATTTTTCAGCCAAAAAATACCATTTAACTTACCGGGTAGAGAAAAATAATATTTCTGCAATATTGCGAATTCCTCAGTGACATGCATAACATTAGGCCTAACCTTACCTCCCAAAATTAAGAAATTAGGGTCTTTGGATAACAGGTCTGGATTGGATGCCTTTTAGTGGCATGGGTGTTAAACCATTGTGGTGCTAAAATGCGACATTGGCGGTGAAAGGGTTAACTGAATTCAACAAAGCTGTATTACATGTAGCGACTGGCTCGTTGGACCGAACGTTAGCCCGACTATGGGTATTTTTAAGATGCGATAGATCTCTCAGATATATTTCTTTCTCAAAGCCCGAACTTATAATAGGATATCATTAGCTTCGGTGTAGAAATCATTCCCTAATCCACGGTTAGCCGAAATACGCCCCATATATACTGGTCTCCAAAAGTTAAGGGCCGGCTTCTGTTTTCAGTAGCTTGATATCTATTTATTGTACACTAAGACAACAATGAAGAAAATGGCAAAACTTAGGCTATTCAATAACTTTCCTTCCTGTTGCACGTGCCTGAAGCAGTTTTGCAGACATTGCAGTACAGCAACAGCGTTTTCAGGTACGCTTAAAATGTGGCAAATTCACGAGAATTTCACGAAAGTTTGGTCTCTTTTCGCTGAAGAATCAGGCCTGATGCAGGTTTCTTGCCTATTGCACGTGCAAGGCATGACTGTAGTGAACACTGCTGAGCAAAAGTTAGACACGAATGTGTATTTAAGGGCGGCAACCAGAGTTCTCAATAAGCATGCCTCCAAGACAGAAGAGAGAAGATCGTTCTTCCGGCCCTTAAATTTTGGAGACCAGTATATAAATCGATTGTTTAAGAGAGGGGGGGGGGGGCAGAAAGGACTCGAGGTGGGGAGAGAGACAGACGAAGACAGAGAAATAGAGGCAGACAGAGAGAAAGGCAGACAGACAGTCAGCCTACCAGTAGACACTAAAAAAGCTTTGGAACGATACAAATCTTTGTCATCAGAATCTGTTTCAAACTTCTTACGTGAAAATCTGCTTCGCAGCAAAATAAAAGGGTTTCCTTTATTTTTAAAAATGTTTTAAAAAATGTAATACATATTTCAAAGTTTTCGTTTTAAACTGATAGTCCAGCTTAACCTCAAAATATAATGGATTATGTCCATGGTTGGTGTTCAACAAGGGAGAGAACCGAAATATTACACCATGCAATATTTAATGGGCGTTTAGTGTTGTGGTTGTTGTTGTTTTTCCAACATAATGGATTATCTTAGGTGATATTCTAAAGACTTAAAATTTATCAACCAAAAAAAGGAATGGTTCCAGCAAAAAAATAGTATAAGTGCATGGCTTTGTACATCGATTTCTCGGCAAATATGTAGATTTACACCCTCCTGCTCTATTTCTTGGTTCTTTCCGTGGTTAGGGTTAGGGATAGGGTTAGGGTTAGATGGTCTTTTCTTTTGCCACAAGCATCTTTTTTTTTGTCAAAATCATCTCTTTTTTTTGAGCATTAAATCGCTGCCTATTCTAAATATCTGCCTAACGTCAGTAAAACTGTTTATGATTTTTATTTTGTAGCAGTCATGTCAACAGACGTTCAGACAAACAAACAAAGAAAGATATTCATATAAGTTGCTCGATGAAGGTTACTGTCGTTTTCTTTCTTGAACGCAACTACTGTTCTACTGTAACACAAAGTTTTTAATTAAAGACCCACTGACCCGGCAGATTGAAGTCCCTTGGTTTTTTTCTGGGTAGGTGTGACCCACATGCAAATCCCCCAAGTTCAAAATGAGGCTGCTCTTCAAAGTCTCTGTCTCGTTTTCAATTTGGGGGCATTTTGTATGGGAGTCAAACCTGGTCAAAATAAGATTTCTTACCAGCGAGAGAGGGAAACGCGTGAAACCCGTGATTTTCACTCATGGGTGTGGTGGATCTTTAAAATAATAAAATGCCGGTGGGGCAATGGAACAAGGGGCCCCTGGTGAATGTTGTATGAGCAGCCCAAGGGATTAACTTTATATATACCCTGATTGAATTGTTCAGCTCCAGTGACTAAATCTCTGCGGCACGGTATGTAGGAAGCGGGAAGGTCAGCCTTTTCCCCATATTTTTTATTACATAAATATATTTTACATTTGTATAGAACCTTTTATCCACGAGCCTGAGAGTGTGTGTGTGTGTGTGTGTGTGTGTGTGTGTGTGTGTGTGTGTGCGTGTTGCGTGCGTGCGTGCGTGCGTGCGTGCGTGCGTGCGTGCGTGCGTGCGTGCGTGCTGTCTGTCTGTCTGTGTGTGTGTGTGTCTGTCTGTCTGTGTGTGTGTGTGTGTCTGTCTGTCTGTCTGTCTGTCTGTCTGTCTCTGTGTGTGTCGATTGTCTTTGTTTATCTTTGTCTGTTTGTCAGTGCGTCTGTGTATGAGTGTATGCGTGTGTGTGTGTGTGTGTGTGTGTGTGTGTGTGTGTGTGTGTGTGTGTGTGTGTGTGTGTGTGTGTGTGTGTGTGAGAGAGAGAGAGAGAGAGAGAGAGAGAGAGAGAGAGAGAGAGAGAGCGAAAGAGAGAGACAGCGTGTGTATATGTGTGTGTGCGTGTGTATACGCGCGTGTGTGTGCGTGTGCGTGTGCGTGCGCGCGCGCGTGTATGTGCCCCTACACGCCGCCTAGCTGCCTATGTGCTCCATAATTACAATATGTGTCTCTAAGTGTGTCAAAGTGTTTCTTAATCTTCAGGCTATCAAATTGTTAAAATAATCTTCAACTCTAACCATACCTAACATAACATCAACATTGTATCACCATTCCCACTCTCTTAACAAAATCAATATAAAGGGAAGGCAAGGCACTCAAAAACCAATAAATAAACCATGGCACAATAGAGGAGATGACTGAAACATTCATAGTGCATTATCGTCGGAAGCACTCCTATACAGCTCATTGGCATTGATCCTTTTGACTCTTTTCTATTGCAATGACAGTCTGTCGTGAAGAAGGACAAAAAGATTCTGACGGATTCCGCCTGTCATAAACATGTGATCACTCAACTATTAAGGCTACATGGATGGAGAGAGAGGGGGAGAGAGAGAGAGAGAGAGAGAGAGAGAGAGAGAGAGAGAGAGAGAGGAGAGAGAGAGGGGAGAGAGGGAGAGAATGCGAATGGTTTAATGATTCAGGCCTTGGCCCATATCATGAGTTGACATTTAACATCAAGATACATTTCAATACTCGGATAAGGGGGGGTGGGGTACAATATAGAACGACAAGAAAACAGATCAAACATACAAATTAATTATAGGATCAAATTTTCATTTCCAGTTGCCATCAAACGGTCAAACTCCCTCTGTTCATTAAAATGCTCCATGTTCCTTAGATGCTGCATGGATGGAGAGAGAGAGAGAGAGAGAGAGAGAGAGAGAGAGAGAGAGAGAGAGAGAGAGAGAGAGAGAGAGAGAGAGAGAGAGAGAGAGAGAGAGAGAGAGAGAGAGAGAGAGAGAGAGAGAGAGAGAGAGAGAGAATGCGAATGCGAATGCGAATGCGAATGGTTTAATGATTCAGTTGAGTTGACATTTAACATCAATATACATTTCAATAATCGGATAAGGGGGGGGGGGGGGGGGGGGGGGGGGGGGGGGCAATATAGAACGACAAGAAAACAGATCAAACATAGGCCTACAAATTAATAATACAGGGAACAAAGGAACAAATATCATCTGTTACACAATCTTAATAGTTTTTATCTTTTTCATTTGTCTCTAATCTGAAGGGCTTTAAAGATAAACCAACCCAACTGCCGAATCAAATTTTCATTTCCAGTTGCCATCAAACGGCAAAACTCCCTCTGTTCATTAAAATTCTCTATGTTCTTTAGATGCTCGTGCCTTATATGATCATACTGTTCACAACGAAACAAAAAGTGTAGTTCCGTTTCAATGTTACCAGGACAAAAGGGGCAGTAGTTATTAACATGCACATCAAATCTTACATGCCTATTTGTATGGGTTTTCAGGTTGCTTATGCCCATACGAAATCTGATTAGTGCATCTCTAAAACATTTCTGCTTAAAACAATCAAGATACATTTCTGGATTTAAATCGGATTTGAAGTCTCTGTACAGTGAATAACGTTCACTGGAGTTTATCTTTGACTCCCAGTCTTGCATGTTCATGTCAATTAGTCTCTGTTTGAACTCTTTACAAAACTCGTTCATATTACCCACTCCCTGAGCGAGCCACACAAAGCCAAAACCAGTCGAATTCAAAAGAAATCTAAGTTCACTCACCCAATTATTTTTACCAACTGCATCTAAATTTAATAACATTTTATACGCCTGTTTGGGTAGCCGTTTCTCGTCCATGGCTAATATCCTGAACCAAAATGTTATAGTTTTTACAAAACCATTTATAATGAGTGGATGTCTGCCAAGTTCACCATACATCATTTGATTAGGCGTTCTAAGGGCTACATTAAGAAACGTTTTACACGCAAACAATTTTTTTCAGTTGGGTCTTCTTTTATCAACAGACTCCAGCAGCGTAGCCTATGACAAAATGGGTTGGATCATTGTATCAAACAATTTGAAGAAAGTTTTCCTTGTCATTTGGTTAAGAGCATAATGGGTTTTTATAACTTCAAAAAGAGACCTTTTACCTTTCATTCCAAATTGTTTTACACTGTAAGAAATATTCATGGACGTAGTGAAAGTAAAACCTAAATAAACATAGCTATTTACAACATCAATCTTTTCATCATTTATTGACCACTGTTCATGCTTACTTAGAGAGAGAGAGAGAGAGAGAGAGAGAGAGAGAGAGAGAGAGAGAGAGAGAGAGAGAGAGAGAGAGAGAGAGAGAGAGAGAGAGAGAGAGAGAGAGAGAGAGAGAGAGAGAGAGAGAGAGAGAGAGAGAGAGAGAGAGCGCACGCCGGCATGTGATATGTTGAGAACTGCATAGAGTTGGGGGGGGGGGGGGTTAAATTATATTTAGCAAGCTAGCCTACCAACCAACAAAAAAGAAAGAACATTATTTTGAAAAACATTACCACAGACACCATTTTTTTTATGAAAAGGCTAGCTTGTTAATACTCTCTGCAGTTCTCAACATATCATATGCCAGCATGCGCATCTCTCTCTCTCTCTCTCTCTCTCTCTCTCTCTCTCTCTCTCTCTCTCTCTCTCTCTCTCTCTCTCTCTCTCTCTCTCTCTCTCTCTCTCTCTCTCTCTCTCTCTCTCTCTCTCTCTCTCTCTCTCTCTCTCTCTCTCTCTCTCTCTCTCTCTCTCTCTCTCTCTCTCTCTCTCTCTCTCTCTCTCTCTCTCTCTCTCTCTCTCTCTCTCTCTCTCTCTCTCTTCTCTCTCTCTCTCTCTCTCTCTCTCTCTCTCTCTCTCTCTCTCTCTCTCTCTCTCTCTCTCTCTTCTCTCTCTCTTTCTTCTCTCTCTCTCTCTCTCTTCTCTCTCTCTCTCTCTCTCTCTCTCTCTCTCTCTCTCTCTCTCTCTCTCTCTCTCTATCTCTCTCTCTCTCTCTTCTCTCTCATCTCTCTCTCTCTCCTCTCTCTCTGCTTCTCTCTCTCTCTCTCTCTCTCTCTCTCTCTCTCTCTCTCTCTCTCTCTCTCTCTCTCTCTCTCTCTCTCTCTCTCTCTCTCTCTCTCTCTCTCTCTCGTTTTATTTTATTTTCCCGTGTGCATGCGCTTACTTCCCAAATTTTGAATGTTAATAATGAGTATAGTCAATAATAATAGGTTTGATTTTGTTATTGATGTGTTACAATATAGGGATGCACTTTGCATGCTTTATATTACTTTGTGCATATTTTCGTTTTCCACTTTCTACTTTTATATATGTATTTTGTCCAGAGGGCTGGATGTAAAAGAGCATGTTGTTGCTTACTCTATTACCCTCTGTAAATAAAATTCATTCATTCATTCTCTCTCTCTCTCTCTCTCTCTCTCTCTCTCTCTCTCTCTCTCTCTCTCTCTCTCTCTCTCTCTCTCTCTCTCTCTCTCTCTCTCTCTCTCTCTCTCTCTCTCTCTCTCTCTCTCTCTCTCTCTCTCTCTCTCTCTCTCTCTCTCTCTCTCTCTCTCTCTCTCTCTCTCTCTTTCTCTCACGCACGCGCGCGCGCACATACATACAACAACCACTATGCCAAACCGTCAGGGAAAGAAATGTGACTTACCAAAATAATGCTTTCTGACAATCACAGTTATCCACACACACAAAAAACAAAACAACCGAAGACAAACATGAAAGTAGATCCAGTACACCAGCCGCGAGAAATATATGAACAATATATCACAACACAGGTGCCAAGAACAAAACACACACACACACACACCCTACTTCACAAAACAACTTTCACATTTGCCAATAAGGGGGCGATTTGTACGGGCTCTACACAGTATACCAGGTGAATCAATAAATCGATGTTCCCTCATGTCAAAATAACCTTTTTTTCTCTTTTTTTAAAAACCAGTTGAAATCTGCCCCGTGTATCAATCGCACACGCACAAACAAAAGTAAGCCGGGGAATGATCCCCAATCTGTCGTGACGGCGGTGCCAGCACAGAGAGGATTCGTGCCCTCCGTCTAATGTTACCCCCCGGTGATATATTTCGTGTTTTGTTTCAATGCTCTTCGGGTGTTTTCAGCAAGCTATCAGTTCATGTACCCTGGGCAAGGCATCTCCACGGCACTATAAACACATTCTCGCCTAGCCGGCCGCCAGAATAGTATCTGCCCCCTCTGCTATCTGGCAGTCATTGTCGGAAACGACAGACTAGCATTACATCAGTTCATAGAGCTTTCGTCAGACTGAGTTAGTGTGGAGAGAGACAGGGTATGTTGTTGTTGTTGGTGTTGTTGTTGTTGTCGTTCCTTGGCTTAAAGACTCCAGGGATCATCCCAACAGCCCAAAAGCAATTAAACACTATGGTACAAATGCACCAACTAGGGATGAGAACATTACGTGTGTGGCCGTTTTTTATAACCCCGCCAAGTGGGCAGCCACGCTCCGACTTCGGAGGATAGACAGGGTATGAAAGCAAGTTGAAAACAAAAACTGAATAGCGCTCAAAATATTAAAAAAAGAGGGCTAAATAGTTGTGAGTAAAAGCCATGGATAAATGGTAGGTAGGTAGTTAGGGACAGGCTTCATCAGCCTAGGCTTTGCGGCCTATGAATCGTCCCCTCAATATTATGTCTTTTTGTTTATGTTTTGGTCTGAGCAAGTTTTTGAAAATACAAAAATCAATCGTAATCGAACAAAAGTATCCGAAATTTGGGAAGATTGTCCAGAAGATCTTAAAATGAGAGTTAAAATAGTGGGTAAATGAGACAGTGAAAGCAAAAAGGACAGATTCACGGGGAGAGGAGGGATAGGGTAGCGATGGTTTAAGGGTTCAAGGGTTAGCTTTTCTACAATAAGCTGCACCTGTCTTTTTCCAAACCCAACATCCCTGAGGGACAGCTTTTTTGTTTGTGGCTCAAGCCACAAACCTATAACTCACTTTGTCTGTCGGTCGGTCTGTCGGTCTGTCGTTCCAAAATTGTCGCACATTTTGACAAAATTGTCGCACTTCAAATCGAGGCTACACTTCTGGCCGCTCTTTAAAATGATGTATTTTAAAAGTGTACAAAATAATAAACATACGTAATACAGACACTACAACAGACACGACGAGTATGCGGTGCTTCTTTTGATGAGTATAAGTAGGATACATAGTTTTAAATGTTTTCCAAAAGATATAAAAAGTTACGAAATAGTGCAGAGATAACATTCTGGTTTACAGATTAAAATTATTGAAAATCCAGGGGAGGTAACTCATGATTGGAGTGGTAAAAATAGACCGCGTGCAACAAACTATCGCTTGTTTTGTTCAAAGGCTACGGAAATTTAAAACATCAGTATAATCTGAAAATGCACACACATCACACACCCTGAGCCCCCCACCCCCACAACAAAAGACTTGAGCTTTGGGCTGTACTCTTCTGATACGGACATACCAGCCACTCCAGTACGGAGACGTGTATCGGCGGGAGGATAAAAGAGGAATTGGCAACGGGAAGGGGGGTGGGTGGGAGAGAAGGGGTCAACATATGTTTAAGGGGTAGGCTGCTACCCATTTTCACACCTTTACTTATGCGGTGTGAAAGCTCTGAAAGCGTACTGTTTGGTGTTCTTACCTGGACTACCGTCACTATACGGAATACAAATATCTTTAAGAAAATGTGTAACCTGTCTTTTTCCAAACCGGCTGTTTTTGTTCAAAGGATACGGAAATAAAGAAAATCAGCATCATCTGAAAATGCACATACAGAACACATCATCACACACCCCTCCCACCCCCACAACAAAAGACTTGAGCTTTGGGATGTACTCTTCTGATATGGACATACCAGCCAGCAGCCACTCCAATACAGAGACGTATATCGGTGGGAGGATAAAAGAGGGATTGGTAACGGGAAGGGGGGGGGGGGGGGGGGGGGGGGGGGGGGGGGGGGGGGGGGGGGAGAAGGGGTCAATATCTGTTTGAGGGGTAGGCTACCCATGTTCACACCTTTACTTGTGTGTGAAAGCATTTTCAATCAATCAATAACTTTAATGATCCCTGGGGAAATTACAATTACAATTTGTACTGAAAGCGTACTGTTTGGTGTTCTTACCTGGACTACCGTCACTATGGAATACAAACATCTTTAAGAAAATGTGTAACTAAATGTATTGTGCTGTTGTTGGGTGGGTTTTTTTCAAACGTGACGGCGCATTGTTGTTGAAAATACAAAATGAAATAAACCATATAATTTGTTTACATTGATGTACAACAAAGAATTCAGACGAATCAATCAGTCGGTTGGTCTAAAACAAGAAGTCCTACGATTGATATTCAGTAATCCGAATGGAGCTGAGCTTAAATGCGACACCAGTACACACAATAATTGAGTCCTAATACTAAATAAAACAACAACAAAAACACCTAGAATCCATTATAAACCAACCCAAACAAATATAATAGAATAGAAGTCAATTTGTTGAAACACTTTTTAACAACACACTACACAAACTGTTTTGAGTGAAAGCGTTACAATGTAGGCCTAGAGAAGACTGAAATGCAGTAGCACGCTATAACAGCTTGGTTTGAGTACCAGTGCAGCTTTCATTTGGTGTATGCCCTATTGGTCACTGCAAAGAACGCCTTTTGAAAGAGTGAATGCCCTTGGTGGGTGGGGGAAGATGCTTGAGTACTGACCAAACAAGGGAATAGCTCTCGCCAATATCCCTATTTGAGGTAACTGAATGGCTGCCATTTGCAAGAGTTAATGCCCTTTTGGATACTGACAAACAAGGGCTTAACTCTTGCTATCAAGGGCCTTAATAACCCTAGTTGCAGTGAGCAATACTTCTGAAATTGAATTTTTTTTTTGCCTATATTTAGCTATGCAAATAATCTTACAACAATAAATCACGAGCCTTCAATATTTGGTACAAATCCTTGCTGCGTACATGCGCACCATAATAGAGTGGAATCATCGGCCAAGCGTTGGCTAAGAAAAAGCAGCACCAATTCACCCTTAGTTTGATCCTGTTGACGACTCTGGAATTTTTAAGGACACCGACACTACACAGTGTCAGGCCTGTCTAACAGAAAACAGCGAGGTAGAAAAATAAGTGAATCATTCTGATTAAAAATGGCCGGACCCAAAAATAATTGCAAGAAAACGTTGTTCTTCATAAATTGATTCTAAATCTATAGACGAATAACGTGTGCTGACTCTAGACGTTTATCCTTAAAAATGGGACTTTGAGACGCCTTTTTCTTTTGCTACCTCAAATGACCGTTATCAAAATGGGGTGACTTTACAATTATACAGTTTATTCAAAGTTATGACATTGGTGCCTTCTTGTTTTCACGTGAGCTGATTACAGCTAAGTTGTCTAATTATGCTTAATTGTTATTCAAGGTCAAATAAAGGTCACATGTAGACCAAGGTCAAGGTCAAACGCGAAGGAAAACCTGAAATTAGGTCAAATACAAAG
>CM065681.1:31999021-32081521 GCA_017654935.2 Phymorhynchus buccinoides | reverse complement strand
AAATGGACTTTCACTCAAGAAGTGCCTTAGGAAAGAAAAAAAAACAACTAAGCTACGTGGCCCGGCCAGTCAGGACCCGTTCAGCGGACACTAGACACGATCTTTGCTAAACTGTTTTCAGTGTGTGTGTGTGTGTGTGTGTGTGTGTGTGTGTGTGTGTGTGTGTGTGTGTGTGTGTGTGTGTGTGTGTGTGTGTGTGTGTGTGTGTGTGTGTGTGTGTGTGTGTGTGTGTGTGTGTGTGTGTGTGTGTGTGTGTGTGTGTGTGTGTGTGTGTGTGTGTGTGTGTGTGTGTGCGCGTGTGTGTGTGCGTGCGTGTGCGCGTGTGCGTGTGCGCGTGCGTGTGCGTGCGCGCGCGCGCGCGCATGCGTGCGTGTGTGTGTGCGCGCGCGCGTACATTAGAGACTTAGACAAAGAGAGTTATCCCCGACTGCTTTAGGGTTGTCTTCCTTCAAATTTTGACCTTGGCCCTTTCAAACATACCATGTGACCTCAATCTCAACCAATGAAACCAAAGCTTCATTACCGCCATCTTTTCTGCTAAAGAGTAGTCGGGAAGAGTGAAGTGAAAATTCAATTTTGTTTCCAAAGAAAACATCGATCCAACAGTTTTTCTTTCAATTAGGGCATTAAAGAATGGCATCCAAAGGTGGTGGCAAAATTAAAAGTAGAGGGGAACATTCTCCTGTGAAACCATACGAGCAGCGAAAGGTGAGAAAGGCAGATGTCCACGGCACATGACATGTGTCGTGATAGTCAGGTCATCATTGTTATCAAGCGTCGTTTGTCTTGATTGGAATTGTTTTCCTTTTTAACAAAAAATTCAGTTGGCACAGCTGTGATGGTTTTAATAGACTATCAGTCATACTGGTATTTAATGTGTTAGTATGAGGTGCAAGTTTTGTTTGACTCTTTGATGTTTGAGCAGGAAGTGTGTTCCAATACTGTTACTGTTAGTGTTACTGAAAAAGTGTCCTGATGTTAGTTCTTCTTCTTCGCAGTACGTAGTCAACACACTGATTATTATGTACTGTGTTACTGTTAGTATTTTTAATTAATGATTTCTAGTCTTTGAAAAATTTGAGATCTGGAAGTTCCAGTGGAACAAGCTTTTGTTAGTATTGTCAAAGTCAGGACCGTTAAGAATTTTATAAGCACTAGCGCAACGCCTAGTACCGGCAACGCCCAGTACCAGTCACACCTAGTACCGGTACCGCAAAGAACCGGTAATGCTGACTGAGTACCGGTGTGGCCGGGTCCACAAAATATTATATTATTACTTTTGTCTGTGTCCCTCCTTCCATCTTCTAAGTTCTTCGCTCATTCCGTTAACCCCCCCAAACCCCAACCATCCCCCACCCCCACCCTATGCACACACGATGATAATAGGGTTTTACGCCCTCTTCGGCCATGTGGGGCATTTATAAAATAAATACAAAGATTGTGGGAACAATACTGGAGGCAATGCCCGGAGGCAGTGCTAAACCAGTAAAGTCCAGATTTTTTAATAATACAGATATGTGTAGCACTAGCACTGTAGCAGTAACCACGCTTCTTTTCTCACCCAGTTGTACTCCCCACCCCACCCATCCCCCCCCCCTACTCCCCACCCCCACCCCATACACACACGCGCACGCAGTAACCTCTAACTGACACCAAATAGGTGGAAGACAATGGCCATGGAGAGCAAGCTGTTGGTATCTCCGTATAGTAATCTCCGCTCTTCAACCGTCTCGTTGCACGCTCGGGCAGCAGTGAAGTGGTTTGCGCGTCAAGTGTTGATTGAAATTAGAATCCGTTTGTGGTCCCCGCAAAATGTAAATCGGGTCATAGCGCGCGCGTTTATGAACGGATGCTGTTGAAAGTTTGCACCAAGATAGTCCCTATCCCTGGTCACGCACGTTCCAAATTTCGAATCAATGTCGGGTCTGGTTACGCAGCGGTTTGTGAAATAGTGAAGCGGCACATATGCACGTTTATTAATCGATTTGCTTCCGGTTTGGCACACGGATAGTCACCATCCCCGGTCATCTACCTTCCAAATTCGAAGGCAATCCGTACAGAAATACTGGAGATACGAGCGACGAGGGCCGGCGGATACGCGTTTCGCACATTTGCCGAGCCTCGGTTGCCGTTAGGGCTCATAGCAAATTTGAAGCGATTCTGTCGAAAAACAGCGGAGTTATAAGGCCCGTTCTGTGTTCCACACACACACACGGACAGTTGGCTTTTTATTATATGATTGATTAGGTCACCACGAAGTCTTCCGTATTTCAAGGATGGTAAATCAAGTTAGTGTTATCAACTTGATTATCAAGAGAAATCCTGAAGTAATTGATTATCAAATGCCCCAAATTCAAGTTGAATAGATAACCGTATCTCTACTATCTGTGATCACAAGTTGAGTCTAAACGGAGGTCGTTCGCCAAGTCAGCGAATAGGGATAGAGTTAGAATTGATCGACCAGAAAAGGGATAGGGTAGAAATTGGGTAAGGGATAGGGTTAGAAAAAACTGTACAAACAACCAAAATAAATTATTTTAACAAATTTCATCACCAAAATAATTGAAAGAAACTTTTTGGATGTGAGAACAAAAGCACAAGTGTTCATCCGACTGTTGTGGTTAGGGTTAGAACTTACGGTCGGGATAGGGTTAGGGTTAAGACTACATCTCAAAAACAAAAGAAAAACGAAGAGCAAACTTCGACTGTGCGAAAAATATTGAAACTTACACCTTCATCAGGCACAATCAAATAAAAAGATGGCTTCTGCTGGTCTATCTGATCTCTGGCGAACTCTGTTTAGACGCATACAAGTGTGATCACACTATCTGACTATGGCAATGTCGATTTCTCTTGCAGTCAATATGCTTCTTTTTCTTCTTATAATCTCATCAAATAGATCTGAATTTCAATTTATTTGTGACTGTGTGTGTCACGGTGTGTGTACATGTATGTAAGTGATCGATGCCAAAAAGTGTTGTTTGAGCGTGTGTATGAATGATTAAATATATAATGTAAACAATCACAGCGCCGTATCTTTATAAGTTTATGTGTTACTGTAGCAAGTTTCCCCATGTCATGATAAATAAGTACCTACCGTAAAAAAAAGTACCCTTCAAAAGCGCACTAGAACCATTCTTCTTTCATGTGAGAAATATGTCAACTATTATTTAAAATATTGAGATTTAAGTGCTCAATCTACACGGACATAACCAATAAATAGAGCGGGAGGGTGTAAATCTACATCTTTGCCGAGAAATCGATGTGCAAAGCCATGCCACTTAGTTTCATATTTTTCAAAATGGCGGACGATTAATATAAACAACCACCCGTGCAAACAAAAATAAATAATAAATATTAGATATATTCTCAATATTTAATGATGAATCTTCTGACGAGTTCTGTTCTTCCTGCATGCCACAAGACACAGGTCTCTGAATGTATTTAGGGGTGAATCTTTCCCAAACACTGAAACAGCAAACAATTTGAATGAGGAAAGAGTATTTATTTCATGGGTGAAATATTTTATGCAACACCGGCTTCACCTGGGAATAATGTGTGTGCGCAATCTCTCTGCTGTTACTCTCTGAGCACTCTCTATGTGTCTCTCTCTGAGCTGTTACGCGGTCTCTCTCTATGAATCTCTGTCTCTGTCTCTCTCTCTCTCTCTCTCTCTCTGAGTCTCTCACTCTCTATCTTTCTCACTCTTTCTCTAGATCTCTCTGTTGTTACGCATAGACTCTCTCTCTCTCACTCTCTATATGACTATGAGCTATCTCCTTCAACTCTCTTTCTCTCTGCTGTTACGCGCAGTCTCTCTCTCTCTCTCTCTCTCTCTCTCTCTCTCTCTCTCTCTCTCTCTCTCTCTCTCTCTCTCTCTCTCTCTCTCTCTCTCTCTCTCTCTCTCTCTCTCTCTCTCTCTCTCTCTCTCTCTCTCTCTCTCTCTCTCTCTCTCTCTCTCTCTCTCTCTCTCTCTCTCTCTCTCTCAGTCTCACTCTGTTCTTGAACATTCTTCTACTCTTTTGCTTCTGCGCCGACCCCCACCACTCATTAACGGTGGCTTTTTCTCGGAATCTAGAAGGCGTTCATCAATCAAACTTTGCACACGTTTTCAAACAATAATGATTTGAATTATTTAATACATCATTTGAAAAAAACCCCACCGTAATTGGCGTAAACAGAGAACATTTTAGATTAGTGGTTAGAGAGTATTAGAATAACCTAATAGTAATACTGGAGTATGTTTAACACAAAACTGCAGGTGCAGCTAGTTATTCATGCATGTTGTGCTAGCATCCGTAGACTTGGCACCAGCATAACTTTGAAACGTGCATACACCTTCTATTGCCGAGAGTTTAGCCATTTAATTATCAAGAAGTGGAAGACAGCAACACCAGATATCACGATCAAATTTTATTCCTCTTCAAATACTGTTCTTCACGAATTTCGATGAAACATCGCAAGATTTTCCTAGTCATGGGCCTAACATCCACTCGATCAATTCACTTCCGGGAGAGATAAGCTGCACCTCCCTGATCGGTTTCAGGTTGTTTTTGACCGAAAATGTGTCGGAAAATTGTTAACACGAAATACGGTTAACGCACAAAAACATCTTTGTCCCGCAAGTTTTGTGTTGAACATACTCCACTGTATATTCATTGAGTAGGTTATTCTAATACTCTCTAACCCCATTCTAATGCTCTCTAAACCCACTAATCTAAAATGTTATATGTTTACAGTGTTGTTTTAATATATTTAATCAAATCATTATTGTTTGAAAGCTTGCATAAACATCTATATGTGTGCGAAGTTTGATTGATGAACGCCTGTTGGATCCCGAGAAAAAGCCACCGTTAAAGTTACCACAGACAGTGAGACATGCATACACACACACAGACACCCGGAAAACTGAAGAAGCATGAGAACATAGACTCGCTTCATGTCGTTGACACGAGTGAGCCAAAAAGTAATGAAAGAAATCTACACTGTATATTCAACACTGCTAAAACAGAGATCAGTCAATGAGTCGGAATGGTTTTATTTCAGTCATTCTTTGAAAGGATCACCAACAGTATCAAAGATGTCTTGCGGCCTTCCTGGTTGTCAGCAGACTCGGCTGATGTTGCCCTTCAACCCAGTGAAATGGGCGACAAGCTGGCCACAAGTCCAAAATCTGTTGAAAAAGATGATAAATGTGTGAGTATTTTGGTGAGGATATTTAGACTATATAATAGTAATATAATACTTTGAAAATGAGTTTACACTACAGTGTCCCTTGAGAAACATTTCATTGCAGTTCTTGGCGGAAGGTCTTGACCATTAGGATTGTTATAATTATCATCAGAATTGTCAGAGGATCAGTTAATTTCAGAGAATTGAGAATTTCTGACAGAGGATTGGCCTCTTCTGGTTTTGCCTTTTTATTTAAATAGAGACATCTTTTTTTCTGAAATAGCATTTTATAGTGATTTCTCACTGCATAAAGCCTTTTTGATCATGTTGGGAATTTATTTCAGTGTTGTCCCACTATAGTCTGGGGTTTTCAGAGGATTGGACTTCAGACTATCCAGATGCCTGATATATAATCTACTTTGGAAAAAAAAAATCTACTTTATACTAATTATAGTTGATACTAATAATAAAGTTTTAATTTATTTTTGGGGCAATGCCTTTCCTTATTCTAAAATAAGAGCTATGTTAGTATGTATCATAATTATGTATGAACACATGCAGTACTAATTGCAGAGAAACCATGAGTCTTTGGGACACAAGTCACTGTCCAACGACAGCCCTTCTCCTCGACCTCCATTGCATCCCATTTCTCCTGGGAGCCCTGGCAACACTGCCGACAGGATTCGAGTGTCACCGGTCAGCTCCTCTGGTTTGTGGTCAGTGACATCCAGTGAGGCACCAGGGCTACAACACAGTTCAGGTCAACAACTGTCACCCTTTGGCAGTGAATCAGCTGGTCACTTGTACAAAGTCTCCCAGAGAAATAAAGGTTAGTGGTTGTGTATGATTATGTGTTACTTTGTTATGCAGAGATTGGTCAGTGTGTTAGATTTCTCTATTCTGTGCTGTGTTTGTGAGCAAACTACTTCAACTAAGAGGTGAGATGACACATGTTAGATTCCTTGCAAGGGATCCCAATCGTCCAGCAGAACAAGGGGTCCCAGGGACTCCTTCACTTACAGTATAGAAGGTCCCAGAGGCGGGATAGAGGGTCCCAGTGGCATTGCGAATGCTAAAATTAGTAAAAAGAATTTGTCTAGGGCATCCCTGGGACCCCCTGCACATTCTTTTAGAGGGTCCTTTAAAATTTTAGTACTTCATAGACCCCCAAATGGGGGTCCCTGGGAGCCCTGGCTTGTCTGATTCTGATTTGAGTCTTCCTGAAGTACAGGGCTGGCCAAAGCTACCAGCCTGGTACAGTGGTAGCCATTGGCTAGTAGAAAAATCTGTGGGCGAGTAGATTTCAAAAGTCACTAGCCCGATGAGCGACTGAAAATTTCAGCATTGTACGGCCCTGGTTGGTTTTTTTACCACTGAGTCTCCCCAGACCGTCTCTTCCTTCCATATAGGCTAGCCAACTATCAAAGCAAGCTCAGCTGTCTGCTAAGATAACAACATGCCAGCACTGGTACTGAAAAGAAAGGAAAGGCAGCCTCCTCAGTCTCCCCCTTCTCTCTCTCCCCCACCTCTCTCTTCAAATGATTTATATTTCTCTCCTTTCTTTCCCACTTTTTTCTCTCTTTCTTTTCCTCGCTCTCCTTTTTCTTCTCTTCCTCTCTCTCCTTCCCTCTCCCCTATATGTGTGTGTGTGTGTTTGTGCGCTTGCACATCTGTGTGTTCAGGGATTTTTGTTGTTTTCTTTGGGTTAGTGAAAACATGTTTTAGCGAGTAAAATTGGAAAGTTACTTGCCTGAAGGGCTAGTGAAATGTTTAAAGTTTGTCCAGCCCTGAAATATGTGTTTTCTATCAAATAGTTTGCTTTAACATGTAAATACTGCCTTTATTCGGAAAAATAAAAGATTTACTGTTGTCATCAATAATCAGGAAATAAAGCACTTTGCTATTTGCCATAATGAAGATAGATGGAGAAAGGTGTAAACAAGAGGCAAAGCTTTCAAGGCTCACTCGAACAGGCACATGTGGGACAACAACAAACAAAGATTGAGGGGGTGTCTAAAGTACAAGATTGCCAATATAATTTTAAAGTACAAATGAAACTATCGTTAATGTATACAACTTTAAAAAAGAATCGGACCCGGAACCATTGGTATGACAGACACACTCTACCAATGAGCTATCGAGGCTTTCGGTGTTGATAAGTTTCTTAACTCATGTTGCCTGTTTATACTCTCTAACCCACTAATCTAAAATGTTATCTGTTTGTTATCTGTTTACAGTGTTGTTTTAAGTATTTAATTATTCAAATCATTGTTTGAAAGTTTGCATAGACATAGATCTATATATCATTATATGTGCACAGTTTTAACAATGTATGCCTTCTATTTCCCAAGAAAATGCCAACGTTAAAGTTTGGAGATTAGACCATGAACGCAATGCACACACACACACACACACACACACATATATATATATATATATGCACACGGAGACACAAACCGAACAACTATCATACTGTAGACTCACTTTGGCTTGTATAAATAAACTGTCATGGATCATATTTATTGTTGCGCAGCTGACGTCAGTGGACGATTTCGTCCCTCAAGAGGCGAGTATGGTGTAGCATCCCCTGACCGCAGCCGATTGATCAGCGCATCGGCTTCCAAGTCCAACAGTCTAGCCTCTCCCCAGTGGCGCGCTTCACGATCTGGTGCATCACTAAGCAGGCAGCAACAGCTCACACCGCATTCTGTGCAGCGAGGTTCCAGTTTCTATGGCACACCTCTGTCAGTAACTGCTGATGGTCCTGCTGGGTGTGAGTACATCTTGTTTTTGTAATTGAAATTTTTTTTTTTTTAACACTAATTAATATAGTGGAACCTCCCTTATATAAGACCTAAAAATCATCCAAAAGAGGTCAATAACTAATAAGGGAGGGGTCTTATAAGAGAGGTAATTTTAATGCTTACAAAGAAGGACAATGTCTCAGAGAAGTAGGTCTTATGTGGTAGGGAGTCTTATAAGGGAGGTTCCACTGTACAAAGTTTTGCCTCACTAATTATATGTATGGTAAGGAATTTGATAGCTTAATACTATTGGACTTATGCTCTTGGGACTATGAAAGGGGGAGGGGTGAAGGTGTGTGTGGAGGGGATGACGATAGGTTGGGTCCTAAAGCTGGAGGGGTGAGGAGAGGGTGGGGACTTAAAGCTAGTCTGACCCATGAGCTTCACGTGTGTCAAAATCCCACCGCAGTTAAAAGTCCGTAAGAGCAGGGAGAAATCCTGCTGCCTGGTATGACCAAATTGATACCTAGGTTTCCCAAGTCTGACCCCACCCTCTCCTCACCCTGTCACCCCCACCACACACCACACACACACACACAACGGGTAGGCACTGCGCTTGCGACGACACTCCAGGAGAGCAGCCCGAATTTCACAGAAATAAGTCTGTGACTAGAATACCCCCAAATACCGAACTTCGTCGTCTTTCATCTTATTATGTATACAAGAAGATTGTCCATTGGTAATTTGATTATTTTCATGATTGTTGATTTGTTGAATAAATGGTTACTTTTCCAGCAAAACGACAGAGATCGGGGCATTCTGAGGCCCTAAGGAAAGGGAAACCACTGCAGGCTCCCATGCACAACACACCTGCTTTTAAAACCTCAGTCTTCCGTTCTTCTAGTCTGGTAAACAAATTTTTCTTTCTTATTGTTTCTTAAGAACCTGACTGTACCTGCACTGTATTTTTTATATAATTGCTTGTTCTATTACCGTAAAATGCGAACTATAAGCCGCTACTTTTTTCCTCAACTTTGGTCCATGCGGCTTATATACTGATGCGGCTTATCTGTGGGTTCCTTTTCCATTCTACATTTATCAGTATGATTACATCTGTTTCTGGACACATTCTTCAGCCTATTTTGAGCTTCTTTACTGACTTTAAGCTCAAAACTGGTTTTGGTAATCAATAGATTCAAATCTCATGTTTAATGTGTCTGAGAACATTAAATACTAATGTTCTGATAGGCGAATTTTATATATTTGTGTTGGCTTGTGCACATGCAATTTCCTATGCGGCTTATAAACTGGTGCGGCTTATATCTTGTTATATGTGAATAAATACCTAATATTTTGTCAATTTAAGGGATATGGCTTATATACAGGTGCATCTTATAGTCCCCTGCCTACTATGTGGTGTGTGATGTCATTGATGAATCATGATTTCATAACTTTTGATGTCATAGTCCTGAAATGGTGGTGTTTTTTGGTTTAGACAAGTCAGGAAAGATATATATCTCTGGACCATTTTCTGAGACTGAGTAAAATGTTGTAATAAGAAAATCAATGATTTCTCTGTTTTCCTCTGGCAGTGAAGGGGTTAATGATGGATGCACAACTTTAATGCTTTGGCTGATCTTGATTCCATGAGTATAAGCTTGCCTAATATTACAATAGAACCATTAAATTAAAAAAATTAGAAACAAGATTAGGGAATGCTGACAAAAATGAACTATAACGGTTAGTTCTAATGACTAATAAATAATTAGATGCAACTAGATTTATGGTAAAACTAAAAGCTTTTAAACTTCAAGCCTTTGTTTCCAGTAACTTAAACTAAGTTAAAGTGTTTCATTAAAACAATTGTCTTTGTTCTTTAACATCAGCAGACTCCATTGTAACTTGGCGTAATAACTTGACGTAATCTGACTAATCCTTTCTTTGTTTTTCAAATCAAATTTTGAGCATATTTTTTATAAACATGTAATATTCCATTCGTAGACTTATTATGAGAAAGTGAATTAAGCGTAACAAACAACTACCATTTTTAAAAAAAGATAATAATGATAATTAATAGTACTTATATCTAGCGCATTATCTTGCTTAGCAAATATTTCTTCATAATGTCATGAAGCATGTGATTTGTTAGCAGCATTAGTAGTAACATTATTTTAAGAATGACAAACTACTGGTATACTGACAAATGTCATTAGGTTACACAACTTATACTATAGGTCTCATTGAACAAATGAACATAATCTTTTTGAACATTCAGTTCACAATGCAATGTTATGAAAAAGCTTGCAAACTTTTTTAACTCAAACTGTTTTATCAAATTATGAAATTTATTTTTGTTGTTGTTCATTTCAATTTTGTTTTCAGCGGGAATCTGATCTTACATCACGTTTCTACTTGGGAAAAGCAAACCAGACTTCTCAATATCACAGTAGACAAAGTCTGAATTGTTCGTTGCAATATCAGGTAGGCAAGTTTGGTCAGTGGATCAGTGCCCGAAAAAAATGTCAATTCTGAGATTAAAATATGTCGTACATGTTTTCATTTGTTTAGCATGTACTTCAATTCCAGAAAAAAATGTCAATTCGGAGATTAAAATATGTCATACATGTTTTCATTTGTTTAGCATGTACTTCAATTCCAGAAAAAAATGTCAATTCGGAGATTAAAATATGTCATACATGTTTTCATTTGTTTAGCATGTACTTCAATTCCCGAAAAAAATGTCAATTCGGAGATTAAAATATGTCATACATGTTTTCATTTGTTTAGCATGTACTTCAATTCCCGAAAAAAATGTCAATTCGGAGATTAAAATATGTCATACATGTTTTCATTTGTTTGGCATGTGCTTGAAAAATTAAGTTTTCTTTCGTTTTTTTAGACTAAGCCCTTTTAAATAGGAATATTATGTTACAAGTGTTTTTACCAAATTACAGCTGTAAAATAAAAGGACTAACAAATGAGGAAAGCATTTCCACTGGCTTTTCATGCTGCCGCCAGTGGGTGTAGTTGGCCCCCATGTCACGTGTCACATTCCCTCTTATGCTAGGACGATTTCTTCAGATTTCTTACTGGCTATAAGAGGGAAAACCCGTGATTTTGACACATGACGTGGTGGGTCTTTAACCCCTTTGGGGACATTCCCCAATGCCAGCTGTCCTAAAGTTCCTCTGGTCAAGAGAGTGGGGGTGTTCCCTGAGCAAGGCTTCTCTGCTGTAAACTTCAGCCCATCCCACCAGGATAGCAGTCACCTCATCTGCTGTGTGGAAGTCATTAGCGGACGCGACTAGCAAAATACTAGCATACAGTAGTTGTTAAACATCTCTGAAATGTCATTGTCATTATATTCTATTTGGGATATTGCTAATTAGGGGTACTTTCTGATAGCTTTCTTATATCTTTTACCGTGTCTTGAAAAGCTCTGTGCTTGTCACTTTAGTACTTGTAATATATACTCATGGATGCTCCTTCTTGCAGGATGTCCTCAATTGCAGGATTTTTAAATTGCCTAGAGCTGGCGTCGCCGGATTATGAGAATTTGAGAAGCAACGATTCTCTCTCTCTCTCTCTCTCTCTCTCTCTCTCTCTCTCTCTCTCTCTCTCTCTCTCTCTCTCTCTCTCTCTCTCTCTCTCTCTCTCTCTCTCTCTCTCTCTCTCTCTCTCTCTCTCTCTCTCTCTCTCTCTCTCTCTCTCTCTCTCTCTCTCTCTCTCTCTCTCTCTCTCTCTCTCTCTCTCTCTCTCTCTCTCTCTCTCTCTCTCTCTCTCTCTCTCTCTCTCTCTCTCTCTCTCTCTCTCTCTCTCTCTCTCTCTCTCTCTCTCTCTCTCTCTCTCTCTCTCTCTCTCTCTCTCTCTCTCTCTCTCTCTCTCACACACACACACACACACACACACACACACACACACACACACACACACACACACACACACAATAAAAAAACTTGTACAATAAAAAGGGCCTATATATAAGCATTTGCTATATTCAAAGGAATGTAGCACTTGTACTAGTCTAGATGGGTGAAAAAGAGCAGTAAATGTGTGTTTTTCTTTCTTTATCTCATGTATAGTATTAGCTATCTGCCTTTGCCTTACTCTTAAGATCCATAGACCAGTTGTGTTGTGTTTTTTGGGGGGATTTTTGTTTTGTGTATCTTTTTAAAAACTCATTGAGTCCTTTGTTGCATCTTATAGCTTTTTTGAAATCTAAACAAAAACAACTTTTTACTTTCTTTTTTCTTCTTCAGAATTCTCCCCCCGTTAAAATGTCTGTGACGCCCAAGTCGGTGAACGAGTCAGGCAGTGCTATGTTGAGTTCTTCTACGACCCGAATTTTCAAAACACTGGAAAGGTTATCGGTAAGAAACAACTCTTGTAATTCTTTGTCGCATTTTCGATGATTTTGTATGTCGGTTAAGACTTGTGGGTTAATAGGAAATTGAAGTTTCTAATCTAGCGAGCAATGTGTTGAAGCAAAAAGTAAAGGGGAAAAAATGTAACATTCAAGACAATACTGTTGAATTACTTTGGTATACTTCAAGCCCGCTCTAAAAAAAAAGACCCAAAAAAACGCCAGTTACAAGTATGAGGATCTAGAACCAAATTTTCGGATTGTGCTTTAAAAAACAAAGTGCTATTTAAATATCCATTTATTATTATGAATGGTCAAGTGAGTTATGAATGTATGAAATTAAAATATAACATGCCCTCAATATTTAATACAGTGGAGTACATTTAGCACAAAACTTGCGGGACAAAGATTTTTTTGTGCGTTAACCGTATTTCGTGTTAATTTCAGAGAAAATTGTGGTCAAAAACAACCTGAGACCGATCGGGGAGGTGCAGCTAGTTATTCATGCATGTTGTAGTTAGCGATCGGTAGACTTGGCTCCAACTTAACTTGGAAACAGTGGAGGTGTCATGTTATGAATTGTACTGTATGTTTTGTTGTTTACAGGTTGTTGAACGTTGGTAAGATACATTAATGAGTGTTTTGTAATAAGTGGTCGAACTTTTTATGCGGTGAAAGTCCTGAGATGACCATAGCTGTTGACGGGACTATAATGGAAAAAATAAAATAAAATGGAAACGCGCGTTCCATTGCTGAGAGCTTAGTCGTTTAATTATCAAGAAATAGAAGATAGCAACACCAAATATCATCAAGATCAATTATGAATCCTCTTCAAAGACTTCTTTGTTAAATTTGATGAAACATCGTAAGATTTTGCTTGTCACAACATCGAATCGATCATGGTGCTGCCGGAAGAGATAACATGCAAACCGCTCATTGATTGGCTCAGACACATCAAATGATCGTAAGTCAAAAGCGCTCATTGGTTTGAGTATCAAACCTTGCTGGGGTGCACTAGGCCTCTGCATGCCTTGTCTACTCACTGCCCAGCCTTCATTTGTAATCTGAAAAAAAATCTCATGCTTCTTAAGTCTGAGAATAAGATGTTTAAGGCTCAAAGTAATTGCTTCAAAACTATGAAGTGTTTCAATGTGAACTGTATTTTGAGTGCAAATTGGAAACTGAAGTGCAGCAAATGAACGAGCAAAGTTGTGTTGCAGACGACAAACTGTGCAGGATTTGAGAATTTGCATGCGCAGTTCATACTTTCCGACTTCCTGACTAACACATCAACCTAGTTGCTGTGACTGCTTTTGCAAAGTTTGTAATTAAATATTCGGTGGCTCCAGCTTCATTTTGTGTGTTCAATACGATCTTTAGTATGATAAATAGCAATCAGACCAAGTTTTTCTTTGTGTGTTAACCCCCGTATTAACGGTGTTTTATGTTGCCCCGAAAAAAAGTTTGTGAATTTTTTTTTTTTTTTAAAGTAATAATAAAGAAGGCTCAAGTCCTTTCCTACAGGTTTTTGTGCGTTAACCGATATTTCGTGGAATCCGGCTTTGTGTTAAGTGTACTCCACTGTATGTCTACATCTGGTGTGTAGCCACAAGTATCATATTGAAAATGAAAGTAATTTGAACTTGAAGAGGTTATTAAGATATATAAATTCTTTTTATAATAATTATTGTTATTATACATGCTTTTTGGTTCTACCATAGGATGTAAAAAGACCAAGAGTTGGAATACATGACAGCGAATTATTTTCTTTCACGGTAAGATCTTAATCTTTAAAAGTGTGTGTGTAGTGGCTAATGAGTTTGTTTGAACTGATGCTGGGATTTTCTATTTTTGTATATCTGTCTGTCTCTATAAAGCGCTAAGTCTGACTGAGGATGTTTGTCTGTCTGTCCATAAACAAAAGGAATTAACTCTACTGGAACGGGTTGGTTTCTTTGTAGGGGTTTTCCCCCTTGATCTGAGAGAGAGAGAGTGAGTGAGAGACAGACCAGTTTACCTCCCGATTTCTGCGGGAGATTCTCCCGTTTTCACAAGTCATTTACGGTCTCCCGCTCAAAACATCGATATCCCACTTTCCGTTTCGTTTTTCTCCCGATCTTTAGGCCCTATAGCGCTTCGTGTAGATTTGCACTCAACGTGTTTGTTGCGACCCCGCCCGCCACTATGCTTCGCCCTTGGCCACGCGTGTAGTAGTGTACAGTCTTGTGCGGGCGTTGCACGAGGCTGAACTAAGCTAATGTGCTCAGAACGAGGCTGCTTGAGTTACAAACGAAAATGGCGGCGAAAGCAAGCGTCAGGCTACACGAGACTGACAGTGAAGCGGGGAGTGATCTGGGGTTGAAACCAGCTCCGAAAAAGAAAAAGTACATGCAGAAGTACAAAACCACGTACTCCAAAGATTTTCCAGGCATCATTTCTTCGACGAGAGGAAAGGATATGGCCTTCTGCACAAGGTGCAACCTCCACTTTAAAATCGACCATGGCGGGCAAAATGACATCATACGTCGCATTGACTAATGTTATACTTTTTTAGTTGTACTGTAAATCTTCTGGTCTGGCATACAAATCTCCTGGTTTGGGAGACCAAGTCTACTGGAGACCTAGGAAGGGGGGTAAACAGGTCTGGAGAGAGAGAGAGAGAATAAAGGAAACATTACACATGCAGGGATTAGGCTATGAGAGTGTGGGGATGGGCACAGAAGCAAAAGAGTATAAGAACAACATGATGTGGAGAGAGAGAAAGAGGGGGAGGAGAAGCAAAGGAGTATAAGAACAGCATGATGTGGAGAGAGAGAAAGAGGGGGAGGAGAAGCAAAGGAGTATAAGAACAGCATAGGAGAGAGAAAGAGAGGTGGAGAGAGAAGGGGGAGGATAAAGACAGTGCATGTACAGCACGGAGAGAGAGAGAGAGAGGGGAGAGAGAGATATATACTACAGTGGAACCTCCCTTATAAGACCTTAAACAATCATCCAAAATGAGGTCTAATAAGGGAGGCAATTTTAATACTTGCAAAGAAGGGCAATGTCTCAGAGAAGTAGGTCTTATGTGGGAGGGAGGTCTTATAAGGGAGGTTCCACTGTACTCCCAGGTGAAGCTGGGTACAAAATTGCTTGTAGACAATAACTGCATAGGGAAAGATTTTTTCGTCCCTGCTTTTTATGGTGACATTTTAACCTCTTCAGTGCCATCTAGTAGTTAAGTCGTGTTGCCTGTTTGCTCAGCATTTTTTTAATGGGGCAAGCTGCAAAATAGTGAATGAGTATACATATATATATATGTCTGTATTATTGATTATGATTGTATCATACAATGTATCGGTTGTGGGCTTTACGTTTACTACAGTTAAAAGTTTTATCATTAAAACATTTGTAAAATATCATGAAAAAATGTAGTTTGAATTCTAATGACTTTTATTGTTGGTAACTGATTCAAGGTTTTTTTAAAAAGCAGGTTCATTTAAAAAAAAGTTTTTTTGATTTTGAAAGAAAACTTTCAAGAGTGAGTTACAATTTGAGAGAAAGAAAGAAAGAAGGAAGGAAACAAAGTAACACATATTGAGTATTAAATTTTGTTTTGTTTTTCTAGAAGGATTGTATCTCCAGTGTGTAGATTTGGGATAAGTTGTCTTTGTCACACTATAGCGCGACATGCTGGCTTTTCCTTTCAGCCCCCGAATTACAAGAAGACGAAGACTTCACAGGGAAATTTCAAGTCTCACACTCAAGCCCAGGAAGTGAGTTGATTGGTGATGTTGGCTTGTCTGTTGTTTGATCTTTCTTGATGTTGAACTTTTGTCTTTTGTTTAGTTATGTTGCTTGTTTTTCTGTGTGTGTTTTTCTTGCTTTATCTAATCCAAGATTGTGTTTCTACTCTTTTCAGTCTTGACCATTTACCGTTACTCGTTTCTAGTTTTTTGGGTTGTTCTTTTTTGTATTGAACTTGAAGTATCAAAGTAAGACCAGGCATGGGAATTGTCAGTCTTTTGGCTGATTTCAGCTTTTTTGATGGTCCTCTTCAGTCTTTTTTTTACAAGTTTCAGCTTTTTTGATGGTCCAAGAGGACATTTATGAGATAAAAAAAAAAGAAGCCCAATGAGTAAAACTGAAGTTATTGGTTATAAATGAATGCAAAATGAACTAGATATATATCAGTCTTATCTCTAATACTGTTTTTAAGGCTTAGATAACAGAAGAAGCTTCATTTTCTGGGGGCTGTATCCCAACACACACGGTTTTCAGTTGTTTTTTATTCCTTGTTCCTATGCCTGCTTCCAGACCCCAATTTTCAGTCTTTTCTGTCTTCTCTAATTCCCATGCCTGAAGACAATTTGATTACTGTTCTTTAGATTTAAAAATGGGCACTCGTGTCCAACTGACCTGCAATTTTATGTTGTTCTTTTTTCAGGCACCCTCTTGTGTTGATCCCTCTAGTTCTAAGAGTCAAGAAAAAGCGATTCCTCCTGCTGCAGAGTCTGAGTTGCCCGTTTCATCAGCGGACCATGCGCACAAAGCATCTGTTGGTGAGGTCATCGCAGGACAAAGCAGTGATGATGAAGATGTACAAGTAAGTGCCAGGAATACTTGCATCTGTGGAAATAATAGTCTTGATGCATTTGCTGACTGAAAGATCAGGATTTAATCATATCCAAAAATATTCAAAAATCTCCTGGACAGTAACAAAAGTTTTAGTCTAATATTTTTTTATTTTGACAATTGATTTGAAATCGTATCTTTTACCGCATGCAATAAGCAAACATGTAAAATAAATTTCAAATGGATGGGATGTTTTATAAGTCGTGAGGCTTGAATACTGAAGCCTGTCCCTATCTATCTACCTACCTACCTAATAATATGTGTGCTGCAATTGTTTCATTTGATAGAGATTTTGAAAATGATATTCAAAGAACAGTATTGAGTATGAAAGTCTGAAGTCTGATCTCTTGTATAGAGCAGCGAGTCTTAATAATAGGAAATTTAGTGAAACCTGGCAACTTTTCTTTTATTCAAAATGCATGTCCGTAAAGATTACTAGATTCTGATTGCAAGGATTGAGTAGACAATCATTGATAAATTAAATTTTAAGCCAATCGTTTGTTGGACAAAGTTATCAAGGTTTCACTAGTATGGAGTTCAGTAATACATAGCAATGATGTTTTTGTGTACGCTATGGCTCATCGATCTACTGTTTTGTGGCAGATCATTGAAACCCACGATACTGATGGGAAAGGCGCAATTCCTTCAAGTTCTGGTGGTTTTGGTTTGCCACCAAAGGCCTCAGAATCGAGAGACATTGTGCAGGATGGCAGTTTGCTCACACACAATGTGAAGCAGGTGAGTCAGGCTCTGTGTGCAAATGCAGAAAGGAATGAATTGACTGACAGAGAAGATAAAACTTTTGAGTGTGTGTGTTTTTAATCATAATGAGGCTTTTTTAGTTAGTAAAGTATTAAGTAATTACCAGCTGGAAGCGAAGATAGTGTTTTCAGAGAATTCTGTTCTGGCTATGTCACCACGATAGCGCTTGAACGGAAGGATCTAGAGGGATCTAATTTTTACATGCGGATAGGTAGTTAGGATATCTAGGCCAAGTGCGAAAATAAAGCCTAATTAAAGGTCACTGGTCAGGGTCACTGGCGGTAAAAATGTGCTGTGCTGTGAAAATGTGGCGCACGGCTGGTGATGACTGATCTAGTGCTTTTACGCTCTTTCTTGTGATTAAAATGTTTGTAAAAGGCTTTATTATTACTTAACGTAAACATGCTAGTTGAAAAGACAATGGTTATACTTTTTTTGTCCGTCTGTCTCTCTCTCTCTCTCTCTCTCTCTCTCTCTCTCTCTCTCTCTCTCTCTCTCTCTCTCTCTCTCTCTCTCTCTCTCTCTCTCTCTCTCTCTCTCTCTCTCTCTCTCTCTCTCTCTCTCTCTCTCTCTCTCCTTCTTGAACAATAAAGTTTTTACGGTGTTTTTCTCTCTCTCTCTCTCTCTCTCTCTCTCTCTCTCTCTCTCTCTCTCTCTCTCTCTCTCTCTCTCTCTCTCTCTCTCTCTCTCTCTCTCACTCACTCACTCACTCACACATTTTAATCCTCTTTTTTTCTCTTCTGAAGTGGTACTGGTAATATGGTATCTCCGTCCATTGTCACTGTCTACCTGTCTTGCGCCAGGCTGAGGCTGATAATTGCGATAAAACCTTGGCGATGTTGCAGACATCTCCTCGCCTCGGGGCAGTAGTGGATGCTGCCCAGAGCTCTTCTGCCTTCCCCACCTGTGCGTCTCCTGTCGTCGCCTCAGGCTTTGTGTCTTCCCCGTCTGCCGCCTTTGTTTCTCCGTCTGCCTGGGGGTCCACTGCTCCCAAGCCAAAGTCTATCATTGCAGGTGAGTTATATCCAGGAATATCATTACCATATTTTATGGACTATAAGGCAGACCTGCCTACTGCTACGATTTGGCCGTAGCAGCTACGAAAAATAAAGCTTTGCTACGGAGCTACGGCAACCTTAACGTTGCTACTGAAAAAACAAATTGCCGCCGCATTTTATTTTTGCTTATGCCGTTCCCGGTTTTGTCGGCTTCTAAGAGCAGACGCCGTGTCACGCGCGATAACCTAGTCACTTCCGTTTTTATCAAAGTGACTGCGCATGCGTTCTTATTACTTTCTCTGGACTCCAGCAGCAGTAGCGATTCGGGAGATGTTTCAAACGAAGAAAAACGAACCCAAACCAGAAAACGAAAATCATCTGGCACACCATCTTGTTCTAAGAAAAAACATCGGCCTGCCGCACAAGTTTTTAAAATAGCTTACACGGAGGAGTGGCCTTGCATCGTCAGAAGTTGACTCGGTGCGAACCATGCGGACTTCTCTGTGAATCATGGCGGTAGAGACGATTGCCGTCAACACGTTCAATCGGCGAAACATATTAAGCAGTGCGTTTCGGCTCAGGCAGAGAACAAATCGATTGCCGTTGTTTGTGGATGCTACGGAAAAATTTGCCATGCTACTGAAAATTGATGGCTGGGCTACTGACTGGGAAAATTCCAAGTAGGCAGGTCTGCTATAAGGCGATGCTTGTTTCCCCCAGACTGAGACACCTGCGCCTTATATTATGACTACTAATATACAGTGGAACCTCCCTTATAAGACCTTCAAAAATATAATAAGGTGCGCCTTATAGTCCGTAAAATATGGTAGCATTTCATATTAATATGTTTTTCTGTTGTCTGGAATGATATTTAATAGCTGTTAAGATAAAATATTTTATGTGTTTATTATGCCTTGTGTAAATCTTTTGATTACATTCAATACAAAATGTGACCGAGAAACAAAAAATGACATAATTATTATTCAAAGTCATCTGTATCATATATGAATAAGTGTTTGGAAGTCTAAAATGTTACGTGTTAGTTTGAAACAACATAATAGCTTAAGACGTATTCACAAGATATACATAAAAATGTAACTCCCAGGACTCCCAGGGACCCCCATTTGGGGGTCTATGAAGTATTAAAATTCTAAAGGACCCTCTAAAAGAATGTGCAGGGGGTCCTAGGGATGCACTAGAAAAATTATTTTTAGCATTCGGATTGCCACTGGGACCCACTATACTGTAAGTGGAGTCCCTGGGACCCCTTGTTTTGCAGGACGATTGGGAGCCCTGACTCCTCAATCTTTTAGTTTTACACATAGCACTTATTACAGCAGTATGAGTTAAGAAGCATTGACTAAGTAACCATAACCAGATTGTTGCACAGGAAACTCAAAGCCTGATGCCAGCAGCAGCCGCAAGTCTGTGAGTTTCAACGACAGCCAAAGTGCGGAGCCAGACAGTTCCTCGATGGCGCCCACCCAGCTCCAGTCTGGCAGTGTCATGGACCTCCTGGGCGGAAGTCCTCAGCATCCACCCTCACTGTTCAAGGCACCAGAGCAGCTCAACCACACCACAGGTTGGGCACGTCACTTCTTTTGAACCCTTTCGCCGCCAGCCATTTCTCAACCAAAAAATACCCTTAAATGTAACTAGGTAGAGAAAAAGAAGTAGCTGCATTTTGGGAATACCTCTGTAACATGTATCCTTACCTCCCAAAATTATGAAAATATGGTCTTCGGATAAGAGGCCCTGATTTGGTGCCTTTAGTGACGTGGGCGTTAAACCATTGTGGTGCATAAATGCGACATTGGCGGTGAAAGGGTTAAATTCAGAATTATGTTTGTATTTGTAGTGATACATTTTATTTTGCATTAGGCCATGCGCACATTAGGCGCGGAAACCTCATGCGCTTTTCCGCAAATAAGTAAAGGAAAATAAGCGGATGGGATAAGCACATGCGGAAACCTGTGCGCTTATTTTATATTTATTTCTGTTGTTTGGGAATAAGGGCATGAGGTTTTTGCATCTAATGTGTGCACGGCCTTAATCTTTTTGTAGTCTTTGCAAAAAAATCATTACTTTGTTTTAAGCGATGATTTCAACCCTTTCACTGCCAATGTCGCATTTATGCACCACAATGGTTTAACACCCATGTCACTAAAAGCCATCAAATCAGGGCCTGTTATTTGACAACCCTGTTTTCTTGATTTTGGGAGGTAAGGATAGGCCTAATCTTATACATGTCGCAGAGGAATTCCCAATATTGCAGATAATGGTTTTTTCTACCCAGTTAAGTTTAATGGTATTTTGTGGCTGAAAAATGGCTGGCGGCGAAAGGGTTAAAACATTTCATTGCTTTTGTTCCAGGCATGGGTTGAGTTTATTTTGAGAGCTTGCAACATTACAAGCACAGCAATTGGTATGCATTGCTGTCATACAACGGCACCATGTCACACTCAGGCCAGTGTGCTATCTTTAGCAGATGTAAATTAATACATGTAGTAACTTGTAGCTAACTTGTTTTGATGTTAAGAAGGATTATGTTTTTGTTTTAAGAACTTGCTAATTATGATGCATTTCTTTTAAAATTATACCGCATGTAAAATATGCTTGTTCTAAATTACCTTGTATAACACAATGCTTTTATAACTTGCAGAAATCGATTCTTGAAGATATTCAGTGGTATGTTATTAGTAAAAATTATGAGACATTTTGGCTGTCACTGTTTGGTATTTTATGAAGTACTAGGGCTAGGTTGCACTGGCAACAGTCTGTGTGTGTCTCATTGATCACGACAGATCCTAACTCAGTGCTACATAAATGTCCAGGTTTCTTGAGGCTGGAGCCCGTGTGCTTGACTCTCAGCTTCCAACAGCCTGGTATAACAATTATACTGTTTAAATATCGACAGTTTTTGTTTTTAAATGTAAAAACGGTAATAGTAAAAAAAATACCGAAAAATATGGTAGCATTTTATATTACAGTGGAACCTCCCTTATAAGACTCCCTCCCACATAAGACCTACTTCTCCGAGACAGTGCATTTCTTTGTAAGTATTAAAATTACCTCCCTTATTTATAAGACCTCATTTTGGATGATTTTTTAAGGTCTTGTAAAGGAGGTTCCACTGTAATATGAGTTGTTTTTTTGTTTGGAATAATAGCTGATAAGATAAAATATTTTATGTGTTTATTATGCCTTGTGTAAATCCAGTGATTACATTCAACACTAAGTATGACCGAGAAACAAAAAATGAAATAATTATTATTCAGTCATCTGTATGTATGAATAAGTGTTTGGAAGACTAAAATGTTACGTGTTTGAAACAACATGGTTGCTTAAGACGTATTGACAAAATATGCATAAAAATGTAACTCCTCAATCTTTTAGTTTTACACATAGCACTTATTACAGCAGTAGGAGTTAAAAAACATTGACTAAGTAACCGTAACCAGATTGTTACACAGGAAACTCAAAGCCCGATGCCAGCAGCCGCAAGTCTGTGAGTTTCAACGACAGCCAAAGTGCGGAGCCAGACCGTTCCTCGATGGCGCCCACCCAGCTCCAGTCTGGCAGTGTCATGGACCTCCTGGGCGGAAGTCCTCAGCATCCACCCTCACTGTTCAAGGCACCAGAGCAGCTCAACCACACCACAGGTTGGGCACGTCACTTCTTTTGAACCATTTCGCCGCCAGCCATTTCTCAACCAAAAAATACCCTTAAATGTAACTAGGTAGAGAAAAAGAAGTATCTGCATTTTGGGAATACCTCTGTAACATGTATAAAGTAAGGCCTATCCTTACCTCCCAAAATTATGAAAATATGGTCTTCAGATAAGAGGCCCTCATTTGATGCCTTTAGTGACGTGGGCGTTAAACCATTGTGGTGCATAAATGCGACATTGGCGGTGAAAGGGTTGAATTGAGAATTAAGTTTGTATTTGTAGTGATACATTTTATTTTGCATTAGGCCATGCGCACATTAGGCGCGGAAACCTCATGCGCTTATCCGCAAATAAGTAAAGGAAAATAAGCGGATGGGATAAGCACATGCGGAAACCTGTGTGCTTATTTTATATTTATTTCTGTTGTTTGGGAATAAGGGCATGAGGTTTTTGCGTCTAATGTGTGCACGGCCTTAATCTTTTTGTAGTCTTTGCAAAAAAATCATTACTTTGTTTTAAGCGATGATTTCAACCCTTTCACCGCCAATGTCGCATTTATGCACCACAATGGTTTAACACCCATGTCACTAAAAGGCATCAAATCAGGGCCTGTTATTTGACAACCCTGTTTTCTGGATAGGCCTAATCTTATACATGTCGCAGAGGAATTCCCAATATTGCAGATAATTTTTTTTCTACCCAGTTAAGTTTAATGGTATTTTGTGGCTGAAAAATGGCTGGTGGCGAAGGGGTTAAAAAATTTCATTGCTTTTGTTCCAGGCATGGGTTGAGTTTATTTTGAGAGCTTGCAACATTGCAAGCATAGCAATTAGTATGCATTGCTGTCATACAATGGCACCATGTCACACTCAGGCCAGTGTGCTATCTTTAGCAGATGTAAATTAATAGTAACTTGTAACTAACTTGTTTTGATGTTAAGAAGGATTATGTTTTTGTTTTAAGAACTTGCTAATTATGATGTATTTTAAAAAAAATTATATCGCATGTAAAATATGCTTGTTCCAAATTATCTTGCACACAATGTATAACACAATGCTTATTATAACTTGCTGAAATCGATTCTTGAAGATAATCAGTGGTATGTTATTAGTAAAAAAAATTATGACAAGACATTTTGGCTCTCACTGTTTGGTATTTTATGAAGTACTAGTTTTCGACAGGGCTAGGTTGCACTGGCAACAGTCTGTGTGTGTCTCATTGATCACGACAGATCTTAACTCAGTGCTACATAAATATCCAGGTTTCTTGAGGTTGGAGCCCGTGTGCTTGGCTCTCAGCTTCCAACAGCCTGGTATAACAATTATACTGTTTAAATATCGACAGTTTTTGTTATTTTTAAATGTAAAAAGGGTAATGCAGTCATAGTTGCGTGTTGCATGAGAAAGTTGCTTGTGCTTGTTAGTTTGCAACTTTCAACTAATAATTCTCTTGTTCATCTTAATTGCTGGTTTCTAATCTCCTCCTGTCTGCCCGTTTGCAGGGGGAGCCAGAACCCCTGTGCCCCCACTGACAGCATCACCATCTGTCAACTCTGGCTGTTCGGGAGCAATTCAGGTGGGATCTTCTGTCACTTCACCTCCTCAGGACGCCAAGCTTCAAACAAAACATTCAGAAGTTGGAACATCTCAGCTTACTTGTACAACATTATCCTCCATCTCCTCTTCATTTCCTACCAGCGGGTTCAAGTTTGGGACGTCCAGTTCGGAAAGTGTGAGCTCTTCAAGTTGTGCAGGATTCACATTTGGGAAACCAGGCTCAACCAACGGGAGCAAATCTGCAATCCCTGGTTTTCAGTTTGGAGGCAAAGACTTGGCAAGTGGTGATTCCACGTTCAAAGCAGCAGGTTTCCAGTTTGGCGCGGCTTCTGCTGATTCTGTATCCAGTAAAATTAGTGCTGTTGGTACTAATTCCGCTGCAGAGTCATCCCTCTTACAGGGGAGAAGAACTGGGTTTGGGGTGTCAACACAGCGCCAGACAAAGAACCCTGATGCAGATATTGTCAGCATTAAAGAAGTGAGCCCATCCAATGCTTCACTCGCAGACGGCAGTCTGATCGCACACCCTAAAACTGTGTCTCCAGTAAACAGAAGCAAAACAAGTGATGCTGGTGCTCCATTGTTTTCCTCTGCAACTGCCAATTTATCAGCTTCCGGGGGCTTTAATGTTAACAGGACTACAAGCAGTGGAAGCTTGTCTTCATTTGTGTTTGGTTCCAGTGCATCCTCAAAAGCAGTGCCTAATGGCAATGAATCAAGTGTAAAATGCAAACCAGACCCCAAAGTGTCTTCATCAAGCGGTGGCTTTTCCTTTGCAGATTTGGCCAAATCTGAACAGTCTACACCATCATCACCAGCTAACTTGTCAAGTTCAAAAAATTCTAATGATCTCTTCGCTTCAAGCGTTTCAGGTTCCAAAGGATTTGTGTTTGGTGCTCCTAGTCTAGTTCCATCGACAATTTCTTTCAGTACATCCACATCAAACATAGAGAAATCTGGGGATGAACCTGTGTCGACAGCTAAGTCTGCCCCCAATGGAGAGGCTGTGGCTGTGGAGAAGAACATGCTTGGTGGACCTGCTGCAAGATCTTCAGCCACTGTGGGCTTTTCCTTTGGAGCTTCTTTGGCGGCGTCAAAGAAGGAAACTGGTGGACCCAGTCTCTTTGCCCCAACCAAGCACACAGCGGGTGCTGCAGAGATGGCCTTGAATGGCACATCAAACGAAGCCATTCAAAATAAAAATGGTGAGAAAATGTTATCATAGTTATTTTAAAAGTCAGTTGTCAACTGTTATTCATAACAGCGCATTTCACTTTTAAGTAAAGGTGAATATGTCCACAAGTTTGAATAGTAGTACTGGTACTTTTTGTAGTACTTACAAAGAAGGGGGTGATGTCTATGTTGTAATTAGAGTACATTCACGAACCTTGTCATTCAGTAAGCTGTTTTCTTTTATATTATCATCATTACTTACTCTGTGTAAAGGAATCTTGAAGTAAAGTATGCTACAGGAATGTAAATCTTATTAAAATTATTTACATGCATATTTGTTTCTTTGTTAAACACACTTTGTTTTGTAAAAGGGTATGCAATTTCATTACTATCTTTTACGGACTATAACTAGGCTGATACTTTTTTCCCCAAACTGAGACCCCTGTGCCTTAGAGTCTGACTAGTAAGTAGTATAGTACAAGGTGTTATAACAAAATTTTAATTTAATATAAAATTGTGTGTGTGTGCGTGCGCGCCTTGTACCTATCTATAGTCCAAACAGTATATGATGACATTGAGATTTTGCACCAGAAAATAAGGACAGGCATTCTGGCTTCTGTTCAGAAATAGCTGCTGTGGATGGGATTGAATCATTCAAGTTTGCCAGCCCAAAAGGAGTCACCAACAGTTGTGAAACCACAAGAGTACAGGAATCCAAAGGAAAATGGCCTTTTCATCTTCATAGTCTTGAAAGTTACACTTACAGGGTTATGGTTGTGGATGTTTAATTTGTTAGTTACTCCTGGTGGATGCTGTCTAAGTACTCCTTTTTCCTTTTCTCTTGTAGGTTCCAAAGGGGAACCTGACAGGTGCTGCTTGGAAGTGTTTTCGTGAGAGCGTGTCCAGTCAAGCCCCATTGACTGCGTTTTCTGTGACTTAAAACATAAAGAACTATAGGGGGTTAAGAAGTATGCTTTTGTGTACATTTAACAAAATGAAGAAAGCAGCTTCATGAGAGACAGTTGCATTTTATGACGATCAAGTAATCAGTGAGAAAGTTATTCTTTGTCCTCCGTATGTTCTATAGTGTGCAATGATGGAGGTGTCATGTTATGAATTGTACTGTATGTTTTGTTGTTTACAGGTTGTTGAACGTTGGTAAGATACATTGATGAGTGTTTTGTAATAAGTGGTCAAACTTTACGCAGTGACAGTCCTGAGATGACCATAGCTGTTGACGGGACTATAAAGGGAAAAAAAAGAAAAATCTTTGTCATCCATGTCATATCTCAGTTCTCGTTCGGTGCAGGGAGTGGATCTCAGCCAGCCACTGCTTCGCTGCAAGCCTCCAACACACCATCAGGCCCTAGTAGTGGTAAAGGTAAGTGATCTGATTCTTGCCTGTGTCCTTTGTGTTTGGAGTACCCATTTTCACAGCGTTTCTTTACTGTTTGGTTCTCTGGGGAGGTGAAGGTCCTGAAAGTAATCGAAAGTGGGTGTGGAACTACAGAAGTGGGCTTTTGACAATATTTTAAATCCTTTTCAGTTTATGAACAGAATTTGAAGTATGCATGCTTCTTTGCTTGAATGTTTAAGTTTTTAAACAAATTAAGTTTGTGGACGTTGGACAATGGGTGTATTGGATGATAATTGTGACCCAGCACCACGAAAGGGACATTAAGTCGCTGGGCTGGTTTCTCACAACAGGCTTGCAAGTTGCAAAGTAAAAAATCACTTCTATTTTTTTTAATCAATTTTGAGTTTATGGGCATTTTTGTGCTCTCTAACATCTTGTCTTTCACATCCATAAAGGATCTTTAATACGGTCTCTAAATATTTTTAAAAAAGTGCTTTAAAATTAGTAGATTGATACATTTTCGTAGGCTAGACTTCATGCTCTTGTTTATCAAAATGGCCGACAGTCACCTTACCAACTCTAAATGCTCATAACTCTGCACCAAAAAAGGATACAAAAATGGCTTTTACATCATTAGAAAGAGAATTGCCTGAAGTTTCCAACTGTGCCAATTTCTCAGAATGGTCATTGTGACACGTAATGTCCCTGTCATGTGCTGGGCCACAATTATTTTTCTGTTTTATTTCAAAGTAGAATATTAACGGAGAAAAAACATTAAACTAATTCCCTCCAATTTCCAAGCAGAACAAATTACAGCATCTTTTGAACATAATTTTTTAGGTTTCAGTTTCTCCAAAGCAACTCAACCATCCATGAGCTTTGGTGCCGACAGCTTACCCAACAAGCCAGGTGCTGGGTTCCAGTTTGCCTCTCCTGTGAGTTCATTAATGGGCTGTTTAGGTGGATGTATCATCCTTAGCCCTTGACACCAGGTGTCATTCCATCTAGAGGCCATTAGCAATGCTTAACTCACATTCTCTTTCTCTTTGTCTCTCTCACTCTCGTGTTAGCTCGTGTCAAACCTAGATTTTGCCTCAGTAAAGATGTTTTACTGATCCCCCTTGAGATGGCCAGAAGCGCTCATTTAGCAGTGACAGATTGATTGCAGACATTACTGTTGACTTCAGTGGTCAGTGTGTGTCCCTTTCCCTCCCCCCTTTGTGTGTGTGTGTGTACATGCATGTGTGTGCGTGCATGCGCATGTATTTTTTACCCAGGCTCTCATTTGTTAACGGTTTATTGATGAATAGTCTTGCCAATTAACTGAGGACATGCTGTCCCTTTTTGGCTCACTCGTTTGGTCCGTGATCTCATCTCCAAACTTTAACGTTGGCATTTTTTCGGGAAACAGAAGACATAAATTGTTCAAACTTTGCACACATATATAGATGTCTATGCAAGCTTTCTAACAATAATGATTTGAATAATTAAATACTTAAAACAACACTGTAAACAGATAACATACAGGTAACATTTTAGATTAGTGGGTTAGAGAGTATTCAACAGGCAACATGAGTTAAGAAACTCATCAACACTGAAATTGATTTTTTTGTTTACAGTTTTTGTTTTTCATCTTGTTTGCTTCAGTTGTATTTCTTATTTTTTTATGACGACAGGATGAAAAACAGTTTTGTTTAACTTATTCCTTTATCGTCAATAAAGATCATTTTGACTTGACTTGACTTGAAAGCCTCGATTAGAGTCGATAGCTCATTGGTAGAGTGTCTGTCTGTCATGCCAATGGTTCCGGGTCTGATTCTCGGCACGGGCACTTTTTTAATTTATTTTTTAAGTTGTATCCATTAACGATAGTTTCATTTGTACTTTAACATTTTATTGGCAATCTTGTACTTTAGACACCCCCTTCAATCTTTCTTTGTTGTTGTCCCACATGTTCCTGTTCAAGTGAGCCTTGAAGGCTTTGCCTCTTGTTAAAACAAGTTTTCACTCGGACAACTCTGTTGTGTACAATGCATACACAGCAGTGTGTGGACGGTGCCTCTACTGAGGGAAACAGCTTCGTCTTTGGCCAGACTGCAACACCCCCTGGCAGCAAGAGCTCTGACACCAACACTGCGTCCGCAACTGCCACCCCTGGTGCCGCCCCTGCCCCCACCGGATTCAGTATAGGGTCAGTAGACTTCTTTCAGTCTTGTCAATTGTATCCAAACTTGATTGAGAATGTGAATGTGGTCTATGTTTCTTAGAATTTTCATATTGTAAGCAATGTAACTATTTTACTCTTGTATAATTAATTGTGTGTGTGCGTGCGTGCGTTCATGTGTGTGTGTGTGCCTGCAGGCATGCGTACGTGCGTGTGTATGTGTGTGCGCGTGTGTGTGAGAGGAAGTAAGAGAACATTGCGTGCAATCATCGTGTTTATTTTACTTTCTCATGATTCATTATTTGTTTGCCTTTAATGTTCTTGTTATCAATGTAAAGCGCACTGAGCTCATGTGAGAAAGAGCGCTGTATAAATTCCCATTATTATTATTATAAATGACAGTTACCAGCACTTTACAAACGCAAAGATTCACTTTTTCTGTTGATTTTTTTTTTTTTAAAGGGAGAAGGAAAAAACCCTATTTAGAGCAGAGAATGTTCAGAACTGCATGTGAATTCTATCTGGGATGTGCCATGTCATTTTCCATATGGAAGAAGAGACCGTTAATGTCTTGAGGATTTCTACGACAGATTTTATGAGAGTAGCATAACCTGTTGGGTGTTTTTTTGTATGTTAGTTTTTTGTTACTGCAAGCATTTTACATGACAGTAACCTGAATGGGTTCTCATAATTCAATTTATATCATGCATTCAAAAAACCTTGTTCAGGTATGAATTTTTTTTATTATTACAAATTAAGACAAAGTCGAAATTGAAACAAAAACTTTTATTACCTTTTCCAGTAATAGCTTTGTGTAAATGGTTTTGAAAATTGTGTGTGTGGGGTGGGGGGTAGCAATATTTTCTTACTATAATATTTTGGTGGTGTTTCAGAACTGGAGACAGCCCAAGGAAAGTGAGGCGAGCTGTGAGACGAATCCCCAAGAACTGATGTGCTCATTCCAACATCAAAGTAAATATATGCTGGCTGGATCTTGATTGGTATCACTGACAACTTAGGTCCTATTTAGGGCATAATGCCAGCAGATGTGTTGATTGGTATCACTGACTGTGACAGCTTAGGTCCTATTTAGGGCATGATGCCAGCAGATGTGTTGATTGGTATCACTGACTGTGACAGCTTAGGTCCTATTTAAGGCATAATGCCAGCAGATGTGTTGATTGGTATCACTGACTGTGACAGCTTAGGTCCTATTTAGGGCATAATGCCAGCAGATGTGTTGATTGGTATCACTGACAGCTTAGGTCCTATTTAGGGCATAATGCCAGCAGATGTGTTGATTGGTATCACTGACAGCTTAGGTCCTATTTAGGGCATAATGCCAGCAGATGTGTTGATTTTTTTCCACTTGACTTTGCTACCGTATTTTTCGGATCATTAGGCGCTGCTGTGTATAAGGCGAATTTTCAAGAAAAATCTGACAAAATCCAAGTAAAAGGCGCCCTCGTTTATAAGGCGATACACACCTCGCAAAAGAAGTCGAAGTTTGAAGCCCGTACACGTCCTGTAAACACTTACCGACCGCCATTATTGTTGTCATAAACGAGAGTTGGCTCCCTTCTCAAATAATCGAGACTTCCGGTTGTTGTGTTAGGACTTTTCTTCGCGAAAACTGGTAGAATTATGGCATTTTAAGCTCTACAACGATGCTTTTTACATCCAATGAAGGGTTGTGGCATCTGTTGGACGGTATCTCGGACGATAATAGGGCGCCCTCGTTTATTAGGCGCATTGTTCGAAATCGGAGAGAAAAAATATCGCCTTATACTAGTTATAGTCCGAAAATTATGGTAATTGTAAAAAAAATCTTTTTTATGAAAAATTGAATAATAAAATCAATTGAGCGATGCTTTTGAGAATACTTTATTCTAGTTCTGCTTCTGAAACATTGAGGGAGCCCTATGCAGGCTATCCAATTTATAATCAGGCATCAGAATTGTCAGAGGATCTGCAAATTTCAGAGGATTAAGAATCTCTGACAGAGGATTGGCTTCTTTTGTCAGAGGTTTTGCCTTTTTTCAGTGTTAAATCTTTTCTGTTAAATAGCATTTCAACGTGATTTCTCAAGTGCTATTTTAACTTAATTAAACTAAAGGCACGGCCGGAGTATAAAAGAGGGGAAGCGCTGAGCGTGCGCCGCATTTGAATCACAGCTGGCGAGGGAGAGGGTTCGCCCTTCTTTGTTCCCTTGTGCAAGCCGCCGCGAGGCAGAGCTTTTCTGGTGAAAAAGACCCAATCCCTGGGATCGGTTGTTTTCCCTTTAAGCCTTTTTGATGATTTTGGGAACTCATTTCAGTGTTGTCCCTCTTCAGTCTAGAGCCTTGATGGCCCTTTTACTGCGGTTTTCAGAGGATTAGACTTCTGATGCCTGTATAATATTAATAATATATGTATAACAGACCTGATTTTCTTTCGGATTTGTCCGTAATTATTACGTTTTGAGACCTCCGATTACGCTATTAGTATTACAGTCAGCTACAAACAATTCTGCATTTCCGCTGAACGAGTGTGGGGGAAAAAAAAGAAGAAAAGCATATTGTTTGAATCGTACTTGGCACTGTCGTCAGTTATCAAAACTAGTGATGTCCCTTGACTCGTTGCTTCCGGTCGGTCCGCTTCCTGTTTACAGACCCAGACCGCCATTTTCATAGGTGCGATCGCAAGTATGGCGGAAAAAAACCATGTAAGCATCATCGTGTGAATATCCCCCCCCCCCCCTCCCCCTTGCTGAACAAAAATGTCGACAATGTAGAAGTTGTGTTTGGACAGGAAGTTGAGTGGTGTACGTGTACGTGTCCCCTCCCCCTCCCAGCCATTCAACAAAAGTTCCAACGGTAACAGAAAATCCTGGTGAGAGGATTTTTCAGCCAGCAAAATTACTGACAGATGACTGAAATTACTGATTTTAGAACTTGGATTACTGACAGTGAAAATGTAAGGTAAACAGGTATGGTATAAAGACATGTTTATCAGAATTTTTTACGTTTGCTAGAAACTTAGCATGTGGTGTTTAATGCTCAAAATGAAGAATCAGGCATATGATATAATTATTGTATCGAACGATTGGTGCTGAAGCTGTTTCTAAGCATTACTTTGTATAGTTTACTGTTTGACAAGATCATGAAAGATTAATCATGAGTTTGATTGTGCCTCAATTTAGCACATCCTATTTTTTTGTATTTATAAACAAAAGTCTATAAGTACAAGAGGAAAAAGGATTTTACTTTTGACTTAACATGTGATTTGCTTTTGCGAGTTCACAGTTATCATTTGTACTAGGTATTCCAAAGCCCTGCCTTGCAGCTGTGACAAACTGCCCAGAATGCCGATTTTTGCTTGTTTTCAACTTTCATTTTTTCCTTCCTGAATGAAAATTATGAATAAAAACTCATACCAAATTGTACTTCTGTCTTTTGTGGTTCTATTGGTGTGCTTTTTATTCTTGTGTATGATGTGTTATTATTTTAAAACATTTGTTGAAAATACCAACCGTATTGGAGTTTTTGGCCGCCGACAAGCCTTCTGACTAAGGCCGTCGGCACCCCCCGGCACTTCATGGCTTTGGATGAGCCTGCCCATTTACTCAATATTAACTAAAGTGGTTCTATCTAAAAGGAAATTGAATGCTCTTTAAAACCATGCACTTTTTGAAAGGGTGGGGTCATGTTAAGCTGGTTAAAATTTAGTTCAAACTTTTCAAAGTAAAATTTCTGATCGAAAATGACAACATTTTTGCGTGAAAGTTACACCGATCGAAAGCTTGAGGTTTTCTCTTCCCGTGACGACATGTTCTATTTGTATCCGACCAATGGGCAGGCTCAACCACGAACCCAAACTCCGCGGAGCGCGTGACCTCATTCAGCCATTTACAACTAGCCGACAAAAATGGCGCACGCACGACAACGCTAACAGAGGTTCAGTTTCATCGCGAAAATATTGCCCATCTTGAAATTATCTACGATATTGATTCCATGCTAGGTGAGTATTGCTGTTTAAGATTATATTCGTGCATTTTTTATGCATATATGATGTTGTAAAGTTTTGTATTTCCGTAAAACATGACATCGTTCTTGAGCTAGAAATCAAATCTTTGACACGGCGAGCAGTCGAGTACTATCGAAGCCGAGCTAATTTTTTCTCATCATGTAAACCGATCATAACCATTATAGATGTTTTGGAAAAAGCCTATTATTAACGCTTAAAGATGTAATTAGGAATAAAATTGAAAGATTTTAAAGAAATCGATCAAAATGTGAGATCACGTGATGTTGAAAAAATGGTCTGTCTGACTAGTTAGACTGAGTGACTTCCCTTGGCAATATTCGATTCTGTTTTTCGATCGGCCTAGGCCTAGGATCAGAATTATATTTCCTCGTTTTTTGCCCAATACTTATTCAAATCAGTAATTGTTTTGGTTAAAATTATTGCGCTTCTAGACTTCTGCATGTATTTTGCAAAAGATTCAACTGTTTGTTTCTGAATTGAAAACCTTTAGTCAGTAAAGTGAAGCATCTTCAACTTCAAGTTCAACCCAGATTCTGAGATAGAGAGGAATATCATGCTAGGCCTAAGTAAACGTTGTCTTGGCCTAGACCTACGGCTACCAACAAAATCGAAACTAGTTAATGCTAAGCAAAACTACAAAAAACAGTCAATTGTTCTCAATATTGTGTTTCATTAACAATGAACAGATACTGGAGAATGCACACACTAACAGTAACAATACATTGAATGATTGATAAAGGTCTGCTGTTTCTCATTCACAAACATGAGATTTTGATTTCTGCACGCTTTATTTTACACACACACACACACAAGGAACTTAACTCAAGCACCTAGCAACCCAATAATAAACATACAATTAAAGACCCAACTGGGTTATATGCACACACACAACACACAATGCATGTGGATGTACCTGAATTAAGACAATTTGATGCAGTTTCAAGTTTCAGGCAACTGACTTCCTAAAACTCTCTCTCTCTCTCTCTCACTCTCTCTCTCTCTGCAGACATGGGAATTGTCCGCAATTTTTTTTTTTTTTTAAGGCAAACTTTTACTAAAAGTTTTAGTTACTAAATACTTCAATTTTTAGAATATTATATTTTAATGCTGTAAAAATGAGGGCTTTTCAGAATTTTTTTGTCTCTGACAATTCCCATGCCTGCTCTCTCTCTCTCGCGCACACACACGCGCACACACACACACACTAAGGGGAGAGAGAGACTAAATATGCGCTTAAAATTTTAAAAACGAAGTTCAACAAAGACATAATATAATTATAATAATTTTATTAATAGCTCACACACATGCAAATATGCATGCACATAGGCACATAACCTTTCTCTCGTTCTGTGTGTGCGACTAAATTAATACAATGTTCTATTGCATTGCCTGACCTAGGGCCCAACATACGTGGTCGTCAACGACTGACAGGAAGTCAACTACCACCTGATGTGATTCATAATCACCGTACTGGGAGTGAGCCAATTAGGAGTTTTCAAATAAATTTGGGAGATTCGCTTCAGATTATTTAAATATTAGCTTCATTTTACTTTGTCTTTGAAAAAAAAGATGGGAAAATTATATTTCAGGTGGGGGAAAAAAATTGGACTGTGGATTGAAGTTGTTTTTTTCCCTCAAGTTTAAATTCATGTAAGGATTTCACAACAGAATCTTAACGCAAAGCACTTGTGTCTTGCTTAGTTGCTAAAGATGAAAATATATGGAAGTATTCATTTAGGAAAATAAAAGTTAAATCAAAGAACTGACGCATATAATATTCTGTTTTATTATGCTGCAGGTGGCGAAATGGTTCCAAGATCTGATTCCTGGTTCCGGGTTTCCACCTGAACGTGCCAGGAACCTCTCAGGACTGACGGAAACTCACCTGTCAAAGCATTGCTTGTCAAAGAATTTGACATTGTCACTTTGAATAATGCATTACGGCATAACTCAATCAAGTCTATGTGCATCATGCAAAAATATTTGTTTTTTGTTCCTTGTTGTATTGTTGTCCGCCAGCTAGTGAATGATCACTTGACGTCACGCGCTGCATGCCTTTTGGGCAATTGTTTGAGCGTGCCCATTGGTCGGATAAAAATAGAACATGTCACGGGAAGAGGAAACCCCAAGCTTTCAATCGGTGTAACTTTTATGCAAAAATCTTATTTTCGATAAGACATTTTATTTTGAACAGTTTGAACTAAATTTTAACCAGCTTAACATTGCCCCACCCTTTCAAAAAGTACATGGTTTTAAAGAGCATTCAATTTTCTTTTAGATAGAACCATTTTAGTTAAAATTGAGTAAAGGGGCACGCTCATCCAAAGCCATGAAGTGCTGGGGGGTGCCGACGGCCTTAGTCTGAAGGCTCTGGCGGCGGCCAAAATCTCCAATACGGTTGGTATTTTCAACAAATATTTTAAAATAATAACACATCATACACAAGAATAAAAAGCACACCAATAAAACCACAAAAGACAGAAGTACAATTTGGTATGAGCTTTTATTCATAATTTTCATTCAGGAAGAAAAAAAAAGAAAGTTGAAAATGTGAAAAAATTAAAAATTTGAATATTTTTGTAAAAAAAAAGCCTTAAAATTTTAAATGTTTTGTAAATTTAGCACTTTTACTTGTTTTCAGAGTAGAGGACATTAAAAACTTGACAATTTGGTATAAAGGGCAACTCAGTAGCATTAAAAATTACAAAGTTATAGCAATTTGAAAAACCTTCAAAATTGATCCTTTTTGGCCAGGCGCTCAAATTCGATGATGTACCATTTTCATTGGACCAGTATGATGTAACTATCACAAACAGAGTTCTGAAAAAAATTGAGCATAATCTCTATGTTACTATTAAGTTGTAATCCAGATTTTGTAGTTATGGTACTGAAAACAACTGTGTACCAGACCTTTGAAATACCCCCATTGTGCGATTTTGTTCCAAGAATCTGTGGAAATAACTTAATTTTTGACCGAGTTTGGAGATTTACAACTTTTTTGGTAAAGCATTTGATGTCAACAAATTTTGTGTGTTTGATTACCAGTGTATAAAGATTAAAAATCAGAACTTTTAGATCTCTGTGACTTTATGTTTTTTTGCTGTGTGCGAGTGAAAATGGCACAAAAATGTTGCCGAAAAATTTTCTAAGTCCAAAAATCACATAAAACGTCATAACTTTTTTTTATTTTTTACCACACAGACTTGTTTCTGGTATCACATTAATCAGGATCAAAAGATCTATCAAACTGTAGCAACAGACAATGTGTAGCATGTATTATTGAAAACCCCTTTGGAATACCTATTTGTACTGAAGTTTTAGGAGACAAAAACACCCTATACTTCGAAAATGAGACATTTTAATCTTCTTGACAAAGTGAAATGAAAAGGAGTGAAAAGCAAATCTTTTGGTATATTTCAATACGAATATGGTTCATGTTTATCCAGATAACAAAATCTCTTGCTCCCAAATACTTAATTTGAATGTTTTGAGAAAAACATGCCATCTTTATTAATATTATCTGATTGCTTAAACAGAATGTAATTTCTGTGAACGTGCCATGTATTTGAGTCAACATAATATGACACTGGTGACTGGTAACAAAAAAGAAGACGACTTGCACTCAAATCAGAGTGAAATTGTGGCTTCAGGTGTGTCAAGTTAATCAGTTGTGAGATGTGTTGAGGTACCTGCATCTCTTGGACAAAATGTCACTAGGAGTTAAGCAAAGAATGAGAACTTCATGAGGGAATACTTCATTGCTTGGTTAGCGAATGCAATTTAATCCTTTACATCTGTAGTTTGCATTTCTTTGCAGTTTCTCTTTTTCAAATGAATTTCCATAATTTTCGGAGCTTGCTTGTTTCACATGCATCCGAACATGCTGCTAAAAGCATATGGATAGAAAAAGGAAAACTTAGAATTACCCTAGGACGGATTTTTCCGTAACGGGGCAGTTCATAGGTCACCAGAACTTGACAGAAATATCCGTGACGGGGCTGTGAAGAGGTTAACCCTTTCACCGCCAGCCACATTTCAGACAAAAATGGCCATTAAATGTACCTGGGTAGAGAACAAAATCTATCTGCAGTATTGGGGATTCTTTTGTGACATGTATAAAATATTTTATCCTTACTTCCCAAAACTAAGACAATCGGGTCTTTGGATAATACGCCCAAATTTGATGCCTTTTAGTGACATAGATGTTAAACCACTGTGGTGCTAAAATGCGACTTTGGCGGTGAAAGGGTTAATGTTATCAGTGAAATGTATGCATATGTTTTGTGGGGGAGGAGGGTGGGGTGTGTGCTATGATTGATGATGATGTACTTGTAACCAATAAACTGCCGAACATTTGTTTGAGAAGCTTTCCATTTTTACCTCACTTGTGTCAATGATGTGTCTGTTATCATGACTGTTCAGTTTTCTGGGAGTATTGTGTCTGTCTGTCTGTGGTAACTTTAACGTTGACTTTTTCTTGGGACCTACAATGTTTGTCTGTGGTAACTTTAACATTGACTTTTTCTTGGGACCTACAATGTTTGTCTGTGGTAACTTTAACGTTGACTTTTTCTCGGGACCTACAATGTTTATCTGTGGTAACTTTAACATTGACTTTTTCTCGGGACCTACAATGTTTGTCTGTGGTAACTTTAACATTGACTTTTTCTCGGGACCTACAATGTTTGTCTGTGGTAACTTTAACATTGACTTTTTCTTGGGACCTACAATGTTTGTCTGTGGTAACTTTAACATTGACTTTTTCTCGGGACCTACAATGTTTGTCTGTGGTAACTTTAACATTGACTTTTTCTCGGGACCTACAATGTTTGTCTGTGGTAACTTTAACATTGACTTTTTCTCGGGACCTACAATGTTTGTCTGTGGTAACTTTAACGTTGACTTTTTCTCGGGACCTACAATGTTTGTCTGTGGTAACTTTAACATTGACTTTTTCTCGGGACCTACAATGTTTGTCTGTGGTAACTTTAACGTTGACTTTTTCTCGGGACCTACAATGTTTGTCTGTGGTAACTTTAACATTGACTTTTTCTCGGGACCTACAATGTTTGTCTGGTAACTTTAACATTGACTTTTTCTCGGGACCTACAATGTTTGTCTGTGGTAACTTTAACGTTGACTTTTTCTCGGGACCTACAATGTTTGTCTGTGGTAACTTTAACATTGACTTTTTCTCGGGACCTACAATGTTTGTCTGTGGTAACTTTAACATTGACTTTTTCTCGGGACCTACAATGTTTGTCTGTGGTAACTTTAACATTGACTTTTTCTCGGGACCTACAATGTTTGTCTGTGGTAACTTTAACATTGACTTTTTCTCGGGACCTACAATGTTTGTCTGTGGTAACTTTAACGTTGACTTTTTCTCGGGACCTACAATGTTTGTCTGTGGTAACTTTAACGTTGACTTTTTCTCGGGACCTACAATGTTTGTCTGTGGTAACTTTAACATTGACTTTTTCTCGGGACCTACAATGTTTGTCTGTGGTAACTTTAACATTGACTTTTTCTCGGGACCTACAATGTTTGTCTGTGGTAACTTTAACATTGACTTTTTCTCGGGACCTACAATGTTTGTCTGTGGTAACTTTAACATTGACTTTTTCTCGGGACCTACAATGTTTGTCTGTGGTAACTTTAACATTGACTTTTTCTCGGGACCTACAATGTTTGTCTGTGGTAACTTTAACATTGACTTTTTCTTGGGACCTACAATGTTTGTCTGTGGTAACTTTAACATTGACTTTTTCTCGGGACCTACAATGTTTGTCTGTGGTAACTTTAACATTGACTTTTTCTCGGGACCTACAATGTTTGTGGTAACTTTAACGTTGACTTTTTCTCGGGACCTACAATGTTTGTCTGTGGTAACTTTAACGTTGACTTTTTCTCGGAACCTACAATGTTTGTCTGTGGTAACTTTAACATTGACTTTTTCTCGGGACCTACAATGTTTGTGGTAACTTTAACGTTGACTTTTTCTCGGAACCTACAATGTTTGTCTGTGGTAACTTTAACATTGACTTTTTCTTGGGACCTACAATGTTTGTCTGTGGTAACTTTAAAACATTGACTTTTTCTCGGGACCTACAAGGAGCACATTGTTCAAACTTTCCATACGTACACATAAGGTGTTTATGCAAGTTTTCAAGAAAGATGATTTGAATAATAAAATTAACCAATGATCTTGAACTTTTACATTTAATGTGTTGTCAGAATCAAAGAATGGCAAATTCTGTGAACGCAATCCTGATGAAACAAATTTGAATATTACAAAGATGTTGATTATTTCAAAGATAACAGATGGATTTAAACCAAAGTAGGCATAGTGAAATGGTGTCACCTGACAATTTTTTTATTTTTTTTAAAATTTATCTACCAAACTGATATAGAACATTTTTTAAACAAAAAACTACAATGACCCTAAAATAAAATAAAGAAATAAAAAATAAAAATCCTTGACAGGGGAGATAATTTGTAGCTATCTTTGCCTTTAATTGGGAGTACTGTTTATATGGCTTTGTCTTGTTTTTCTTTCTTGCTTTCTCAACCAAAATGAAGAGGGTGCAATTCCTTTGTTCCTTGAACTTCAGGTAGCATACAGTGGAACCTCCCTTATAAGACTCCCTCCCATATATATAAGACCTACTTCTCTGAGACATTGCCCTTCTTTGTAAGTATTAAAATTACCTCCCTTATAAGACCTCATTTTGGATGATTTTTGAAAGTCTTATAAGAGAGGTTCCACTGTAGTATCATAAAAAAATTGTTTCAATGCTGTGGTTTTACTATTTCAATTCAAAAACTTTCATTGATCCCTGAGGAAATTAACTTCCAGCGCCATGTATTTTATGGCGTTCTTGGTTGTCCAATGCATCTCAACCGACAAGGGGGCTAACTATTTTCTCGATCGCACATGCGTTACTTTAACGGAAAAGTCACTGACAGAAGGTCTAAAAATAGACAAATGCTTGGCAGGGTACTTGGCAGTGAATGTCTTTGCATTTGGTGGGAGTGTAGTGTGATGCAGACCTGTTTACTCTACTCTTTTTGAGTAGTATTCTACTCAGTTTGGACCTCTACTACTCTTCAAAATTGAAAATAATGCTCCTAATTACTCATTTTCAGTGAACATTATTTGATGGTTTAATGAAGAGGACTTCTCATTTCACACCAAAACTACTCATTTCAGCTATCCAGACTACTCAAGACTTGTATAGGGGGTAAACAGGTCTGGTGATGTTGTGGGCGAATATATTCGCCCATTATATATATTCGCTCATGATGCTCAAAGAATTAAATAAAACGCACATTCACACATACAAGGCAATGCACGAACAGTCAAAAAGGAAACTTGAACAATCACAGTAGCCTTTCGCTTCCGGAGGAGGTGACTAATTAATCGGAAAGCACTAACACAATACATTATCCCACAAGCAATTTAATTCAAAGGCCAGCCGTGGACTACATATATTTCGTCACAACAAGTTTGTCAACCAAAATGGTACAAACAAATATAGGAAACTACGCTGGTGTACGGCAATCTTATTTTACCACACCAGCCGAACATTATCAGTAATGAGCTCTTTTGGACACCCATAAATAATAATAATAATACTTTAATTCATTTTAAAAAGTGACGCCTGTCCCTCGCGAGGCTCCAGGCGCCATTACAAAGATAAAAACCAACAGGTTTAAAAAAGGAGACATACAAGATTAAAACATAAAAAAGAACTTTGACATCGTAAGAACAAGATATTAGGAAACATTAAAAGTAATCCATGCGGGGAACATATACCCCCAGTCCCTCCACTCTCTCTCCATCCCCTTCCCCTCTCCCTCACCCCGCGCTGTCTCCCACCCTAAAAATCAACAACAAAACACGCCCTCCACTCTCTCTCTCGCCTTCTCACTCACACACACGCAATCACACACACACACCGTTTGGGATGAGACGTATCAGCAGGTTGACGGTTGATACACGTCAGATTAATCATGGTTAAAATAGGTATGGAAGAAGAAGGTCTTCATGCCTGATTTAAAAGCGTTAAACGTTTGTGCATTACGAAGGGCTAAATGTAACGAATTAAAAACAGTAGGGCCAGCAAGAAAAAAGAACGCTTGCCATATGTCTCCAGGCGAACTCGCGGGATGGCCAAATGACCGGCGTCTGAGGAACGGAGAGATCTCGATGGTGTGTATGGCACAACTAAGTCTGAAAGATAGGGAGCAAGATCGTGGAGGCGTCGAAAACAGAGGGTGGCAATTTTGTATTCGATACGGGCTCGGACCAAAAATCCGGTGGCTCGGACGGGAAGCTAGTGCAGCTCCCTCAAGAGAGGCTTTGCATGGTCGAATTTGCGTTTTCTGAGGACTATGCGTGCAGCATGATTCTGAGCTCTCTGCATTTTGTCGAGAAGCGTGTTTGGGAGACCAAAAAACAAAGAATTGCAATAGTCCAGTCTGGACAAAAACAAATACTGACATGAGCTTTTTGGCCGCACCAATGGTAAGAAAAGGACGGATATGACCGATTCTGCGGAGCTCAAGATAGATGGTCCTGCACAGTAGCGTTATATGGTTCTCCAGCCGTTATATCGTTATTTATATGGTACACGATCCAGATGTACCCCAAGATTCCTAACGGACTCGGCAAAACAGATGTCTTCACCAGACATGACAACAAGAGAACTACTGTTCGAGACTGCTTTGAGCTGCCTGGACGTTCCAACTGGGATGACCTCGGTCTTCCCATCATTCATTTTTAGCTTGTTCACAGTCATCCATTTTTTGACAGATTCTATTGTCTGCTGAAGAGTGACAACAAGCTGGGGAAACTGACAGGGTTGTGCTGACTGATGCAGCTGTGCGTCGTCAGCGAGCATGTGATACATAACATCAAGCATTAAGCATCGTGCTTATTTTACTTTCTAATGATTAATTATTTGTTTGCCTTTAATGTTCTTGTTAACAATGTAAAGCGCACTGAGCTCATGTCAAAGAGCGCTATATAAATTCCCATTATTATTATTATCAAACTGCCTGATCCACTGACTCCTCCTCCAGAGGTCGTCCTCTGGAGATCACTCTTATATAACTGCTCTTCGTCAAATGAGAAACTATTTTTGCCATGGGCGGGTGAGCGAGCGCAAGAAAGACAGAAAGAGTGAGTTTTACGTTGCTAAAAGTGCCTCTAAACATGGATGCTACATTAGGGGTGCTACACAAGTCTGTTGTGCTTTATAGTCCACACTCTGATTAAACTGGTGTCAAGGGCTAAGGATGATAAAGCCACCTAAACAGCCCTTTGAAGTCTGGTTTTCTCTGTGAGTTTATCACTAGTGTCCAACTACGACTTCAAACATAGCAGTTGCCTCATCAGCTATCCTGGAAAATGACAAATTTGTTTAATTTAAAGCAGAACTGACATTGGGGGAAAGAACCCCAAGGCTGCAGCACAAAGGGACTCATGCTTTGATTGTGGCATTTATTAAATTTAAAAAACAACAACAGCAAAAGAACCCCACGAAGCTGCAACACAAGTTACCATTACAATAAACATTTATTAAATGTATAATACTACTGTAAACCCCCTAGCAAATGCCCAGTTTCTAGCAAACGACCCCCTCCACATACTTTTAGCCAAATGTTGTGCAGAGGATTCCCTACCTATTAAATGCCCACCCCAACCCCCACCACACACCCCTCTAATAGACAGTTCTCTAGCGTGTGTGCGTACTATTCCATGGTTTGGACTTTTTTGTTAGTTTGCGTGACTGGTGTTTTTGTTTTCTTTACATGGTATCTCTGCTGCATCACTTGTTTTTGCATGTCTTTTTTTTAACCTCCTGTTCCTTCATCGTTTCCCAGACAATGTTCCTTTTGCCCATTCAAATGGTGTATTGCACTTTCAAGCATCTCTTGAGTAACAAAACGAGGCTGGCCAACACACATTTATGAGAGAGAACAAAGAAAAGAATATAAAGAGAACGGGATGTTGGGGAATGTAGGAGACGAAAAATGACTGCAAGTCCAAATTTATCTACCGTAAAACACCTAGCAAATGACCACCTCCCCATTTCTCATCATGAGAGCATCCAGATGATGTGTATCACACTTATTTATTTCGTAAAAATATGATAAAATTTCTTATGCAAAGGGTTGTATACCTAGCATACGCCCTAAATCTCTGTGGAGGGGTGGTGGGCGTTTGCTAGGAATTTTAAGGTACACGTCTTCACTCTCACTTAGCAGTTAGCTCAAACTTGAGGCTAATGTCAATCACAAAGGCTATTTCGGTTTGCAAAAGTATGCACACACACAAAAAGTCACAGAGTGTGTCCAGAGATGAATGATGATCTCAATTAAAAAATAGTTTTGTTTAAATCAACAGTGTACTGTGGCAATGTGTGTGCGTGTGTGTGTTTTACGGTCTATGAAAGTGCATTAAATTATAACTGTTCATAATTTTCACAACATGCATATTATTTAAGAGTTTTTTTATGCGATTATGTACGGTCAATAACCGGACCCAATAACCAAACAAGCAAGGGGGAAAAAGCACGGGTGGGAGGGGAGGGGTGGTCCTGGGACAAAGAAAAGACCATGCAACAATGCTGCCATTGAGAAATAACCTATGTTTTGGGACAAAGAAGACCATGCAACAATGCTGCCATTGAGAAATAACCTATATTTTGGGACAAAGAAAGGCCCATACAGAAATGCTGCCATTGAGGAATAACCTATATTTTGGGACAAAGAAAAGACCATACAACAATGCTGCCATTGGGGAATAACTCTGACAGCAACCCGTAAACTTCCGGTGTCAAGATGGCGGCACCCGAACACGGAATGTTTGTGAGCTTTCATTGGGACCGGTTTTCATGAAGTACCTTTTCATTTATTGTTGCACCCACCCTTGTTAGCATTTCGGCCAAACCTTCACGTAAGTCAGCGCTGAGCAATGTCCTGCTTGCCACGAAACGACAGCTGAATCAACTTATCAAAGCTCAGTCAGTGACACTAGTAGTAGTAGTAGTAGTAGTAATATAATAACTAAATAAGTCACTGCCGTACTGGCTGTCTAAACTTGCAATGTTCCGCAGCCATTAGTATAAATGATAAATTAGAACATAAGGTGACTGAAGTACAATATTACCAAACGTATCTAAATGCCCTTTGAATGCTCAGATTGATTGGAATTTTACATGTTATGTATCATTTTCTATTTGTATTTCTTCCTGATTTAGTTGCCAAAGTTCCAGAAGTGGTTACTGTCAACATACCGACTACAGATACAGAGTCTTCTTGACCATTATTGCAAACGAAGATATCAAAAAAGAGAAAAACAAAAAGACAGAGAGAGAAAGATAGTGAAAGAGAGAGTTTTGGTGTGTAGACAGCCAGACAACCCGTCAACCGGCCAGACAAGGATCGTTCGCAGTACCCAGCATGATGCTGGCCCAACCACTGCCTACCCCGGGGTCTGATGTTTGTTTAGTGTTCTGCCAGCAGCCTTCTGAAGAAGGCTTTGGCAGAAGGGGCCTGGGCGGTCTCTGGGTGTAGGGCGTTCCATTATCTGATGGCACGGGAAAAGAAAAAGGAGGCGCTGCGCTACTGGGTACGGCAGGGAATCCTGCTGAACTGCTCGCTCTGTCCTCTTCTAGCCCTTGCAGCTAAGGGCTGCAGATCTCTGTTCCTGACATGGAGCTGACCTTTCAGAATTTTGTAGGTCGTGAATCTTGTGGCGGCTCTTCGTTTTTGCAGCATGGGCCAAGTGCTCCAATTTGGTGAGCATGGCACTTGGCAGTCACGCTAGATGTGGGATGGTAATCATTCATGACGAAGCATATTGCTCTTTGTTGGACCTTTTCGATGTGATGTTCTGGGCAATGGGATCCCACACACTAGAGGCATACTCAAGGTGGGGACGGACAAGAGTTTTGTAGGCCTGTTCCTTGATGTTTCTCTGGTTGGTCTTGAGGGCCCTTCTGATGAAGCCGAGGGTGTTGTTGGCTTTGCCCACAATGGTGTTGATGTGGGTGTCCCACTTTCCATCCTCAATAATAATAATAAAGGAATTTATATAGCGCTCTTTCTCACATGAGCTCAGTGCGCCTTACATTGATAACAAGAACATTAAAAGCAAACAAATAATGAATCATTAGAAAGTAAAATAAACACGATGCTTGCACGTAACGTTCTCTTTCTTTCTCACACACACACACGCATGCAGACACACACATACACATGAACGCACGCACACACACATGTATATATGACTCTGTGCCAAAAGGTGGGCATGAAAAGTGGACATAGAGGGTAAAAAATGAAACTATTAATACCATTTAAATACATGCATATTTAGAAAGGATATAAATGAGGCAAAACATGTGCAAAGTGGCAGGACAACTTTTCAACCGATTTCTGAGAAAATAGTGATAATGTGGTGTCCCCCACCTGATGACAAACATCAATGATTACATCACAACCATGGTGTTATGTCACAGTATTTTCTCATAGCTCCAGCAAATCATGTTGTGTTAAGTTGTTTGCATTGTTTGCTATTAGTCTGTGACATTTCCTGTTGAAATTTGTTGTTAGTATGATGATTATTATGGGTCTGTTGAGGTAACAAATGACCTTTGTCATCACTTTACATTTGAAAGTTGTATCAAATACACTAATTCTGTCTTTAAGTACTTAAGATGCCATAAAAAAAACAATTACAACTTAACTGAATATTTTCTACCAAACTATTAATTGATTCATGTCATTGTTTTTGTTTTATTACACAATGTGTGAAAAATGTATGACAAACATCAAAGTTACCTAAATCATTTATTTTCCAGTTTCTGGCCAAAATGTCTATGAATAACTGTATTTTTGTCAACTACAGTAAGCAGAATGCTTTAAAGAAAATAATAACTTGCATGAATAAATGTTTTTTTCAAAAAACTGTTGAATTATTTATCATAATTCACTATTTACACCATAGGACATGTATGACGAACATCATAGTTACATTAATAATTTTCATTAAGCACTATTTTTTCATTTATCTTTCTATGAAGGCTGCAAAGTGCTCTAAATGAATGACTAAACCCACTGAAGTGGTGTTCATTTGTTTATTAGATGGTTAGACCAATAAAACCAGCTAAATTTGATAATTAACATTTTCTTGATGACGAACATCAAGTCCAGTAAAATGATTACATTGAACATTTGGATTAGTGCAGAAGAAAGAAATGAACATGCTGGTGTTAAATAAGGGTAGGGGTCAACTTTATATGACAGTTTAATTGTAAAATAAAAGAGAGCAAGTTAAAAATATATATCTTGAGGATTTTATTGAGCATTATAGCTTAGGTATGACGGATGTCAAGTGTTACATCTAAGTCAGAACCTTTAAGAGAAAGTGCAATATTATTTAAAATAATATATTTTGTAAAAAACTTTTATACTCCTATGATAAAGTAATATCTGCTCCAACAAAGCATGACATTTTCATGTATTTTGGATTTACATAAGTGAAAATTGTTGGGAAGTTTGATTTTGGTTGAATGATTACATCAAAAATGATGTTTGTCATCAACATTGGTTTAAGCCTAATAACTAACAGAACTTTCATTTTTGAATGTTACAATCTTTAGCGTTTACTAATGAGGTACTTTTGCATAACCTGTCCAAATTTCAAGTAATTTTACTGGAGTTTGTGTGTTCTAGCACTTGTTGAAATCATGACTATTTGCAATGTCCACTTTTGAAGACCAGATTTTGGGGCTGATTTGACATTCATTGTCACATAACTAAACAACTACTGATCTTACAAAGCTGATATTGTCTCTAGTGTCTTTTCAGACATTTGTCTATATGTTTATAACATAAGCACAACAGTCAGAAGGTTATGTGACAATTTATTGAGGATGTAAGTACCTAACCCTCTCCGTGCTCACCTTTTGGCACAGAGTCATATACGTATACACGCACGCACACTCACACTTACAATTATTACAAGAGTAAAATAGTTACAATATCATTCTAAGAAGAAACATAAACCACATTCACCTTCTCAATCAAGCTTATAAATACTGGAAATAAATTCATACTGCCATCGACATACTAGTTACGTGACTCATTTTAGTAATTATAATAGACATATTTTGCAAAAACAAACTACAAAGATACCCTTCTTCCTCCTTTACAAGTGTTTAAAGTTTACAAGACGTAGATTGTCTACCACATTCTACATGCAACTTACGAAGAATTGTTTAGGCAAAATTTCACAAGATTTCTGCAATGAAATGGATCCCCCACCCCCCAACCTCACACACAAACACTAATCAATTACTATGTCCGAAACAAGTGAGTTTTAAGGGCTGTGCGAAAGGCGGAGATAGTCAGATGAGCAGGCATGTTGTGGGAGGGAATTCCATATATGAGGTGCTAAATAGTAGATCGTTCACCACAAGATTTTGTGTGGACCCGAGGAACCTTGAGTGTGCAGCAGTCAGAGGAGGAACGTAGCGTGTGAGCAGGTGTGTAGACAAAATTTACTAGTTCGGGGAGATGCAGGGCCAGAAGAGTGAATAGTGCACTGAAACAAAGGTAAGCTATTTTATACTTCTTCTGCGTTCCCAGGCCATAATGGGTAAAGTATGTATGTGTCCGTGTTTAGTTTTCACTGGTCTCCCCCGCTGCGATTTTGGATGAGCTCAAAGGAGAAAAGTTATTTGGAAGATTGTTTTGGAAAAAAGGCAGGAGAATGGGCCAATAAGTCAGAAAGATAGTAGATGACAGTAAGCAAAGGAAAAAGGCAGAGTCAAAGAAAGTGGCAGATTAGAGGAAGTTATAACTAAGCACAGATGGGGGGGAACTATTTTTATGAAAGACCCCCCGGTATCCCCACTTTCCATCATCCTGCAGTGTGACCCGTAGGTACTTGGAAACCAGTCTCTGCAGCTCTTGGTTGTGAAGGAAGTACTTGGGGGAGGTGGTAGTAGTCCTCCGGGTGACATGCATTTATCTGGGTGGAACTGCATGTCCCATTCATGTTCCCACTGCTCCAGTGCCTTCAGGTCTTCTTGTAGCTGCTGTTGGTCCCGTTCTTCCTGGGCTCGGTACACGATGGTATCGTCAGCAAAGAGGCTTCCTTCTACATAGCGACCACAGTCATGCTGACTATTCTGTTGCTGTAGAACTTTAGGGCGATCTATGGAAATGTGCGAGTTCAGAAATAAAGAAGAAGAAAGCGGACAGCAGAAAAGAAGAAGACAGGAAGCTTGGCCCAGCCAGCCAGGTCCTTCTGATCGGTCCCCAACATGATGCCGTGTGTGTGTGCGCTATTAATTACTAATACTGTAATAGTGTGCACTATTAATTACTAATTATAGTTTTGGGCTTAGATTTGTTGATGGCTTTTACAATGTTACAAAATCTTACCTGTCAACTTCAATGTACATTAATTATTTTACTTTTTTTTTCTCTGCAGAGATCCTCAAGAATGTAATTTCTAGAAAAGGTCTTAAGCAGACTTAAAATAACCTCTTGTTAAAAAACAAATCCACCAAAAAGGAGCCAGACTTCAGGCATCAAGAGTCAGACTGGAGTCGAGAGTAAAGATATGAAGTGAATTGTGAGAAAAAACCCCATTGCTTCACCATCAACGTCAGCTATGGGTGGTCTACCACTGGGCAGAATAGTGGCAAGGATGTTCTTCTGGCTGACACGAACCTGCCGCAACATGTACCGCAGCAAGGCCCATTACTTGAAGATCTCATGCTGTGTGCTGTTGTGCGCTCTCATTCCTTTCAACGTCATGTTCTACACCCGGGGATGCCGCCACACCAAAATATTTGTTAATTCGGACCGACCAGACTTTTTTCGTCACGGTTACCCTCCTCAGCTTCCAAGTCATTTATTTTCTACGCCTTTGCTCGGTAAGGAAGCGACTGAAAGTGCTGTGGAGTTGTTGGCAGCTCCTGTGGCTCCCATTGTTCACTATGTCTGGTGTAATAATGGTTACTTTCAGTATCAGAACTATCTCAGTGTGTTGAGCATCTTCAAAGTTCTAAAGCCCACTGCTATCCACTTTCACTATGACGATTTGCCTGAACTGGACCCTGATGGCTACTATCAGTTTTTCATGGACCTGAGGAAAGACTTGCCTAACTTGATCCTGGAGTCGGTCAGTGGCCATGGAGCATGTAGCAGTAACCTTGACACCAAGCTGAACTTTGTTCTGGAGCTTTTGAACCAACATGGTGGGATGTACGTTGGTGAAAATGTTATTTTGGCAGACTCTCTTTCACAGTACAGGAAGAAACATTTTTCCATTGCAGCCACCGAGCACTCCCTGGATGTAGCTGTAATGGAGAAAGGTTTTCTAGACCACACGGCTACGCAACCCACACTGAATGACATATTTCATGAAGACATTGAGGTATCCAAGTTCTCTTGTGGAACAGAATCATCGTACCAGAAATCACCCTCAATGCCCTGTGTGTTTGTTACCAAGCAGATCTTTCCTGTGGATGTCTGGGAGGTCAATTCTCCTTTCGGGCAGCTGGCACGCTGGCTGACTTATGGAAAGACAGAAATCCTCAAGCCCAAGCCTGCCAACTCCACAATTATCCCCAACATTGTGCACTACGTGTGGCTCGGAGACAACCCCCTCAAGTATTTCTCCTACCTCAGTCTGCTGTCTGCCCTGTATGTGCTCAATGCCGACATGGTCTACATCCACGGGGACATTGAACCTAGGGGGCCATACTGGCGCACCATGAAACGTCACAAAAGAGTCACCTTCGTCAATCGGGATTTTCCAGGAGCCGTCTTCTCAGAACCTATTGTGAAGTTCCGTTCCCATGCCAGCGACTATTGGAGAGGAGATATACTGATCCGCTACGGTGGTGTGTACATGGATTGGGATGTGATTTGGGTCAACCCCGTCCCAAAAGAGCTGCTTCACTATGAAACTGTGGCCTGTGCCGATTTTCCAGCTACAGGGGCTTTTCCCGACGTGTTCAACATGGGCGTGCTTTTAGCAGCGCCGGGGTCCCACTACCTGCGTTTCTTCTTGGAGTCGTATCATCACTACCTGGACACGCACTGGTCCTACAACGCCATCCACATGCCCTACAAGGTGTACGAGAAACACCCCAATTTGCTGCATGTCAACAGGCACCTTCAGGTGAGGCAGTTGATCTCACACCTTTTTCTAGTCTCTTGGTTGAATTCTGTTGTACATGTATAAATAAAAAATGATTCAAGTTCGAATCTAGGTCAAAGATATAATTTTTAAAACTTTATGTAAATAGGTTATGTTTTGTTTGCTTGTAAAATTTATTTTAATATTGAAACAGACTGATAAAAAGATTCTTCTTTTTCTTCGATCACTTAGATAGTTTTCTGTCATTTATGAGTGCAGATGCGCCATGCTGCCGTTGTGCGCCTAACTAAGAAATAGGCCCAGCAAGTCCGACTTCGGCTGGAGGAAATCTTTTTGAAAGTATTTTGTGAAAAAAGGCAGAATGGACTGGTAAGGCAGAATGATAGTAGATCATCATCTAGATGACAGTAAGCAAAGGGAAAAATCAGAGTCAAAGAGAGTGACAGATTAGAGGAAGTTACAAGCACAGAACTTCAAGAAGGTGGGGGAACTATTTATACAAAAGACCCCCCGGTATCCCCACGGGGGGACGATAAAAATATTAAGAGATTAAAGTAGTGTCACTCAAGTTTTGGGAAACAAAATTATGTATTTTTTTTCTTTAATTTTTAAATCATAAAGGTTTGTACAAACTTGAATTGTTTTAATTGTAAAACTTTTTTTAAAAACACAGTACTTCCAATGCTTGGCAAGGTAGTCTACCAAACTATTTGGAAAATGACTAAAACATAGACATTGCTGACTGTGACTGCAGGTGATTTGCGCCAAGGGGCTGTGCCACCCGGTGTGGAACCCTCAGTTCAAGGATGACAGTGTCCACCACCTGAGCTCGGCACCCTTCGACTGGCACACGGACACCCTGGCCATGCACTGGACCTTCCCTGACCCCGAGGAGTTTGCCGATGAGCAGAGCCTGTCCGACTCCATCTCCATGTTTGCCTCCATCGGGAAGTACGTCCTCAGGAAAGCCGAAAATCGTCTAAAGGAAGACCTGGTATAGTACCGTAATTTACGGCCCATAAGGCGACAGCGCATAAGGCGCACACCCTGCTTTTTTTTTTTTAATTCGTAATTTGAACAAAGATAGGGCGCATACACCCGATAAGGCGTAAAGAAACCAAAGAAATCAAAAAAAGGAAGAACGAAATTATCAGCTAAAGTAACATCATTACAGGTCTATTGCTGTGTCCGATTGTGATCACGGATGAGATACGATCGTGAAGCGAAAGTGCAATGTGAGTGAACTGTTGTCGGTTTGTTGTGGAAGCTACCAGAGCATGGTGAGTTGTTCAACTCTCGAACCCCTTACTTTTTTGTTTAGAGTAGATTGGGCGCAGAGGTCAAAGTTCAGTAAAAAAAAAAGTTGCGCCTAATAGGCTGTAAATTACAGCACTTAGTAAATTATGTTGATTTTGAAAGTGGTTAAGTGGGAGAGTTTTCTAGGGTTGATGATGTCAGTGCAAAATGTAGTTTGTGGATGCTGTTTTGCCAATTTGGGTATGCGCTTGGTTTTTGTATGCAAAGTTTTGATTGCTGATCATGCATCTCTCATTTGTTATTAACCATTTAAAATGTGATTGGTTTATTCTTTGAAATGTGAATGGACCTCACACTTGAGGTTTTGGGAACAAAAATTACAGGTCCGATGTCACACAAACTTACGATTTGACAGATCGTTTTTGTGATTGGTAATATATGTTTATTTACTAGGATTTATGTTAGAGGGAGTTGAATTTGATGTATGATGTGTTTACGGAGTTTTGATTGCTAGCAAACAAAAAAAACAAAAAAGCTGAGCAAGGTCAAACCTTGCCCTATGTATTGATGAATGGACGAAAAAGGTAAAGCCATCAAACTAAAGATTGCCTTGTTACGTGACTCCTTTGCCATTGCTGTTTCTGTATTACCATGGCAAAAGTTAGGAATATTGAGTGCGCGCATTTTCCATTGAATTTCTGACAGTTTTGTTCCTAAATGCCATAGAGTATAAGACTTACCTTTTTAGGCCATGTCACAATATGTCAATGCCATGTCTGATGCTAGTGATGGGTAATGAGTGAAGTGCCGTATTTTTCTGACTATAAGGCTCACATATTAGTAGTCATGTTATAAGGTGCAGGGGTCTGTCTCCATCTGGAAGAAAGTATCTCCTTAATACCTTATAGTCCGAAAAATATGGCATCTGATTATCTGTGCATGTGAGGAGTTTGCTTGACACTTGAATGTGTATGATTGCTCAATGTTAATTGCTAATTTGGTTGATAGAAGTCGGGTTATCTTGTCAGAGTAGCAAAGAAGGATTTACTGCTGACATTAGTCATTTCAAAGATGCTGTCTAAAATGTCCCTGTTTTTCTTTAGAAGATACATGTACCCCTATCCTTCAAGCTCTTCTAAGGGAAGAAAACATTATGATAAAGTATTGTACATAATAACTACATGCACTGACAAGATGCACACAAAACCAACCACTGTATCAAAACAGTATACATGTATGTACCGGTTATGTTGTTTTCTGTCTATTGTCTCCATGTGTCTATATGTGTGTATAATACATGTATATATCTTCTCTCTCCCTGTTTGTGTGTGTGTTGAAAGTTATAACTGGCTGCTAGTGCTAGTGATATACAAAAATCTTTACAAAATGTGATCTTACAAAATTGCAATTGTCAGGATTAACTTTTCGCATCGCAGCCATTACACCAAGCTGCGAACCTAGAAATTGCATGACTTTTTTAATTATTAAAAAATCGCAACAAATCACTCCAGCCATACAGTGATACACACAAACAAGACATAAATGAAAAAGAAATGAAAGAGGATTACAGGTTTTTACTTCAGGTATAGCAAGACTTTTTATAGAAAGACTTGTTACATTAATTGGTTTCCCCACTACAAACCACCACAATCGCAAAGTAATATGCATAAATCATTAAATGTGGTCTAGGGGACTTTAGAAATGACCAAATAATGGTATGCACACAGATTTACTTCCCTTGAAGTGAATTCGTCAAGCTGACAGCTTTGTATTTCTTCCGCATACAGTTAGGCGATTCATCCTCAATGATGATGCAACATATTGCATATAAATGCGGAAGGACGCGATCGAGTTGAAAAAATTCTAACAGAGCAATTGTTTTTAGTGGCAGAGGTTTTATCTTTTTTAATGAGTGCAATTTTTCTGTCAAATTACCATTTGATGGGATTTCTGACTGTATTATGCCTTTTTAGTCATGACAACTGATTTCACTGCTGCCCCTGTACAGTCTGAGACCTTGATGGTCCCTTTATTACGGTTTTCAGAGGATAGAACTTCAGACTATTCCGATGCCCATGAATTGACAAGTAAATAGAAGGGGGGAAGGTGGGGGGCTACATAGTGGAAAAGTACCGGTAATGCAAATGAGTCACTGTAGGTTTACATGCTTTTGCCTTCAAATCTTGCAATGTCTTTTTTTAATTGAATTTGAAAAGGTGTCTAGACATTAGAACACAATTAATGCTAAAAACTTCTTTATACAGTGGCTGAAAATGAAAATACTTGAACACATGCATTTTCTCATTCTGTAATAGTGTGTATGTGTGCGCGTGTGCATGTGTGTGTGTTTGGATAGCCATTGATGTACTTGTGTAATGTATGTTAATGAATTCCATTTTGCTGTGTCAATAGTTTTATATCAAATTTATATCTAGTTTTGATATGATTGGAACTGCTTGAATTGATAATTCATAAGCTCAATGATCACAATATTCTTTGCTGTTATGCTTCATCTTTTGGTTTGCATTGTGAGATGTACATTCCAGTAATCCTGAACATATTTGTGTGCTGCTTGTCATTTTGAGTTTGGCTTCCCCCCCTAATCCCCCCCCCCCCCCCCCCTCATAATATCTGTGTGTGTTTCATGATAATGATGGCACATTTTGTTGAAATCTTTTTGATATAGCCACCACATCATATTGAACACAAAGACCAGTTTAGCAGTTTTGTTTGGGTCTACTCTAATCAATTTACATGTTTGTTTTGTTTACTTTTATTGATGTGTGAGTTTACTTATGTCTTGTTATGTTCTTCTCATTACAAGCATGTTTTTAAAATACCATACCAAGAGATATCTGCATTGAAAGGTTGTATTCTATGGTGAATTCATAAAACTGTCTTGCAGTCATGCACCAGTTTAATATGCGTGGCTATAAACGATCCTTTGCTCACATTTATGTCTAATTGTGTATAGATGATTAGATGCTTTAACCCTTTCGTCGCATTGTAGCACCACAATGGTTTAACACCCATGTCACTAAAAGGCATCAAATCAGGGTCTGTTATCCAAAGACCCTATTGTCTTACTTTTGGGAGGTAAGGATAGGCCTTACTTTAAATATGTCACAGAAGAATCCCCAATATTACAGACATTTTTTTTTTCTCTACCCAGGTAAGTTTAATGGAAATTTAATGCTGAAAAATGGCTGGCGGTGAAATGGTTAAGATTTCTCCCAAAAGAATAAAATTAGCTTTGTCAGTTTACTTGTGTGACAATAAATTTTGCTTCAAACCATTCTCACCAATTAAAACAAAACATTTTCGGCTTTGCTACTCCATTTTTGCATTTGTAATTTATCTTGCAGTAGCAAAACGTCAGTATTACTGGTACAGCAATACATGTATTATGAAGCAACCAATAAGTTAAATTCAAAATTGTCTTGTGGGAGTGTTGGTTTTTCTTGTATCTTTTATATCAGCAATGTTGAGGTTGTTCTTGTTCGCTTCAATGAAGGCTTTCTTGTAAACCAAACATTTATAGAATTACAAAAAAATCATGTGCACACATTACACCCTCTATGTGTACACACGCAAGTGCTCACATGCACACACATGTGCTCGCACATTCACACTGTATAATACATTTTTGTTAACAAACCACTCCAGTTTGAAAGATACAGCATCCAGTCATGGAACAAAGCGTTTGTAAAAATATGGTCCTGCCTGAAAGAGAAAAGAAGCGTTTCTGTTTGCTTGCGGCATTGGAGAAAATCTGTCATTCCTGTTTGCTTCCTTGATATCATATCCATGGGGCTTTATGGGGCATGTGCGTGCGCGCGCGTGTGTGTGTGTGTGTTTCTGTAAGTTGTGTACCTTTTTCAAGATATGCGTTTTTGTTCATTTGTATATATGTACTTTTCTATATTCTACTCATGTAAAATGTATGTATGTTCTATAAGATAATTATATTCTATGCTGTATTTGTATTAAATATGTAAGGCGCTTAGAGCCCTAAATCAGAGAATAGGCGCTATATAAATAATCATTATTATTATTATCATCTTTTGAACTGGTATATTAATATTACCCATGACAACACATAACGTCCTACCTTGTTGACAAAACTTTGAATAAACTGGAATATTAATTTGTATGTAAGACATGGTAAAGAAGAAATTCTTTCCCATCGTAGTTTTGCCTTTAGAAATGGTAACTGCTTCTTTTTTTTTCAAATTGTTTCTTTTTGCATGTGAAGAATTTTTAGTGAAGTTTTAAGTAACTATGAGTTAATTGTTACCAGTTATTATGCTTGTAATTTGTTAATTGAACTACATGGCTTGAAATTTCTATATCGTGTTCAGGTTAGTGCATGAAAATAAGTACTGGGGTACCCTGTACTGACTTTGTTGTGTAACTCCGGGAAAACAGAAGAAAACCAAACATGTGTGTTGCTATTTTGTTTTATAAAACCACAAATTAGCATGATTGCATTGAGAGTTGGACCTTGCATCAAATGGACAGTACTTAATTCAATCTTCTTCTTTTTAAAAAATATGTCCATTATGCGTCTTTACATTTTTCTTATGAGCAACATGTAACACTTTTCAGGCTGATTTTGCAGAGGTTTAAAGGGTTTATTCATGTGTGTCTAATTTGAAAGAATACATTTTGTACAGCAACTACATACACACACACACACGCGCATACAAAAACACTTATACATGTACACATAAGCACATACACAAAGAAAAAATATTAGTTCAAATGATGTAAGCATTAAAAAATTATAATAAATTGTTTATATAATTAAAAAAATAAATCATAACGGTGGTTACAAACAATTAATGAATAACTGCATTAAGCAAACAATTTATAACAAACTTTATTTGTTGTTTTAATAAATTTTAAAAAAGTTTGTCCATTTTCTTTTCATGCTATTTTTATTCAGTTGTGATTGTATAAAATCACATTGCAGTTGATGAAATTTGAATTTTTGTACGTTATAAAGGTTTGCTTTGAAGAATTTGTGGACATACAAACACGGTGCTGATTCATCTAATCTTATACTCACATAATTTACATGTGTATGAACAGATTCATTCATATAAACACACATTTGAAATTACTGACAAAATACAAAACAATTTCAAAGACGTAGATAATCTTTCACCGATTCCTGCTTACATAACCCCTTGACTGCCATATAACGTATCACATATGCTTGATGATTCAACCAATGATGTCAACAGATGAAGGGGAATAACTCTGGTAAGCTGAGTTTTGCTTTCACACAGTTATGAGGGTTATATTATAACTCAAGACCATTTTGCCAGATTGGCTCTATCAGTCCTCTTCTTCATGACATGATTTTTTTAAATTATTTGTTCTCTAATTTTCTCTGGCAGTCAAGGGGTTAATTTCACTCTACATGGTGTCCCTAAAGTCACTCTACATGGTGTCCCTAAAGTCTGGACACAGGGAAATATCACTAACGAAGCTGTTCGTAACGAAATAAAAAGGAGTTTTTAGAAAATATCAAAATGCATACACAGTGGTATTCTCTATGATAAGGTTTAGGAAATCGCGATCACTGTTGTAGCGCTTATATTACATTTATTTCTCAATATCTTTCCGTGATTTGGATATAGTGCCATTAATTTACATATGATGTAGAGACTAGTTATTGTTTTTTTAAAACTGATTTCATATCTTTGCTATAGAATAAAAAATATATAATGATGACCAAGACCCACTTACATACAATGATACATGCATACAGTCTAAAATACATACTCCAGTACTTATTTCTTGGTCACAGAAACAAACAATCAAAATAATTATAATTCATTAACTGATTAAGATTTCCCTGTTATCACCACAAAACATGTACTTGCTCAAATGGGGTTATTACAGCAAAAAATCGCTTAAATCAAAATTGAACTGAAGGGACTGAAATTTTATTTTGAGATAGCCAATATTTGTAGTTAAAAAGACTTTTCAACATAGAGATTATATACTGGGGGACCAAAATAATATAGCGAGTTATCCATTTTTGAGTTATCAGTTCTCCACTGTATTATCTTTCATTTATCACAGATTTGCTTTCACAGTTTCAGCATCATGTGCACACATTTCATTAGTCAACCTCAGCATGAGCATTGAATTTTTTTTTTTAATGGATGAACGAAGAGCGGGATTCTTACAAGATGAAAAATCAGTTTTAATAATTGCAAGTAAAATGTAAGGTATTTATTTATCCAACCACCTGAAATTATGTCTTAAGGCTGATTCATATAAGTATCTATATACTTAATATGCAAAACCAAACTGGTGTAACCGTCTCTCAAGAAAAATAATAAATATTTGTAGGATACAATCTTTCCTGTTCATGGGTATTTAAAGCCCCAAAGTTTTTGTTGTTGTTTTTTGTTTGTTTTTTATTCCAAGAATTTCACAGGCAATGTTATCATTTTAATGTACTTAATATTTGTGATTTATGATTTATTTTTTTCCAAACAAAATGTGCTGATTTTGTATTTTCATCCTTATTCTGTGATGTGCATATTTGTGTGTATTCTTTGATCTCATTTACATAGACATTTTGCAGGCATTTATTTTTCAGCATCTGAATCATAAAGGGGAAGAAGTGCATTCCATTTCACTGAAAAAAAAGAATATGGAAAAATTGTGTATATATGTAATTTCTTATCTGTATTAATCAGTCATGTATTGGATTTGTGTGTGTGTGTGTTTCCCCTTTGTTGAGCTGAGCGGAACAACCATTACTCAAAGTGTTTGAAGGTCTGATCCAAGGGGATCGTTACCATACTATTGTGCCTTATTTTCACATTCTCCCTTTTTGATTTTATTTCTTTTTTAATGTATGGTTTCCGTGAGTGTTCACGATTTTCCCCCCTCCATTGACTGCTTTAGCAAAACCTTTTGTACATTGATATTGTGATACAATGTTATGTTCGTAACAAACCTTCTATACCAACATTTTCAGAGTCCTTAATGTTGACTGAAACAATGGAAGTTGGCAAATCTGAACAAGATTGCTTCCACAAAATTAATCCCTTGACAAATGATATAGAATAATGACCTCTCTCTCCCCTCCCTCTACCCCTGTCCTGTCCATCCTTCCCTCCCCCCAACCCCAACACACACAATGTCCTGGGGCATATGGCGCAGGCCAATCCCCCACCCCTTTTGTTTAAAAATAAAATACATCCATACTTAAAATAAGTTTCTAATTTTGAGTGCCCTGAGCCTCAGTCGTCTCCACTACTTCCATCCACACCCACATCCCTACAGTTTCTACTTTAGTTTTGCTTTCTATTTCTTTACATTTACCCTTATCTTCTCTACTTTGTATTGCTTTTTCTAAAATAAAATTTGTGGGGGGTACTACTACTAATAATCCCCGAAAGTGCAACAGAATCTTCCAGCTTGATGAAGTTGGCTGCCTGAGGGAAGAAGATTTTTAACATCAATAATAATTGAACTAAAAAGTAACTAGTCCATTCATGTTGTCACTAAAAACAAACAAAACTTATGATAATGATTTTTTTTCTTTAAGGAAGAGAAAAAATGTAATCTTAGAATTAGATGACAAAAACTAACCGTCAATGAGTCATTCACACAATTGCAGCCCAAAACTTTAAAAATTTATGTAAGAAAAAGAATGAAATGAAGTTTGGAATGTTTAATTTTGAGAAATGGGTGTTTGGAATTTCTGTATATTAAGAAAAAAAAGTTATCAATGTTTGGAATTTGTTTATTTCAGGGCTCTCACTCTTGTGTGTCATGTTCTAAAAGGGAATCTGCAGCTTATCATGTAATGCATCATGTAATTAACTATTTTCGATAAGAAGTTGTCATTCTCTCAGACTGACATTTCCTGCAGAGAATTCTGATCCTAGTGGTATATTTGTAGAGTCATTCTCTCCTTTTTTTTAAAACCATGTCTGCTGCTTGCTGTTTAAAAATAAATTCCACTTTGAAAAACATTTAATTTAACTGTTGTTTTTATGTTGAATTTGTGTGATGTGTAATAGTAAAATAAAAACACTAATACTCTATTTCCAATCATTAGGTATATTATACAATTTTTGCCTTTTCTGTCAGATAAATTCAACTTACAAATCTCTTGGTTTTTGTTATCCAATACATAATTTATGTTCAACATATTTTAGTACGACTTCTGATTTAAAGCCTTCAATAAACAATTTACATAATTAAAATACAACATGGAATATGGCATATACATGGCACATACTGTACATTGACATAGAAGAGCACTTGTCATAATATAGGCAGCTGATACATGTTCAAATATGACACAACTAACAAAAAATTACTCATCGATCTGTGCAAGAGTCAATATGAAACATTTAAAATAAAAGTGTTTGAAAACATCAGAATATGGCTGAATTACTAACAAACATTTGTGTTCAAACTTGCCCCCCTCCTGTTTCCATCACCCATCATCTCTAGGTTGTTTTTTTCCATTACACTTTTTTTTTAAATTGATCTATATTCATGTGTATAACAAACAAAATTCCATTGTAAGGTATATCAGCTGTAATAAATGTTTAATATGAATTTTTAAATACACCTTAATTTTCTTTCTTTAAATCCCTGTTTCCCATTCAGTGATCATTATATTTCCCTTCAAAATTAAATATCTGTTCCTATTTTTTAAGTGATAAAAAAATTGAAAGGAAAACAATAACAACCACAAGGAAAACAAAGTACGAAACATGCAGAAAAAAACACCCAAAACGGATGTATCTAGCAGTCCATTGAATATGAGCACCTCCAGGGCCCATTAAATAAAAGTGATAACATTTCAAGCAGTCACAGCCGACTGTTGGTCCCTCTTGCCGGCAGGGATGTCGGGCATTGGAGTGGACTCTCCCAGGCCAGGGGTGGACAGCACAGCAAACTGCTGGCTGCGAACCAGGGACAGGTTGATCTTTTTCTGCACCAGCTCCGCTCGCAGCGAGCGCAGTTCCATCTCGGCCTGGTTACGCAGCTGTTAAGGGAAGGTTGGGAATCAATAGACTTGGAAGGCTTGGCCCCGCGAGGTGTGGATTTTCTTCTGGATGGCCTCGGCTCTTACTGCTCGTAGCTCTGTCTCGGCCTGGGTACGCAGCTGCAAGGAAGACAGGGGGCATGGGTGTGGGGTGGAACCGTCATAAGAAAAGAGTGATCTTTTTCTTTATAGGGCCATGAGGGTGAGTGAGGAGAGGTGGAAGGGGAGACATAGCCAGTTAAGGATCTAAGTTGATTCTAGTTTAGTAGGAATGATAGATCTGTAGTATTAGTCAACTCAAAGATTTAAGATTAGGCGTGGATAAAGTTGTTAACGGGTAAAACAGAAAACGTTCTATTTTTTCCTTCCCAATTTCAAGAACATTAATGTTAGTGTTTTGAAAATCAAACATTTAGGAATTTAGAAAAATGAGAATGGCAAAAAAAGGAACATTTTCAAAGACTATTCCAGACGTTTGCTCAACTAAGATTATAAACAGTCCTCTTGCAATCAGAAGCGTCTAGTTGCACCTATGTTAGAAATAATTTAATTACAGTAAGGCAGAAAAAGTAAAAGAAATAAAAATGTTGCAAAAAAGACAATTCCAAAAGAAAGAAAATTTCTGAGAGTATCCAGCCCTGAACAGCATTAACGAAAAGAAAAAGAAGAGAATAAAACTGAAGAAAACAGTTTAATTTTTTTCTGATCTTCATGGTAGAAAAACACACAGAAAAAGAGTCATGCTTTAACATCCCACCATTTGAATTTGTGCAATGTTAATTTTCATTTTTGTTTGCCCAAAACCCAGAAGTCTGTTATCGCTCTCATGGTGACCTCAGTTTCGGTTTCGAATCCAGTCTGTGCCTTGATGCGTTCGGGTCAAAGTCATGGGGATCAGTGTGTTCCGGGGAGCTGTCGGTGGACGGTCATGGTGGCGCTCTCAGAGGAGGACCTCATCACGCTGGCTCCGCGACTAAGAGAATAGTGTCGTCAGTAGGGGGCTTAGTAGGTGGTGTCCTGAACAGGCTCCACCGAAGTGACTCAGCAGCAGTGCAGTGTCTCCTCTGTTGGTTGCCTCCTGACAGCCTAACATAGATTTGCTCCTCTTGGACTCGGATTCCGTGACCTGAACAAGCCGGGGTGTAGCTGCGAATTGGGACTCGGAATGAGCGACGTGGTAGCAGAACATGGGACAGCAACAACAAAAAATCAAAGACAGGAAGGATACAGAGGCATTTTCAGTAAAAGAAAGAAGCTTGATATGAATACAAGTAAAGGAAAGAAAGGCTCAAGAATGACCCTGGAATGTTGAGAGCAGTTCTAACTGAAATTTGTACAAGAAAACAAAGGGGATCTAGGACGATGTGAGGATTGGGCAACATATACGCCATAAAGTCATTATGTTCAACTAAAGACCCCCTTTTAAGCAGTACTTTGATACATATGTATAGAGAAAAGAGATATATCCAATTTTATTAACAAGAGTTACATGAGGTCTACAGGTGTTAATACAATGTATTTAAAAAGAAAAATTAAGCTACAATGTACACAGAAGTGATGAATAAGAAACAGGTTAGTAATGAGGGCAGAGGTCAAAGGTATAAGAACGGAGCTGGGAGTAAGTGAATAAAGATGGATTAGCAGGGAAGGGAAAGAGATTAGACCTCATGGACTTTCCAAGAAGGTACCCAAATCACCAAGGCAGAGCTTCGCAGCAGAAGATGTTAAGAGGCTTTCCAGAAAAAAATACACACTTTTAACCAAATGCATGCATCAAAGCCTTTTCTGAGCAACATTTCATTTCTAAATAGAAGCATTGAATGCTCAAGTTTAAGCTTTCATGCAAAGAATTAGCTCCATAGAGCATTTTTTCCTCTTAGAAGCTTTTAGTTTTTGAAAGTGCTTACTAAACCAGGTTACTCAAAAAAGGCTCTAAAGTCTATGACGATGAACACAAATTTTCATAAAAATACACTACATCTGCCACACATACACTGTGGTGGAATAGATTTTGTTAAAAATTGTGATGAAATGATAACATGCATATAAAAAGCACAAACTGATTTAAAGTTGATAATTTCCCACAATTTCCTTGTCTGACCACATTTCAGACAACTCTAAAGATGTTCATAATACTGTATATCATTTTAAAAGAATGAGGTTTTCTTTGAATGAAATGTAGCACTTCACATTCATTATTTTGCATAATATGGTTATGGAAATAATTATAATCTTTCAAAGTTGTAGTTGTTTTTTTATACTATTCATGGTAAAATTATAATCAATGTTTTTATATGTACATGTACTGACAGCAATTGCACAGACATTAGCACAATAATGACAACAACATTAAAAGTGATGAATAGAACAAAAAAGTGTGTATGCCAAACCAATACAATCCTGAAACAGGAAATTAATGCACACTATGTTAGACAATAAAATTTGGCAAAAAAGGAATGTTAAAATTAATGAAACACATCACATTTTTTAGTCTGTAAAATCTATATTGTAAAATTGTTATGAAAGATTGAAAAGACTAGGAGAGCAGATAGTGAAAATGAACAAAGGTAGGTAACTCACCATTAATTTGCTCCCCTCCACCAAAGTTGCATATTATGATAACCCCGCTTAGCTCTGCATGAATAAAAGGACACAGACGAACAAACCCAATAACTCCCTCAAAAGGGGAGAATCTGGTTAGCCCATATAAAATTTTAGTTTGCAGTGTCCTCTGTGGGTGAAGGTTATAATATGGGCAAACCAGATTCTCCCTTTTTCAGGGAGTTAATGATCTTGTTCCTCTGAAGCATTTTACTCATGCAGGGCAAGGTTGTCAAAGGTAACTTTGGTGGATGGGAGCTAATTAATGGAGCGTTACCTTTGTTCATTTTTCACTAAATATGCTATGTTCCAAGCTTCCAAAATCTGTTATGTCTGGTCATGTTTGTTTACAAAGCTTACAGACATGAAGTAAACAACACTTAAAACACAACTATATTTTAAACCCGCTATTGTCGCGTTGTCATTTTTTGGTACAAGTTTCGAATTGCTGGACATTGTAAGCATGCAAGTGTGAGCATAAACATGTTTCAGTGTCAGTGTGATACAAAAGAAATTCAAAATCAAATTGTTCAGGCGTGTAGAAATCCAAGTTAATCCTATGATCACAAAATAAAAGAACATGAATGACACAACTGACACTGTTGTAGGCCTACTGTTGACATGTGTAACAAGTTGATGCAATTTTTTTTCTCCAAATTAATTTGTAAGATTGTCCTTTCGATTGGGTTGCAAGATCTTACTGCAGTGAATGCTTAGGGGCATACACCTAAAGTAGTAGTGTTTCTTCTGTTACAATTTAAGTTTATTAAAAAGTGAAAATAGAAATGTAATACTATGGTGCATGCTATATATAATTATGCAAACAAACATGACATTTAATTAACAATGAAGTGGTCAAGCCACTAAATTAGTAAATGACTACTCTAACTCAGTACCTAGGCCTGAAGTGCGTTAGGCACTGGAACAAGCGCATTAGGGGTCTTGTCAAGCCCATCTCGTGGAGAACGCCGTTGCACGCTAACTAACACATTTATCTGATTGACAAACAAAAGGGCAGTAAGCAATGTGAATCAACCACTTTGAAAGCTCAAAAGCAATAGATTATAAATATATGTGTGCAAAATTAATGTGAACAAAATCTTGGCAGAATTGCTGTAAATAAAAAATGCTGATTTATGGTGGAAAAAAAGAATAAAGCATTCTACAGCTTCAATGACGTAAACTAGAAGGGTTGTCTCTTAAACTAAGAACAAGTAAATGGATAATTGACATGCACTTATGACATGAGAATTTTTATGGAAATAAAGCAGTGATTCAAAAAAGTTAATAGCCTTATACAGTAACACATACTGTACACACACACACACACTCTCTCTCTCTCTCTCTCTCTCTCACACACACACACACAATCACATCCACACAGCACACTCTCTGAAAATATTGCTGTGAAGCACCTGCCTTTTATATCCATATGAAGTTTCATTTCATCTTCTGATTCTATCAAGTTCAATTTAATTTTATGTAAAATTTAAAATATTCCTTACCTGTTTATGGAAGCAAAAGCAAAGTAATCACAACTGTTAAAGCTAAAGTTTCATATTTTAAAAAAAAAAGTCTGCAAATCTACCAGAATTCAAGCAACAGTTAAATGAAAGCATACTACAAAGCCCAGCGAACCAAAAGAATAAGGATGGTTTACAGAGAAAAGGAAAATACAAATAAGGTACAAAAGGATGAAAGAAAAGAAGCAGCCTTAGAAGCAATACAAAAGGAGATATGATGAGAATAGTATTTGATATTCCTGAAAATTCACATTTTAATGATACATTAACCCTTTCACCGCCAATGTCGCATTTTTGCACCACAATGATTTAACACCCAAGTCATTAAAACTCTTGAAATCAGGGTCTGTTATTCAATTATATTGTGTTCCTAAATTTGGGCAGTGAGGATTGACCCTATTCTAAATGTGTCACAGAGAAATCCCACAATATTGCTGACAAAATCTTTTCTGTAGCCAAGTAAGTTTAATGGAGATTTTTGGCTCAAGATGGATGGCGGTGAAAGGGTTAAGCATTGTAATAGGTAGGGATGGGGGTGAAAGGGAGTGAGCTGGGGAAGCGCAAGCGTAACACAACAAGGCACATTGATTCATGAGTTTATATTATTTCTATCAACCTTTTCTTTATTTCTCTCTCACTACCTTGCTTTATATATTACTCATATAATGCTGACAGCCCAAAGCATACGGAAAAAGCTATGAATTTATTAAGTATTAGGTACTTTATAGTCACAGAGGCGTCTGTAAAATTTGGGTTGCTCCCACCTGGAGAGCGTGTCGCAGCCAGAGGCGCACAACCCAATTTTTTGTTTGCAAGCGATTTTTGTGTGACTGATGAGGAAGGAAGGGGGGGGGGGGGGGTAAATTTTGACCAAATGACAACTTTTTCGTTGCCACTGGGTTTAACGTGTGCTAAGTGCATGGGCACACAGGACCTCGGTTTATCGTCTCATCCGAAAGACTCCATGTTCAGACCGTGAGGCCTAGTGCAATGTGAGAGGAAAACTCCTCTGTACCCAGGTTCAAACTCGGGTTTACTTGACACAATTTATGAAACAAAACAAAAAAAGCAAAAACAAAAATAAACAGCTATGCTTAAATACCAGCTCACTGAATACAACTATGCTGTTTATGTAACACTTTGACTAGCTCTCTAGAATTCATACAAACACATAATTATGCTGAATCTGGGTCAAAGGCAATCAGCATTCATTTAAGGACCCTGATTGTCAAAACTGGTTCTTTAATGGACCTTCTGTGTGCATGTAAACTCAGAACACTTCTTGAATAAGACATCAATAAAATATGTTCAGTTCATGTTTACACTAAACAAATCCTCTTTTTATCTAATTAAAACATTTCAGTTTTTATTATTTTTTCTCCAGTGCTAATATATTTTTGTTATTGTAATGTTTGTTTCTATTTCTGATCTTCAACTTCTAAAGTAAGCTTACAAGGAAACAAACAAGAACCTTTTTATGATAGTAAGTTTTCTGGAAAAGATTATAAACTTTGTCAATGACTTTCATAACTTTCTTTTAAAAAAAAAGTAAATGATTATGTTCAAGAAGAACATCAGACGTTGTTGTGTCTTCTTCCACTTCTCTACACATTTCTAATAGGCAAGCACACAACAATCAACACATCAAACGATGCATAATTGAATAAGCAATTTGGGTCTGTTCTGTCCTGTCTGGTTGCGTTACCTTCATTTCAGCGGTCAGCTTCATCTTGGCGTTTTCTATTCGTCTTTTCAGGTCATCGATGTCGTGCTGCAGTCGGGTACACTGTATCACATAGTTGCTCTGCACACATACCCATGTTGGAAAAACCCGGCATGCACATACCCGCGCGCACAGACACACATACCCACACAAGTGCGCATGCAAACACACACACACACACACACACACAAGCATACATGCACATACATGTTAAGTTAGAAAACGCTTCATGTCTCTCCTACATGCAACAAAAGCATCTTGTAATGCTTATTCAATGTCCATCTGGAAATAACATTTTGACTCATAATTATGGGGCAAAGGAGGAAGGAGTTGGTTGGGTTTGCTTTGGGGGGGTTTCAAATATAAGGGCGCATAAGTACAAATGCACATAGTGACATACGAGAACATACATGCGCATGCATACATTGTTAAAACCAATTACGTGACGACATGGACTTCTATTTAAACCATGTGCCAGAGAGCATGAGAACGAACAACTGAAAGGGATATGTAGGCTCAAGATAAATTCTCAACATTTTGCAAGCTGCATGAATTATGGAAACATTCTTTTCTCTCTCTTTTTGGTCTGTTATTTGTATGTTGTGGGGAAAGCAGAATTCCTTCCCCAAAAAAATTCCCATTGTCTCTTTTGTATAACGTATCTTATAAGTATTATCCTTCTTGATATGCAGTGTTTCCCGTGTTTCTTCATATGTGCCGCTTATGCATTTGATAAAGGATGAATGAGGCTGAAAACCAGTCTCAATACTGATACATGTGCTAAAGTGTTTTTTCTTAACCCTTACACTGCCCCGTCACGGATATTTCCGTCAACTTCCGGTAACCTATAAACCGCCCCGTCACGGAAATATCCGTCATAGGGTTATTCTAAGAGTTTGCCTTTTTCTATCCATACACTTTACGCAGTATGTTCGAATGCATGTGAGAGTGTTCTCAAAGGATAGTATATTCAATCCCCGTTCAGAAAAGCATAGGTTATATATGTACTTTTATTCAGAAAGTTTTGCGATAGACTCAGGAACCTAAAACGGCTTGGCAAATAGTTGCCCCGCAACCGGAACCGGGCTTGGCATTTTGTTTGTTTTTATTAAATGTTCACACTATTACCTTTTGTGATGGCCTGCTGTCCCCAAGTTTGACATTTTTGTCCTTGGGTCCTTCCAGCACGGCCATGAGTTTGCGGTGTAACGATTCCAGTTCTTGCTTCAGGCGATTCGTCTGCTCCTCTAACGGAGGCGTCTTCTTCTTCTCCTCGAAGTATCGCTTCTTCCAGATGTCACGAGCTGAAATGACAGTGATCGTTTTCTTTATAAAGTGCATGGCTTAATAATAATAATAATAATGGGAATTTATATAGCGCTCTTTCTCACATGAGCTCAGTGCGCTTTACATTGATAACAAGAACATTAATGGCAACAAATAATTAATCATTACAAAGTAAAATAAGCATGATGCTTACACACAACGTTCTCTTACTTCCTTACACACACACACACACACACACACACACGCACACATACACACACATGCATGCGCACACGCACACAATTAATTATACAAGTAAAATAGTTACAACATGAACATTCTAAGAAGAAACATAGAGACCACATTCACATTCCCAATCAAGTTTGAATACAATACTGCAACTTGAAATAAAATCATACTGCCATCGACATACCAATTACATGACTAATTATAATAGACAAATTTTGCAAAAACAAAAATACTCTTCTACCTCATTTACAAGCATTTAAAGTTTACAAGACGTAGACATTCTACATACAAAATACGAATAATAAAATAATTGTAAATACATTTTTTACAAGATTTCTGCAATAAAACGGACCCCCCCCCCCCCCCCCCACACACACACACAAACACTAATCAATCATAATATGTCCGAAACAAGTGAGTTTTAAGGGCAGAGCGAAAGGCGGAAATAGAGTCAGATGAGCGGACATGTTGTGGGAGGGAATTCCATAAGTGAGGTGCTAAATAGTAGAAAGATCGTTCACCAAACGATTTCGTGTGGACCCGAGGAACCTTGAGTGTGCAGCAGTCAGAGGAAGAACGTAGTGAGCGAGCAGGTAAGTAGACAGTTACTAGTTCGGAGAGATAGACGGGACCAGAGGAGTGAACAGCACCGAAACAAAGGCAAGCTATTTTATATTTGATTCTAGCCTCTACTGGAAGCCAGTGCAAGTTACGAAGATGAGGTGTTATATGATCAGAACGTGGAATCTTGAGAGTGAGGCGTGCTGCACTGTTTTGCAGTTTTTGAACACGTTGCAGGAGATACTTAGGACAGCCACAGAGAAGAGAGTTGCAATAGTCAATGCGGGAAAGAATAAAGGCAGAAATAAGAGTTTTCGTGGCTGCAACAGACAGAAAGTGTCGAACAGCACTGATTCGTCTGAGCTCATAATTGATGGAACGTATGAGATTAATAACCTGTTTATGCATTGTAAGATTTGAATCGAGGGTAACTCCGAGATTCTTTGCTGACTTAGAAAACTGAACACAAGCATTGCCAACTGTAAGAGTTTCTGGAAGAGATATCGCTGCTTGTAGCAGCCTGAACTAGACAGTAGCTTTGTTATCATTAACTTTAATATACTTCTCAGCTAGACTTGAAAGCCTATTTTTTGTTAACTAGATCTTTCAAAAAATTGCAACATAGTTATTGTAATCCAGGAATAGATAAATGAGGCATAAATTCATTGCTGAATTTCAAAACAAGCAAGAATGGTTTTAATCAAAATTAATGAGGTATAAAATACTGTCAGCGTCCTTTTTTATAGAGCAATTATAATCTTTCTCTCTGTCTGTCTATCTCTTTCTCTCTATCCCTCTTAACACACATACAGAGAGACAGAGAGAGAGAGACAGCAGTAAACCCTCCCCTGTACACACCATAGTTTCGTCTGTTCTGTGTCTTGGTCTGCAGGGCTTTGGCTTTCTTCACCAGTTCCTCTCGTTCCTTTTCTGTGAGTTGTCGCGTTTCACGCGCTTCCTCTATTTCTTTCAGCAGTCTTTGCTCTACATTCACAAACACATAAGGATTGAACATTTAGATTAAAGCATATGTACCAGTGAAGAAAGTTGTAGCCTTATGTTGTGAACACATACATGTGTGTATGCATACACAAGACATAGCACAAATAAGAGCAGCACGCACATATACAAGAGCATACACACTCCCACGCATGCACACGCAGAGGCACTGAACAGTCGAAAATAGCCAATAACCAATTGTTCAGTTGGGAATAATTTTAAGAAGAATACTAAAAATAAAAGTAATACTATTACATGTATTGGTTTTTCAGTTCTTGGTCACAATGGAATATACAGGAAGACTAACAAAATATAAGAGAGAGAGAGAGAGAGAGAGAGAGAGAGAGAGAGAGAGAGGTGGGTTATAAACAGGTAACTGAAAAGAAAACACACAAAGAACAGACGTACGTATAAACAGAACTTACAAGTCAAATCTTAGAAAGTGAGAGCGAGACGAGGGAGAGAAAGAGACAAACAGACACGCTATCAACTATAAAACCAGGAGTGATGTATGTATGCTATAAACAATTTTGTCTGGATAACTATCAATAAAAACGCTATGCGCTAAAATAAAAATTATTGTTAAAAAAACACACCCAAAAACCGCTAGTCAAAATGGTTAACACGACTAAAGTTACATCTCTCCATGTTCACAGTATTACTTGAAATTAAAAAACAACAACTAACAAACAAACAAGAAAATGGATTAGAATGCAATAACACTTGAACAATAGATGTGAAACAAAAGTGTTTTTGAATGCAAAGGCAAAAAAAGTGATAATAAAAATCACAACAAAACAACCGCACATACTCATACGCACATGCAAACCTTCACACCCTGCGCCGTGATTCAAGGGAAATTGATTGACATAAACACATGTGGAAAAAGGAAAACAACTTACATCTGTACACACACAAAATTACTGCATGGAGAGAAGATGTGTTTGTGCCATTGCGTAATTTGCACATATGTTATTACCCAAAATTCACAAATTAACCATTTATCTATTTATTTATTTGCTGCCTCTAGTTTTTAGATGCATCAGGAACATCAAAGTAAACATTCTTTTGCCATTTAACATTGGCAAAGTTGTAGTTTAGGCCTTAACATTTTCTGAACTATCGGTAAAAATAATTCCATCAAAGCGTTCATTTTCTCCAAACCAAGGGGACAATTCTAGATAACTATCATTTTTCATAACCTATAATTTTACGAACCAATTGGCAACTTAGGATGCGCATTTTACTGCCAGGAGGCAGTCAAACCAGTAGGGGCTTAGCGCGCAATATTCTTAGTTGGGCGTAGTGAGAGAGAGAGAGAGAGGGGGGAGAATATCGCGTGCTAAGCCTCTACTGGTTTGACTACCCTCTGACGGTCAAATCATCGTCCTAAGTTGACCATTCAAGTGTTAAGACGCCATATCACCTTCAATATGGCACATTTTCTACTCCAGTGGCCTTGACCTTTGACCAATAACCTTCATTTTCGAAGTGGGCCTAGATATCCCAACTACCTATGCACATGCAACATAAGTTATCATGACACTCAGGCAGCCAAGAACAAACAGACAAACGACATTGAAAACATTACCAGCTTCGCTTCATGGCTTGTAAAAATAAACGATTTCCAAATGTCATGGATATACATAGATCTTTAGTGACAGGATCATTTATTATGTAGATTTTGTAGACCCGAAAAGTTGTTTCATGCGAAGCATTTCAGATGAAACATATACAGTTTTAAAATATATCTTTAAGTAATTAATCTTAGAAAGAAATACCACAACAGCCATTGGCACAATACAACATTAAGGGGAAAAGAAGAGTAATTTGTGTTCAAAACAAAACATCAAACATGGTGCAGTATGTGTTTATGCTTAGCAAGTTAGTAAGTCCATGCACTGCCCTTATAAGAAAGAAAAAAATCAAAGCGCACACATATCAACGTGGCTCACAAAGGGACCCAATAGCACTGAGCAAGGGTTCAATAATCCTCTGGAACAGTGCCACAGTACTGTCTACCTGCACAGTCATACAATGTGAGATCATAGGGGTTTTGCATCCACTTATAAATAATATCGGCAATATAACATCCAAATATTTGTTTCCACAATCACCCTTTCTTGGTTATTATATAATAAGTATGTAGATGCTTGTAAAAATGTGTTTTTGTACATTGTATATAGGCTATGTGCATCATTTCTGTGCGTGAATGTGAAATAAGTGCTTCGATGTTTGCATGAACATGATTGCGCTGATGCAGTTGCAATAATGCACACGTTTGTGCAAACCTAACAAATATTCTCAAAAGCTAAAGTCTATTCTGAAGGTGCTTCCAAATACATCTCGCCATAAAGAATAGTACAAGGACACACACATTCTAGTACATGCATGCCACAGCCTAATCCACCTTGTTGTCTACTGTCTAAAGTAGAGTCACGTAAGAAATGAAAGGAAGAAATGACAAACTAAATTGAAATAACTGATTTTCCTTAGTTTCCACACTACATTCTACTCTGTCAACTGAATTGTGGGTCCCTCACTTTCTTCCCTTCGCCTTTGCCTTGCAGACTCTGTGTCTCTTTCCATCTCAGGTGACGACAATCGCAGTTGGGGAGGGGAGGGAAACCTGCCGAGCTCCTGCAATGACAATTCCAAAAAATCAAACGTCATTATTTTCATCTGCAATTCATCCATAATGTTAAATTATTTGACATTTTTACCTATAATATTCAATATTTTGATCAATACACATGCCTAATGTAGCTCTATAGAAAAAATGGACCTACGCGCATGACTGAATAAATCCCCTTGCAATGGAGAAATATTGCTATATACAATCAACAAAACTAAATTTAAACAAGTGTATTGCCGGGCAGCAGATATGTTCCCGAGCAGCTGGACTTGGGCACATAACAGCAGCATGACGCATCTGCACTCCAATAACAAGAAACTGAGCAAATTGCAAAAAAAACCTAATAAATGTGTCAAAAATGTGTGGTTGTAAATGACAGGTTACAGATGGTCTCATCGGCAGACTATAACCTTTGTGACCTTGACCTTGACCGTTCTTGTACTAAATATTCAGAATTACCATAAGCCATGCATCTGCACATCGAATTTGAACATTGTAAGTCCAACTATGTGAAAGATATGGCCTCAAGAAGAAATGTACGTTTTCAAGGTCAGACTTCAAGGTCAAGGTCAGCATGGTTATTATTTTTGTATGGGACCTTTTGTGTACCGTGATGCACTACCACAGAACATTTGAAGCGATTCCATGCAACAGTTCTTGAGATATAGCCTTGGGGTTGGAACCCTGGGCCGTGACTGATTTGCACGCACGAGCGCATGGACAAATTCTTGGTTATAATGAGAAATCCCGCTGCCTGGTATGGTCAAATTGTTAGCTAGGCTTCCCAAGTCTGCCCACATGCATCCCCCCCCCCCCCCCCCAATTTTTGTTTGTTTTTAAATTGGGTAGGCGCTGCGCTTGCGGCGACGCACTCTCCGGGGGAGAAGCAGCCCGAATTTCACAGATACAAGTCTCTGTGACTTGAATATACCAAATACCAAAAAAATGATAAAATACCAAATATAGCCCTTTTATCACAAAACGTGAAAAAACCGCATTGAAATAAGTGATTAAAATACACTGAATGGTTTTCAAGTAAACGCGGTTGGACGGACGGACGCACGCATGCACGGACGGATGGATGAAAAAAAAACCAATTTCCTGAAGCGTCTTTTCTCTGGAACTAACAATCAGTAAGGATAGGCCTAAATTATAGGGTCTAATATTTGCATTTGAAACTTGCTCTGTCAAAACTCCCATGGTATGCAAAAACTTCTCATAAACATATTCAATTTCATATTTTTTATACCTTTAAACTAAAAAAAACACATACAAAAGCATAGAGGCACACGTGCTTTACAAAATAATGTATACAACAACTTACATTTTTACACATATGGTAGAATTTATACAGTTGTACCCTTTTCCCCAACTGTCGCTAAACCCATCTGACCTCCGCTCTCCCCAATACAATTTAAAAAAAACCACTATATAGCTTCCTTCGTTTTATTGATACCAACATCTGCTAAAATTTGGGCTCTTTCTTTTCCTTCTTTCAACAGCAATCTTTATTAAAACGTAATGAAGAATGTGCCAGCGGCAGAACGTTCACATGCATTCACCTCATCAGAGCTTTTCAGCTGAGCCTCCTCTTCCAGTTTCCTTCTCTCTTCCTCTTCGTGTTTCCTTCTCTCTTCTTCTTCTTCTTGACGCCTTCGCTTCTCTTCTTTTTCTTCTTCTTTTTCTCGCGCCCTCTTCCTCTCCTCTTCTTCCTCCCTTCTTCTGTCTTCCTCGGTGCGGTGCCTGTCCTCCTGAGCTTTCCTGCGGCGTTGGTCCTGGTCCCTGGCCCAGCGCTCACTGTCCATGAGGGCCCCGTCCTCCAGCTCCTGGAGACGCCTCCTGTGGTCCTCGTCGTCGTCTGAGTGGAACTGCTCCCGGTCCAGCCGGTTGTGCAAGTCGCGGACCGCTTTGCTGTTGCTGTGGTGGGGTTTTGGGAGGGGAGAACGTTAGCCGTGGGGTGGAGTAGTTTGTTAAAATAAGCGTTTGTGTATGATATGAGTGTGCAAGCGCACACGCTGTGCGTGTAAATACATGCACACACAAACAAGCACGTGCGCGCGCATACATATAATTATTCATACACAGACAGGCACACATACACACTCACACAGAGCACAGAAAGCACACACTCGCACGTACACACACACACACACACACACACATCAATGCATACACACATTAACGTACGGTACACTAACACACATAAATAAACACAAATACGCAAAACTACTGTCAAATATTATTGTTGCTTTTTTTCGTTTCCTTTTTCCTTTATGTTTCCCCCCTCTCTTACCTGTAGTTACTATATGATGCAGATGTAATCTATACAGTTCTGTTCATTTATTTTTAAATAAAATCTTTCGAACATAACATTATAGCTGTTAACAAAATTCCAACGTAAGCTGTGTGTATGAAACGTTATCCATCAATTAAATGGAATGAGTCATTGGCTCAGGTTGATGCAGGTATTGTATGTATAATATAATTCAATTAATAACATATTTTACTTAGGCTATATCTATTACAGAGTACAGTTTAAAATATATTTTATACACACGTTTCATTGAACCCTTTTTTTTTTGAGTGTAAGTAATCATACTATTATTACATATCAAGAGGCTGCACAATTTAGTATGCTACCACCATTCTTATATATTTTCCACTTGATCTCATTATTTTGATTGTACCAAGTTAAATGCTCAGGCTGAAATTAAACCTTTACTTTTTTTAATAGATACACACGGCTTCATGAAAAGTTCAATCATTAATTAACTGAGCTGTTCATTCAACACTATTGGATGAATATTGTCATAATGAGCTCCAGAACACAACTGTTGGTAACAAACTTAAATCCTTTTTGAGTCAATATATTCTTTAATTAATGTTAATTTAGAACACAAGGGCGTTTCTAGTCTAGAATAAAATAAGAGATGTTGGTGCCACCACTTTAATTAAGGATACAATATTCTACTTAAAAAGAAAAAACCCAAAGCATTCCGGCTAGCCTACACAAATCAATATCTGTTGGAATATATAACAAATTGACGGGGAAATGGAGTAACGTTCCCAAATTCCTTTCACCATAATTTCTACCACACTTTTCCTCTTTAGAAATGGCTAACCCTTTCCCTTCACTGAAATAATCCAAAGGCTCTCTGAAACAGTTCTCCAGAGAAAAAAAAACCTGGTCTTATTTGTGTACTGCTTAATTTTCTCAATGTAAAATATGTTGGTGTCCATCCTCACAATAACAGGTTCTGAAACAGTAACACTACTGGAATAAATTTTGAAAGAAACATTTTCTTTCTTGATCTTTGCATCACTACGTTTAAAAATTGAAACATATTGTGCAAAGTAACTTATCAGCTCTCGCTCCCAGAAATTTGAACTCAGCATACTTATGGATGTGTTTTTTAGGGGTTGGATTTAAAGTGTACTTAAGTTATAGCAACACAAGCATCATTTGAATAAAAGCAAAAGGAGAATTTGCAAGGCTTTGTCTGATACATAGTGGGGGCAACAATATGTCATAATCAACTGTCGACATAAAGCTACAGCATCAAATTAAAAAGCCATAACTAGCATTCAACTGCTCAGCACTGATCTGGGCCTGTAAAAACACTATCTTATGCAAGCGCTACTAAACAATACGCGTTCAATTTTTTTTACATGTGCCCAACTTAGGATTTCCCCTGCAGCTACATATGTTATGAAATGAATTAAACTCATGAAGGGGAAAAATGAATGAATGTAACTTAGATGTTTTGCATTAAAAAATCATATGCATACATTGGAAATGCTTAAATCGCTTAGAATATACATCGTTCACAATATACTCAACAGAATATTTGATAAATGGCACTGCATGTTTCTTAATATCTTTCATTGTTTTAAAAATGAAAAGCTTAGTTGTTAGTAGGAAAGAATAATGTTTAATGTTTTCAGTTTATGAAAGAATTCTTACAACTGAATAAAAAAAAAAGTTATCTACACTGCCAAATAACAACATTCCCTATCTTTATATTGGAGTTCTTGATAAGTTGCAATCAAAATTCCGATGTTGGTTTTTTGCATGTGCCTTTTAAATATGTTTACACTTTTGTTCATGTATTTTGCAACCAATGCTTTTCACGCGAACTAGCCAGCTACAGCAGTATCCTTTCAATATAAGACAATACAGGTGTATTAAATTTGGTAGAAACCATGACCGTTGAATGTCTTGATTGCGGCATATAATCAACCACTCTGTATCTTACCACCTTATATATTTAGCAACAACATGCATCCAAAGGAGAATCCAAACACAGTATATCCATTGACATTTTTTTCCTTCATATATTTTGTTACCAATGAACCATGTACACTGCTAAGAGTCAAATGCACCCATTTTTATTTTTTTTGATCTAAAAAAAAAAAGTCATCGACTTTTGTAAAAGATGCAGTATGGAAAACAATAGAACACATTAGAATTCTGTAAATCAGCATTGGTGTCAATATGCTTGTGCCACTATTCACTAAAATTATTATGAATTACTTCATGAGCTTTTGGCTCCATAAATGTGTGGATGCACATGCACAAACGCAGTTATACCACATAAAATGTTATTGCGCAACAAGTTCATTAAAAAAACCCATTTCCCTATAATTTATCATCAGTGCAGATTTTGAAAACATGGCTAGCATGAAACTGCTGAGCACTATATCAGCACCACAAACATACTCACCTGCCGTGGCCATCATAATAGTTCTCTTTGTCCCTGTTCTTATACTGGTCCTCGGGTGTGAAGCCTGCAACACCGGAATCCTCATTGGTATTGTTTGTGTAGGCGGCATCTCGCTCATCATAGCCTCTGGCCGCCCTGTACGTCTGGTGCCCCCCGCCAGAACCTCTCCCGCCGTGGGGAGGGCTGCCGCGATCTAGTAAGGCTACAGGAGGGACATAATCAGAAGTCTCAGCCCCACTGCGGAGCGTGTAGTTTTTAGCTAACTCGTGGTTTTCGGCACGTGGTGCACTAACCTCTTCTTCCCTGCCTCGCAAGATCTGCGGAGTGTCCTTGTAGCTTCTGTGGGAGGTTGAAGCATACCCCTGCTGTCTGGGGCTACCCTCGTCCGCCCTATTCTTCTGCCTAGTGTGTGTCTGGTGAGGGTAAAGGTTAGTGTCAGGATAGTCCTGGTATGCCCCTGAGCCGGGTTGCTGGCTCCAGTAGCCATGACGAGGGGCGAAAGACGCGGGAGGGGACCCCTCCCTACTGTGATGGTGGGAGGGTGGGGTGGAGGGGGTAATTCTGGGCAGTGGGGAGTGCTGATGGAGAGAGGGGGGTCTAGGAGGCTCGTGTCTCTGGCGACTGTGCTGGTCACCTGAGAAAGGAGAAGAGAGAGAGAGAGAGAGAGAGAGAGAGAGAGAGAGAGAGAGAGAGAGAGAGAGAGAGAGAGAGAGAGAGAGAGAAGAGAAACAGTGCCCACTGAAGTTTGCCACCGATACTTGGTTCACTGGTCAGTCCAAGAGCAACAAGATGTTAGAAGGCACTGCTGGTACACATAAGTAAGAAATAAGACAGTTAGTGGGCAGCAGACTAGATAGTTTTCCGTTCAGCTTGTTAATAAGCCACAGAAAGATGCCAGGAGAGAGGATAGGCACTGCTTGACTAGTGAGTAAGCACGAAGATACAGGGAAATAAATAGAGTAGAGAGGAAGAAAGTACATATGCATCACTCAGATAAACGCTAATATCTTTTTATTAAAGGTGTTACATATTGTAAGGGTTCAGTTATAAAGAAAAGAGAAGATTGCAATGTTCCAGAAAAATAAGAGACCCCACAGCAAAAGGCAGATACATAGGCCTAATTATGTAGGCCTACTCTCAATTAAAAACAAAATGTGCAAAACGCATCACAACACACATGATAAATTTGAAGAAAAGAGGAAAGTAATTCCAAGAAAATTGTTATAAACACTGAAAGGGTGACGCATAAAAAGGTACAAAATACAGACAATCATAAACAACGAAAAACGATGAAAAGAAGCAAGTATGTAAATGAATATGCAAAAAAGGCAGCAAGAATAATCATCACAAAAATGTTGTTTAAAGCAGATGAATAAAAAATACCAATGCGGCCAGAATAATGGGAAAATATGGCAAGATTTATTTTAAAGGCAATGCAAAAAGAACCATATATGACCCCCCCCCCCCCACCACCACACACACACACACCACCACCACCACCACCACAACCACCACTTGCATTACATTAATCAGTGAGGGTAGAGTGTGCATATTCAAAATCCGCATTCATCCTTTATTTTGCTATATGGGGGCGAATCCAGGACATTTAGCCAACGGACACTTAGCCAGCGGACATTTAGCCAACATTTGCAGGGGGGACATATAGCCAACATTAAAAAATATATAAGTTAATTTAATGATCGCAAGGTAATGTCTCATACAGTGGAACCTCCTTGTTAAGACCTTCAAAAATCATCCAAAATGAGGTCATAAATGGGAGAGTTGTATAAGGGAGGTAATTTTAATACTCACAAAGAAGATCGATGTCTCGGAGAAGTAGGTCTTAATTAAAAGGGAGGGAGTCTTATAATGGGGGGTCTTATAAGGGAAGTTCCACTGTTGCAAATCACACAAACCACACTCTCTCTGTCTCTCTCTCTGTCTCTCTCTCTGTCTCTCTCTCTCTGTCTCACACACACACACACACACACACACACACACACACACAGAGTCACGTATGCGTGCACCCACAAACATAAAATTAGAACACATTGGACCATGTTACATACACACACACACACATATTTACACGCGCGCGCGCATACACCAGTTTTTAGAAAATGAGACATGCATTGTGATCATGCATATTTATGCGAACACGCAAATGTTGGCGCGCACACGTTGGCTAAATGTCCGGATACCATGGGGGCACATCTCTAGAAAATAAACACTTTTAAACTCTTCTAAAGATATTTTGAAGATCTCTGTATGGACTATGGCATCATGCAGAACGTTAGCATGACTGCGTTACTAAATACAACCTGTGAAAAATGTCATTATAACGTGCGTAACAAACCAGTGATGTCCCGAGGCCCTGGTCACAGGCCATTGACCTTTTAAATTGAAAATGTTCCATTGTGTCCTCCCCTGTCATGACAAATGTCTGAGGAGATGTTTAAACCTGGCACACTTTGTCTTACTGATTTCTGCAAGAGCCAGGACATTGTCCTATTAATGTCTCTTGTCTCAGGACAGTTTGGCCAATCACTTTTCGATCCTCGGTGCATCACTGTAATCCGAATTATTAAAAAAAAACATAGCTTAAGTTAAGCATGTAGATACTAACACTTAAAGAAGCCGAAAGTTTACACAGTGTGCATATAAATGTCATGTAGGACAAAAGGAAATATGCATGTGTGTGCAAAAAACACCCCACACAACACATGCACCTAAAATCATAACAAATTTTAGAAACAAACAAGCAAATTTGATATGGTCTTGGTAAATATTTTATGATCATATCAACACGACTTGAACGACATAACAAAAAGGAAGAAAAACAACATAAATAAAATAAAATAACCAAACATCTCACCATCCAGTGATTTATCATTATCTGAATTGAAGTCTGCAAAGAATGCGCAATCAAAATTTAAAGGTAGACAATGAAATAATTTCCCACTGACGACAAAGTCATTGAACTGTCCGCTCTCTCTCTCTCTCTCTCTCTCTCTCTCTCTCTCTCTCTCTCTCTCTCTCTCTCTCCCTCCCTCCCTCCCTCCCTCCCTCCCTCCCTGCCTGCCTGCCTGCCTCCCTCTCTGATATTACTCTCTGGTATATATACCCCTCGAAATGTGCATATCACACACAAACACACACACGTACACACACACTCACATACACATATACACAAACCGAAACCACACACTTACACACACACACACACACACACACACACATACACACACACATACACACACACACACACACACACACACACACACACAAGCACACACACACAAGCACACACATGCATGCGCACACCCACCCCGTGGACACAACATGTTGAAACAAAACACCATAGCCATACAGAAAGCCCAAAGCACTCCCATTAATAAATCATCAACATGTGCCACAAAGAACGCATCTCCTTAAGGTAACAATGCCTAACAGACCATCATAGCCACAACACCCCTCGCTTTCAAGAGCCAAAAAAAAGAATGGTTCTTGAACATTCACTTTTGTTTCAAACCATGAATTTTTCACTTTAATTGTTAACACTTCATAAAGCCTATCTTATGAGTGCATGCTGTGATCGCTTACGGAATGCCCTTAGACTTGAATATTTTAAAGCAAACAAAACACATTTTCTTTTTCTTTTCTGCACTAAAACAGCTTTGTTGACAATGACAGGAAACAAAGAACTTCATGAACAGAAACTTACTAGCCCATGTGAAGTTTTTGCGATATTGAGCACACACACACGCACGCACGCGCGCACGCACGCACACACACACACACACACACACACTCTCTCTCTCTCTCTCTCTCTCTCTCTCTCTCTCTCTCTCTCTCTCTCTCTCTCTCTCTCGTTTTTAACTGTCTCTTTGTCTCTGTCTTTGTCTCTGTCTGTCTGTCTGTCTGTCTCTCTCTCTCTCTCTCTCTCTCTCTCTCTCTCTCTCTCTCTCTCTCTCTCTGCCTGCACACTTCTAATCCAATTCCCATTTCTTCCTTACAACTTTCTCTCAATCTGCTTTTCTGTTTTAATATGTATCTCATGTTATAATTTCAAACAACAGAAACTGCATCAGCATGTTATAGGGCTTACACGAAAACAATATAATTTAAAAAAAGTTAGTTAGCTTTCCAGACTTTCCCAAATTAGTAATGATAGAGATTACTGCCAGTACAGTTAAATAGGAAAGTGAATGATGAACCAACACTAAAATAAGTCCTTCTCCATCCAAGCCAATCATATTCAATAACTTGGTGTGTATATATGGGGGGGGGGGGGGGGGGGTAGGGCGCTTGCGCGCGCGTGTGTGTATGTGTATGTGTGTGTGTGTGTGTGTGTGTGTGTGTGGGGGGGGGGTGTCTTTGAGTGTATGAGCCTGTGAATAGGCATGCATGAACACATAAGTGAATACAAAATTATAATTATCAAATCTACTCTAAGTAGGGAGTGGGGGTGATTATTTGATCATGTCTCAATCATTCGGTAAGCAGCGCGCTCTAAGTAATCAGCAGGTCAACTGATATTTAAACTTTCGATGTGTGTGTTTTTGTTGTTGTGTTGTTGCTTCAGCTTTTCCACAGCTCCCTGCCTTTCATGTCTAGACACAATGTCTACTCAAAAGCTCTATGCTGCGCATACTTGGTTGCACAAAATAGGGGAAGGAATGCTCATGCAGGATTAGTCAATACAGTAGCTCTGCTGCATGCACTGATGTCGTTGGACAACAAGCTAGCTACAAGCAGACTCCGACAGACCTTGCCCATACTACACTGGGCACAGTCCATTCACATGCATACACAGTCATGTTAAACGTAAACACAGATACACAGAAAACAATATCTGCCAGCCACTGGTCTGGGATAACACTGTATAGATCAGTTGCAGGTCCAATAAATATCTGTGAATCGAATTTTGATGGAGAACTTTGAGACATATTTATATCAGACCCCGTTTTTTTGTTTTTTTTAAACCCAACCATAAAGTATTTCTTTATGAAGTAGACTTGATTCAATTTTGCAATAATAAAAAACCCATTAATGTTCATATCGATTCTTTGAACTAGTGAGTTGACAGACGAATCAGTTCAGTTACTACAACCCAACTGAACAAACAGATATCTTTCTTAAGGGCGAGTGGATGGTGGGATTCGTGATTACTATGCATTGTGTGCTGAACTAATTTGCGTAATACAAAAAAACATGCTTAAACAAAGGGAAGCTTTTAAGACCTGCACTGCAACTGATCAATTAAAACTATTTAAGCTGTTGAAAATCACCAATCACCAATCATCCTGGTATTATAAATTTACCTACAATCTATTATCATAGGTCACGCTCACTAACACTTTTTCAGATACACTGGTAAGCATCTATCTATATATCAAAAGACACACATACATTGCATACATCATTTATCTGTACATCTACAAATCAAACTTCTTCAAATATAATTCAATTACAAACATTCAGTCATATCAGAAACAACCAAAAAGAGTAATGGAGAAGAGATATATTATCATATTGCAAACAAGCATTGCCTTAATTTGTTTCAGTAGAACATTTGCAAAGATTTACTATGATACACAAAACAAATTTACATTAATCATTAATTAATATCGTTATAAACGTTTCACCAACAGTAAGAAATAACAATTAGAAAGAATACCTCAATTTTTTTAACGCTCTATCTTATCTACCTTATCGTCCATATGAACTTGACAAAAGCACACGAGAAAGACTTAATTTTACCATTTTAAAATTGATTTCTATAAAATCAATATTAAATTCTATGTCATCTAGTCTGGGAAATGCATTTAACTACAAACAAACACATCAGATAAACATGCCATCACTATTTCCTTTCTCAGTCAAAGCTGCATTAGCATTGACCTTACTTATTTACTATCAACCCATACCAACTAGATATTAGATATTAGATATATCATTAAAATCCTCTGTAACACGATACAAAACAAAATAGTTTCTGTTAAGCATGTGACACATCTCAGTGCCTGGTATATGGAAGTGTGTGATTTTTGTTAAACGTTCAGATGGGTATTTATGTAGGTGTTTGAAAGGGGTGGATTTAAAACTCCGGTCACTTTAGCTACGGTACTCTTG